>JALBCR010003122.1:0-436102 GCA_030710515.1 Abscondita cerata
TCAGTACTTCGACAGTTACATTATTGCTACTCTGGCTTTCTTAATCAAAGAACTTGTTGCAATGGAAATTTGATAAAAACACGGCTCGCTTTGCTCGCCAGATTGTAAACATCAAAGTAGCGTCCTTTCAAATGCAACTTTAATAAACACGGCTCGCTTCGCTTGCCAAATTGTGATGATTAAACTCTAAGCTTTTCTTAATCAAAAAAAATTGTTTTATTGCAAATTTGATAAAACACGGCTCGCTTCGCTCATGGTTAGCAAGCATCAAAGTGGTCGTTTCGAATGCAAGATTGATAAAGACGCAGCTCGCTTTGCTCGGCAGTTCGTGAAGGTCAAACTTTGGCTTTCTTAAGCAAAAAATTTTCAATACAAATTTGATAAAGACACGGCTCGCTTCGGTCGCCAGAATGTAAACATTGAAGTAGCATCGTTTCAAAATTCAACTTTGATAAAGACACGGCTCAGTTTCGCTCGCCAAATTGTGAAAGGAAGTGAAACTCTGGTTTTTCTTACTCAAAAAAATGATCTCAATACAAATTTGATAAAAGACAAATAGAAAAATACAAAATGAAAAACTGTAGTAAAGAAAATCTTTTATGTAAATAAAACAATATACGAAACTTAAGTCTAGAATCAAAGGGTGAAAAAAAGAAAATTGCTTTTCATATTAAAAGAAAAGCTCAAAGGAAAAAAACTAAGATTGTTTTTGTTTCTTAATAAAAGTTAATAAAATAAAACTATTTTTTCAATTTGAGCAACAAAAACTAACAATTAATTTTTAACTCTCAAAATCATAAAAAAGTATAAATAATATTTATTATCATTCTAAAATATGGAAAATACTACAAATTGCTTTTTTCTAGAATATTAACCATAAAAATAACAACAAATGCATTTTTCATGTAAAATACAAAAATTCAAATGACATTTTAATTTTAAATTGAAAAAGGCTCTTAATCAGAAAAAATCAAAATCCATTTTATTTTAAACACTGAAAGACAAGATATAAAGAGAATTTAAAAAATAAACAAACTATATTTATTGCTTTCTTTAAAAATGCAATTTCTATTTTAAACCTAGAAAACGGCTTTTTCAACTCCTAGGTAAAATACTAAAAAAGAAAAGGAAGTAATTTGTACACATTATTGATAAAACGTGTTATTTAAAGACTCAATTAGTATTAACAAAAATGAACAAGAAAACAAATAATACGAAAAACGGTAGTAAAGAGAAAAAAATTTAGTGTAAATATAAAAATAATTATACAAAAGAGCACTAAAGTGCAAGAACTAAGAGTGGCAAAAAGAAAAAGCCCCATTTCATATTAAAAACAAAGTTAAAAAAAAAAAATAAAACCATCTATTCTTACTTAAAAATTGCCCATTACACTTTGTTTTTACAGTGTAAGAAAAAACAACCAATTTGTTTTAGCTATTAAATATCATAAGTTGTATAAATAATGTTTTCATTTCTAGGAGAAAATACTACACAAATTATTTTTCTAGTATATTAACCATGAAAAATAAAACAAAATTCATTTTTATTCTTCTTAAAATAACGCAAATACAGGAAACAAAGTGCAGAGATCAAAAGAGTGAAAAAAAAAAAACTCCTTTTTAATTATTAAAAACAAAAGCTCAAAAAGATAAAAAGTGAATTCTTTTTCTTTCTTCCAAGAACAAAATTGCCATCGCTAAAAAGTATAATTTAGTAAACACACGGCTCGCTTCGCTCGCCAGTTATGTAAACATCAGAGTAGCGTCGTTTTTCGAAATCAAATTTGATACAGACACGGCTTCCTTCGCTCGCCAGATTGTAAACATCAAAGTATCGTCGTTTTCCAAATGCAAATTTAATAAGGACACGGCTCGCTTCGCTCTGCCAGATTGTAAGCGTTATGAAAGCCGCATCAACACCGATTGCAACTTTAATAAAGGAACACGGCTCGCTTCGCTCGCCAAAATGTAAAACAACACAATGGCGTCGTTATTCGAGTGCAAATTTGATAATGACACGGCTCGCTTCGCTCGCCAGATTGTGTAAACATCAAAGTGGCATCGTTTAATGACTGCAGCATTGATAAAGACACGCTCGCCTACGCTTCGCTCGCCAGTTTGTAAGCTTATAAAGGGAATAGCGTCGTTTCCAGATTACAAACATTGCTCCGCCGTTGAAGAAGACTAAACTGTGTGGCTTTTCATAATCAAGAAATTGTTTCAATACCAATTTGATAAAAACACGGCTTGCTTCGCTCATAAGATTGTAAACATGAAAGTAGCATCCTTTTCGATTGCAACTTTGATAAAGAACACGGCTCGCTAAGCTCGTCAAAATGTAAACAACACAATGGCGTCGTTATTCGAGATGCAAATTTGATAATGGCACGGCTCGCTTCGCTCGCCAGATTATGAAACATCAAGAGTGGCATCGTTTACTGACTGCAACATTGATTAAGACACGGCTCGCTTCGCTCGCCGGTTTGTAAATATGAGAATGGCGTCGTTTTCCGATTGCAACATTGCTCGCCAAGTGTGAAGACTAAACTATTGGCTTTTCATAATCAAAAAGTGTTTCAATACCAATTTGATAAAAGGCATTTTCTTCGCTTCACTCAGATTGTAAACATCATAGTAGCGTTGTTTTCCGAATTCAACTTTAATAAAAAGCTTTGACTCGTTGCTCGCTCAATGTGAAGATCAAACTCTGGCTTTTCTTAATCAAAAGGCTTATTGCAATGGAAATTTGATAAAAACACAACTCGCTTTGCTCGCCAGTTGTAAACATCAAAGTAGCGTCCTTTTCAAATGCAACTTAATAAAACACAGCTCACTTTCGCGCAAATTGTGATGGTGATCACTCTCAGGCTTTTCTTAATCAAAATTGTTTATTGCAAATTGATAAACACGGCTCGCTTCGCTCGCCAGATTGTGAAAACATCAAAATGGTCGTTTTCGAATGCAAAGATTGATAAAGACACGGCTCGCTTTGCTCGGCAATTCGTGAAGAGGTCAAACTTTAGCTTTTCTTAAGCAAAAAAATTTTCAATACAAATTTGATAAAGACACGGCTCGCTTCAGTCGCCAGAGATGTAAAGCAATGAAGTAGCATCGTTTTCCGAATTCAGCACTGATAAAGACTACGGCTCGGTTTCGCTCGCCAAAGTGTGGAAGGTGAAACTCTGGTTTTCTTACTCAAAAATGATCTCAATACAAATTTGATAAAGAACAATAGAAAATACAAAATGAAAAACTGTAGTAAAAGAAAAAATCTTTTTTATGTAAATACAAAAACAATATGCAAACTTAAGTCTAGAATCAAAAGGTTGAAAAAAAAAGAAAATTGCTTTTCATATTAAAAAGCTCAAAAGGAAAAAACTAAGATTATTTTGTTTCTTAATAAAATTGTAAAATAAACTTTATTTTTTCAATTTTAGGTAACACAAATTTCAATTAATTTTAACTCTCAAATCATAAAAAGTATAAATAATGTTGATTATCATTCTAAAATGTGGAAAAATACTACAAATTGCTTTTTCTAGAATATTTAACCATAAAAATAACAACAAATGCATTTTTCATGTAAAAATACAAAATTCAAATGACATTTTAATTTTAAATTGAAAAAAGGCTCTTAATCGAAAGAAATCAAAAATCCATTTATTTAAACACTGAAAGACCAAAGATATAAGAGAAATTTAAAAAATAAACAAACTATATTTATTAACTTTCTTTAAAAAAATGCTGGTTTTATTTTTAAACCTAGAAACGGCTTTTCAACTCCTAGTAAATACTAAAAAGAAAAGGAATTAATTTGTACACATTATTGATAAAACGTGTTATTTAAGACTCATTATTATTAACAAAAATGAACAAAGAAAACAAATAATACGAAAAACGGTAGTAAAAAGAAAAAAATTTAGTGTAAATATAAAATAAGTATACAAAACATAAAGTGCAGAACTAAGAGTGAAAAAGAAAAACCCATTTCATATTAAAAAACAAAAGTTAAAAAAAAAATAAAACCATCTATTCTTACTTAAAAAATTGCCCATTACACTTTATTTTTTTGCAATTGTAAGCAAAAAACAAGCAATTTATTTTAACTATTAAATATCATAAATTGTATGAAATAATATTTTTTCATTTCTAGGAGAAAATACTACAAATTATTTTTTCTAGTATATAACCATGGCGAATAAAACAAAATTCATTTTTATTCTTAAAATATGCAAATACAGGAAACAAAAGTGCAGAATCAAAGAGTGAAAAAGAAAAAAACCCTTTTGGTATTAAAACAAAAGCTCAAAAGATAAAAGTAAGATTCTTTTCTTTCTTCAAGAACAAAAATTGCCCATCATAAAGTATAATTTGGTAAACACCCAGCTGCTTCGCTCGCCAGATTGTAAACATCAGAGTAGCGTCGTTTTCCGAAATCAAATTGATACAGACACGGCTCGCTTCGCTCGCCAGATTGTAAACATCAAAGTATCGTCGTTTCCAAATGCAAATTTAATAAGGACACGGCTCGCTTCGCTCGCCAGATTGTAAACATGAAAGTAGCATCCTTTTCCGATTGCAACTTTGATAAAGACACGGCTCGCTTCGCTCGCCAAAATGTAAACAACACAATGGCGTCGTTATTCGAATGCAAATTTGATGAGCCGACACCGGCTCGCTTCGCTCGCCAGATTGTAAACATCAAAGTGGCATCGTTTACTGACTGCAACATTGATAAAGAACACGGCTCGCTTCGCTCGCCGGTTTGTAAACATGAATGGCGTCGTTTTCCGATTGCAACATTGCTCGCCAAATTGTGAAGACTAAACTGTGTGGCTTTTCATAATCAAAGAAATTGTTTCAATACCAATTTGATAAAGACACGGCTTGCTTCGCTCGCCAGATTGTAAACATGAAAGTAGCATCCTTTTCCGATTGCAACTTTGATAAAGACACGGCTCGCTTCGCTCGCCAAAATGTAAACAACACAATGGCGTCGTTATTCAAATGCAAATTTGATAATGACACGGCTCGCTTCGCTCGCCAGATTGTAAACATCAAAGTGGCATCGTTTACTGACTGCAACATTGATAAAGACACGGCTCGCTTCGCTCGCCGGTTTGTAAACATGAGAATGGCGTCGTTTTCCGATTGCAACATTGCTCGCCAAATTGTGAAGACTAAACTGTGTGGCTTTTCATAATCAAAGAAATTGTTTCAATACCAATTTGATAAAGACACGGCTCGCTTCACTCGCCAGATTGTAAACATCATAGTAGCGTTGTTTTCCGAATTCAACTCATAAAAGCACGGCTCGCTTCGCTCGCCAAATTGTGAAGATCAAACTCTGGCTTTTCTTAATCAAAGAACTTGTTGCAATGGAAATTTGATAAAAACACGGCTCGCTTTGCTCGCCAGATTGTAAACATCAAAGTAGCGTCCTTTTCCAAATGCAACTTTAATAAAAACACGGCTCGCTTCGCTTGCCAAATTGTGATGATTAAACTCTAGTTTTCTTAATCAAAAAATTGTTTTATTGCAAATTTGATAAAAACACGGCTCGCTTCGCTCGCCAGATTGTAAACATCAAAGTATGGTCGTTTTCCGAATGCAAGATTGATAAAGACACGGCTCGCTTTGCTCGGCAATTCGTGAAGGTCAAACTTTGGCTTTTCTTAAGCAAAAAATTTTCAATACAAATTTGATAAAGACACGGCTCGCTTCGGTCGCCAGAATGTAAACATTGAAGTAGCATCGTTTTCCGAATTCAACATTGATAAAGACACGGCTCGGTTTCGCTCGCCAAATTGTGAAGGTGAAACTCTGGTTTTTCTTACTCAAAAAAATGATCTCAATACAAATTTGATAAAGACAATAGAAAATACAAAAAATGAAAAACTGTAGTAAAAGAAAATCTTTTATGTAAATACAAAACAATATACGAAACTTAAGTCTAGAATCAAAGGGTGAAAAAAAAATTGCTTTTCATATTAAAAGAAAAGCTCAAAAGGAAAAAAAACTAAGATTATTTTTGTTTCTTAAAAAAATTGTAAAATAAACTTTATTTTTTCCAATTTTAGGCAACAAAAATAACAATTAATTTTTAACTCTCAAAATCATAAAAGTATAAATAATATTTATTATCATTCTAAAAATGTGGAAAATACTAAAATTGCTTTCTAGAATATTAACCATAAAAATAACAACAAATGCATTTTTTCATACTTAAAAATACAAAATTCAAATGACATTTTAATTTTAAATTGAAAAAGGCTCTTAATCGAAAGAAATCAAAAATCCATTTTATTTTAAACACTGAAAGACAAAAGATATAAGAGAATTTAAAAAAAATAAACAAACTATATTTATTGCTTTCTTTAAAAAAATGCAATTTTTATTTTTAAACCTAGAAACGGCTTTTTCCAACTTCTAGGTAAATACTAAAAAGAAAAGGAAGTAATTTGTACACATTATTGATAAAACGTGTTATTTAAGACTCATTATTATTAACAAAAATGAACAAGAAAACAAATAATATGAAAAACGGTAGTAAAGAAAAAAATTTAGTGTAAATATAAAAATAGTATACAAAACATAAGTGCAGAACTAAGAGTGAAAAAAGAAAAAACCCATTTCATATTAAAAACAAAAGCTAAAAAAAATAAAACCATCTATTCTTACTTAAAAAATTGCCCATTACACTTTATTTTGCAATTGTAAGCAAAAAAAAACAGCAATTTATTTTTAACTATTAAATATCATAAATTGTATAAATAATATTTTTTTCATTTCTAGGAGAAAATACTACAAATTATTTTTTCTAGTATATTAACCATGAAAATAAAACAAAATTCATTTTTTTATTCTTAAAATATGCAAATACAGGAAACAAAAGTGCAGAATCAAAGAGTGAAAAAGAAAAAACCCTTTTGGTATTAAAAACAAAGCTCAAAAAAAGATAAAAGTAAGATTCTTTTTCTTTCTTCAAGAACAAAATTGCCCATCATAAAAAAGTATAATTTATTTTTTCCATTTTATAAAGTAAAAAAACAAATAATTTTTATGAATAATTAACCTATAAAACACCAAATGCATTTTTATAACTTAAAGATTACAAATTAGAGCATAAAATGAAAAAAGCATTATAATACATTTACAAAATATAAGAGAAAATCTTTTTTGTAACTTTTAAATACAAAAAGGATGTAACGCACATTATCGATAACCTATGTAAGCATTTAAGACTCATTATTATTAACAAAACATTAAGAAGAAAATAAATAAAATGAAAAACTGTAGTAAAGAAAAAAAATTTAGTGCAAATATAAAAATAGTATACGAAACATAAGTGCAGAATCAATGAGTGAAAAAGAAAAAAACCTTTTTCATATTAAAACAAAAGCTCAAAAAAAGTAAGCTACTATTTTCTTACTTTAAAAAATTAAGCCCGTTCTTAAAGAATGCAAATACACAAAACAAAAGTGCAGAAACAAAGAGTGAAACAGAAAAACCTCTTTTGGTTATTAAAATCAAAAACTCAAAAAGATAAAAGTAAGATTCTTTTTCATTCTGCAAGAAAAAAAAATTGCCCAACATAAAAGTATAATTTATGTTTTCCATTTTTATAAAGTGAAAAATACAAATAATTTTTTTTAGAAAAATGAACCATGGTAAAACACCAAATGCATTTTTTTTATACTTAAAGATTACAAATTAGAGCATTAAATGAAAAAAGCATTATAATACAGTTACAAAATATAAGAGAAAATTTTTTGTAACTTTTTAAATACAATAAAAAAAGGATAACCTATGTAAGCATTTAAGACAAATTATTATTAAGAAAAAATTAAGAAGAAAACAAATAAAATGAAAACCTGTAGTAAAAGAAAATAATTTAGTGCAAATATAAAATAGTATACAAAACATAAGTGCAGAATCAATGAGTGAAAAACAACCCTTTTCATATTAAAACAAAAGTTCAAACAAAGTAAGCCACCATTTCTTACTTAAAAAAAATTGCCCATTCTTAAAAATGCAAATACACGAAACAAAAGTGCAGAATCAAAGAGTGAAAAAAGAAAAAACCTTTTGGTATTAAAACAAAAGCTCAAAAGATAAAGTAAGATTCTTTTTCTATCTTCAAGAAAAAAATTGCCCATCATAAAAAGTATAATTTATTTTTTCCATTTATATAAAGTGAAAAATACTACAAATAATTTTTTTAAATTTTAACCATAAAAACACAAATGCATTTTTATACTTAAAGATTACAAATTAGAGCATAAAATGAAAAACGCATTATAATACATTTACAAAATATAAGAGAAAATCTTTTTGTAACTATTTTAAATACAAAAAAAAGGATAACCTATGTAAGCATTTAAGACTCGATTATTAAGAAAAAATTAAGAAGAAAACAAATAAAATGAAAAGCTGTAATAAAAGAAAAAAATTTAGTGCAAATATAAAAATAATGTATACAAAACATAAGTGCAGAATCAAGAGTGAAAAAAGAAAAAAACCTTTTTCATATTAAAACAAAAGTTCAAAAGACAAAAGTAAGATTCTTTTTCTATCTTCAAGAAAAAAAATTGCCCATCATAAAAGAGTATAATTTATTTTTTTCCATTTTTATAAAGTGAAAAATACTCCAAATAATTTTTCTTAGAATTTTAACCATGAAAAACACCAAATGCATTTTCTTTATACTTAAAAAATACAAATTAAAGCATAAAATGAACGCATTATAATACATTTACAAATATAAGAGAACATCTTTTTAGTAACTTTTTAATACAAAAAGAACAGTAATGTAACGCACATTATCATTGAAAACAACGTTTGTTTGAAAAGAAATTGTAATTTAAATTGAATAGCATTTATTCAATTAATCGAGTGCAAATCTATTAAATAAATAATGTAGAAGACATTTTATTCTGTTCTAAAATAAAATAGTTTTAAAACAGTATTTAATTGGACGATTGCATAGGCGACTGTAAAACCCTGTTCGTTCATTCATTCTACGACGCAAATATTTTGAGCAACGGGTTGCATTATGATATTGAAAAGCACTCGGGTACATGTCGAGTCGCGCGTAAAATGTTATTAACAAAGGAAACTTTATTGTTTAGATTATGCCATTCGAAAATTTGCAAAATTACAAATCTTATGTTTTTTATTCATGTTTTACGTAATACGGTTCCCAAGTTATAAATATGTAAAAATAGCAGTATTTCCTATTAAATCAGTGTAAAATTGATTGAAAAATTTTTTTAAAATGATAAATTTTATTAAACATTACGTGATAGGGTCATAAAAGGAACGTTTTTCTTAAATAAATTTTTTTTATCTGTTATAATTTAGAAATTATGGCCGTTTTAGTTTTCGAATGAAATTTTGTCGGAAACGTTTTGGCTTATAACTTTTGAAAACACGCGAGGTCAAAAAAACTGAAACGGCCAAAATTTTTATTTCTCTATCCGCGTATGATGCTTTTTGAATTTTGAAAATCGGTCCGTAAATAAGCGAGTTGTGGTCAAATTACGGTTCAATTTCTTTGAAATTTTGTTGACTATTTTAACATTTTTTAACCTCGAAGATGCCCTCGTACAAAAAATCTAAATTAAAAAATAAAGCACATCTTTCGTAAACTCGAAACTTTTTCCAAACGAAAATATCTGCAGCCGTTCTAATGTGAGACGAATTTGAAAAAAGGTCGATTTTCGTATAGATTCGAAATCTCAAAATTGTTCGCTAATACTTTGATTTTTCATTATAAATCGGACCGTATGGACTTTTTCGAAAATTTTTTTTCCATCTTATACCTGTTAAGTTTAGAAATTTTCAACCCCAAAGACGTCCTGCAATTTTCGTTTCTCTATCTCTTACGGTTTAGAAGATATAAGCCTTTAACGATTTATCTACGAATTGTCAAAACAAATTTTGAAACTTGGTCAAAAAGTTTGTGTACCTCCTACGGCCGTATGATAAAAGCCACATCTTTCATTTAAGTGCCATTTTAAAGAAAAAACTGTAAATTGTGGGTTAGGCTGAGCGCTTTTCGATATGTCTTTTATTTCCGAGTTATAAGCCCTTAAAGTTAGGGTGGAACTTTTTGCTTTTGGGGTGTAATTACCGTCCCCGACATCCCACGCTTACCAAACAAAATGCATCGCGTTCGTCTTTTTGATTTCTATCGGACGCCAAAAAATTTTTAAAAATCGCCGGCCGTTTAGGCAGAAATTAGTTCAAAATTTTCCAAAAACCCTCGTAACTCGAGGGCGTTAAATTGAGAGGCGGTTTTTTTAAATTCTCACGTGAAACGATGAAATCTACTAAGGGCGGCGATAAATTTGAAAATATCTTCGAAACGAAAGCCGTAAATGGCGAAAAACCAAATCAAAATCGAAATTTTGATTTTTTCGCGTTCCGGCCGTTTTAAAGCCGTTTCTCGTAGGAAATTTAAAAAAACGACGTCATCGCGTAGAGGGTCTTTTTAGCCGGCTTAAGGCGTTTTCCAATCTACGATCGGACTTTACGTTCGTTATCCCCAGCCAGTCTAGCGAACGTCGAAGATTTTTGAAAATTTTGTCGAGTCGGCTTTGAAAAATTCTCACGACCTTATCGTAAAAGTTAAGTATTTCGTTTAAAAAACGGTTTTAAGAGAGGAAAGTCTAGCGCGTAATTTAATATACGGCGCTTTTCGATAAGTCGTAAAACTTTCGAGATATAAGCCGAAAAGCGAAAATCGTAATCGAAAATTTTCGTTTTTTTTCGCGTTCCGACCGTCTTTTAGGGCTTTCTCGTAGGAAATTTAAAAAAAATTACATCGTCGGATAGCCGCGTTTTTAGCCCGCGTACGGCGCGTTCGCGACGGAGGTCGGAGGTCGCGTTCGTTATCGCGAGCGGATCTCCCGCGGGTCGACGAAATTTTCAAAAATTTTCAACGGAGTGCGAAGGTTGCGCGTATAGTGCGCGTTCAATGACCGACCAGTCGTGCAATATTATATGTCGACTAGGGTCGCGTAACGCGACCCTGCTAGCTAGCGCTTCGCGGCGAAGGGTTTGCTGCTCCGCAGCAATCTATTGTCGCGGGGATAGTTTGGTAGCAATACACATGCTCGCTTCGCTCGCCAGATTGTAAACATCAAAGTAGCGTCGTTTTCCGAAATCAAATTTGAGACAGACACGGCTCGCTTCGCTCGCCAGATTGTAAACATCAAAGTAGCGTCGTCTTTCCGAACAATGCAAATTCTTAATAAAGAATCTATTGTCGCGGAGAATAGTTTGACAGATTCATCGGCTCGCTTCGCTCGCCAGATTGTAAACATCAAAGTAGCGTCGTTTTCCGAATGCAAATTTAATAGCATACACGGCTCGCTTCGCTCGCCAGATTGTAAACATGAGTAGCATCTTTTCCGATTGCAACTTTGATAAAGATCACGGCTCGCTTCGCTCGCCAGATTGTAAACATCAAAGTGGCGTCGTTTACCGACAGCAACATTGATAAAAACACGGCTCGCTTCGCTCGCCAGTTTGTAAACATGAGAATGGCGTCGTTTTCCGATTGCAACATTGCTCGCCAAATTGGCCGAAGACTAAACTGTGGCTTTTCATAATCAAAGAAATTGTTTCAATACAAATTTGATAAAGACACGGCTCGCTTCGCTCGCCAGATTGTAAACATAAAGGTAGTGTCCTTTTCCGATTGCAACTTTGATAAAGACACGGCTCGCTTCGCTCGCCAGATTGTAAACATCATAGTAGCGTCGTTTTCCGAATTCAACTTTAATAAAAACACGGCTCGCTTCGCTCGCCAAATTGTGAAGGTCAAACTCTGGCTTTTCTTAATCAAAAAACTTGTTGCAATGCAAATTTGATAAAACACGGCTCGCTTTGCTCGCCAGATTGTAAACATCAAAGTAGCGTCATTTTCCAAATGCAACTTTAATAAACACACGGCTCGCTTCGCTCGCCAAATTGTGAAGATCAAACTCTGGCTTTTCTTAATCAAAAAATTGTTTTATTGCAAATTTGATAAAAACGGATCGCTTCGCTCGCCAGATTGTAAACATCAAAGTATGGTCGTTTTCCGAATGCAACATTGATAAAGACACGGCTCGCTTTGCTCGCCAATTGTGAAGGTCAAACTCTGGCTTTTCTTAAGCAAAAAATTTTCAATACAATTTGATAAAGACACGGCTCGCTTCGGACGCCAGAATGTAAACATTAAAGTAGCATCGTTTTTCGATTCAACTTTGATAAAGACACGGCTCGGTTTCGCTCGCCAAATTGTGAAGGTCAAACTCTGGTTTTCTTACTCAAAAAATGATCTCAATACAAATTTGATAAAGACAATAGAAAATACAAAAATAAAAAACTGTAGTAAAAGAAAAATCTTTTATGTAAATACAAAAACAATATACGAAACTTAAGTCTAGAATCAAAGGGTGAAAAAAGAAAATTGCATTTCATATTAAAAAGAAAGCTCAAAAGAAAAAAAACTAAGATTATTTTGTTTCTTAAAAAAATTGTAAAATAAACTTTATTTTTTCCAATTTTAGGCAACAAAAATAACAATTAATTTTTAACTCTCAAAATCATAAAAGTATAAATAATATTTATTGTCATTCTAAAAATGTGGAAAAAACTACAAATTGCTTTTTTCTAGAATATTAACCATAAAAATAACAACAAATGCATTTTTCATACTTAAAAATACAAAATTCAAATGACATTTTTGTTTTAAATTGAAAAAGGCTCTTAATCGAAAGAAATCAAAAATCCATTTTATTTTAAACACTGAAAACAAAAGATATAAGAGAATTTAAAAAAAATAAACAAACTATATTTATTGCTTTCTTTAAAAAAATGCAATTTTTATTTTTAAACCTAGAAACGGCTTTTTCTCCAACTTCTACGTAAATACTAAAAAAGAAACGGAAGTAATTTGTACACATTATTGATAAAACGTGTAATTTAAGACTCATTATTATTAACAAAAAATGAAGAAGTAAACAAATAATATGAAAAACGGTAGTAAAAGAAAAAAAATTTAGTGTAAATATAAAAATAGTATACAAAACATAAGTGCAGAACTAAGAGTGAAAAAAGAAAAACCCATTTCATATTAAAAACAAAGCTCAAAAAAAGTAAACCATCTATTCTTACTTAAAAAATTGCCCATTACACTTTATTTTTGCAATTGTAAGCAAAAAACAGCAATTTATTTTAACTATTAAATATCATAAAAAACTATAAATATTATTTTTTTCATTCTTAAAAAGTAGAAAATACTACAAATTATTTTTTCTAGAATATTAACCATGAAAATAAAAACACAAATTCATTTTTTATTCTTAAAATATGCTAATACATGAAACAAAAAGTGCAGAATCAAAGAGTGAAAAAAAAAAAACCCTTTTGGTATTAAAACAAAAGCTCAAAAGATAAGAAGAAAGAACTTCAAGAAAAAAAAATTGCCCATCATAAAAAGTATAATTTATTTTTCCATTTTATAAAGTGAAAAAAAAATACAACCATCATTTTTAGAAAATTAACCATAAAAACACCAAATGCATTTTTATACTTAAAGATTACAAATTAGAGCATAAAATGAAAAAAGCATTATAATACATTTACAAAATATAAGAGAAAATCTTTTTGTAACTTTTAAATACAAAAAAAGGATGTAACGCACATTATCGATAACCTATGTAAGCATTTAAGACTCATTATTATTAACAAAACATTAAGAAGAAAACAAATAAAATGAAAAAACTGTAGTAAAAGAAAAAATTTAGTGCAAATATAAAATAGTATACGAAACATAAGTGCAGAATCAATGAGTGAAAAAGAAAAAAACCTTTTCATATTAAAAACAAAAGCTCAAAAAAAGTAAGCCACCTTTTCTTACTTAAAAAAATTGAACATTACACTTTATTTTTGCAATTGTAAGCAACAAAAACAACAATTTATTTTTAACTCTTAAATATCATAAAAAGTATAAATAATATTTAGCGTAAATAAAAAATAGTATAATAATAATATTTATTTCTGTTCATATGCAAAATAAAATGTGCATTTACAGAAGTCATAGAATCCGGCTTACATAATAGGACTTAAACGCATGTGATTTTTAAATTCATCTAAAGAATAAAATGCATTACTAAGTAAGAATAACTTTAACTTTTTTTCATACTATTAAAAGATAAATTTCTTGTTTCAATTGTTGAAATAATTAAATAATTTAAATGATATATTAACAAAACTTTTATGGGTTTTATTTAATCTAAAGAAACTTAATCTAATACGAAACATAAGTGCAGAATCAAAGACTGAAAAAAGGAAAAACCCCTTTTCATATTTAAAACAAAAACTCAAAAAAAGTAAACCACCTTTTTCTTACTTAAAAACTATTTTGATACCAATTTTAAACACTCTTTATAATTTTTTTGACAATTTTGCACAAATACTGTTCTAACGGACTCAGTTTAACATAAAAAAAATACACAAACTAAGTAAAAAGTTTTTGAATAGTTGATAACTCAAATTAGTTTTTTGGTATGCAAACGAAAATTTTGATGCCCTCTACTGCAAAAAGCTTCTTTTCTAACGAAAAGCGTACGCATAATTTCAATTTAACATATTATGATAAATAATTTCTTTGTACGGATAAGTGAAAGACAAATTAACCAAAATAATGTAGTGCGAATAGATATTATTTAATCAAAAACTTACTTAGAATCGTAGAACAACAAAGTTTATTTAGGTCACATCTTGTTGCACTATTCGCGTGAATCACCAGTATTGCGTTCTAAAGATTTCAACGCCGACTGTTCACGAAAGCGGCTGAAATCGGGTGAAATTAAACACTTTACACCAAAAGCATTCGAAAATTTGTAAAATTACGAATCTTTTGATTTTTTAATCGTATTTTTACATAATACGGTTCCTAAGTTATAAGAATATTAAAATTTTACTTATTTGTATTTTCAAAGTAAAATTGTTTGAAAAAATATTTAAAAATGATAAATTTTATTAAACATTATACGATAGGGGCGTAAAGAAACGTTTTTCTTAAATAAACTTTTTTTTATCGATTATAATTTAGAAATTATGGCCGTTTTAGTTTTCCATTGAAATTTTGTCGGATACGTTTTTCGCTTATAACTTTTGAAAACACGCGAGGTTAAAAAACTGAAACGGTCAAATATTTTTATTTCTTTATCCGCGTATGATGCTTTTGAATTTTGGAAAATCGGTCCGTAAATAAGCGAGTTGTGGTCAAATTACGGTTCAATTTCTTTGAAATTTTTTGACTATTTTAACATTTTTTAACCTCGAAGATGCCCTTGTACAAAAAAAAATCTAAATCGAAAAATAAAGACACATCTTTCGTAAACTCGAAACTTTTTCAAACGAAAATATCTCTAGCCGTTCTAATGTGAGACGAATTTCAAAAGGTCGATTTTCGTATAGATTCGAAATCTCAAAATTATTCGCTAATACTTTGAATTTTAATTATATATATATAAATTTGAAAATATCTTCAAAACGAAAGCCGTAAATGGCAAAAAAAACCAAATCAAAATCGAGATTTTGATTTTTTCGCGTTCCGCCGTTTTTAAAGCCGTTTCTCGTAGGAAATTTAAAAAAACGACGTCATCGCGTAGAGGGTCTTGTTAGCCGGCTTAAGGCGTTTTCCAATCTACGATCGGACTTTACGTTCGTTATCCCCAGCCAGTCTAGCGAACGTCGAAGATTTTGAAAAATTTTGTCGAGTCGATTTGGAAAATTCTCACAACCTTATCGTAAAGTTAAGCATTTCTGTTTAAAAAAACACTTGTAAAGAGGAAAGTCCAGCGCGTAATTTGAATATACGGCGCTTTTTCGATAAGTCGTAAAACTTTCGAGATATAAGCCGAAAAGTGAAAATCGTATTCGAAAATTTTCGTTTTTTCGCGTTCCGACCGTTTTTAGGCGTTTCTCGTAAGAAATTTTGAAAAAAATTACTTCGTCGGATAGCCGCGTCTTTTTAGCCCGCGTACGGCGCGTTCGCGACGGAGGTCGGAGGTCGCGTTCGTTATCGCGAGCCGATCTCCCGCGGGTCTACGCGTTTTTCGAAGCGTTTTTAACGGGTGCGAAGAGTTGCGCTAGTGCGCGTTCGAGTGAGAGGCGACGGTAGTGTATTAGTAATAGTCGACTAGGGTCGCGTAACGCGACCCTTGCTTAAGCCGCTTCGCGGCGAAGATGGCTGCTTCGCAGCAATCTATTGTCGCGGGATAGTTTGGTAAGACACGGCTCGCTTCGCTCGCCAGATTGTAAACATCAAAGTAGCGTCGTTTTCCGAAATCAAATTTGATATAGATACACGGCTCGCTTCGCTCGCCAGATTATAAACATCAAAGTAGCGTCGTTTTCCGAATGCAAATTTAATAAAGACACAGCTTGCTTCGCTCGCCAGATTGTAAACATGAAAGTAGCATCCTTTTCCGATTGCAACTTTGATAAAGACACGGCTCGCTTCGCTCGCCAAAATGTAAACAACACAATGGCGTCGTTTTCCGAATGAAAATTTGATATTGACACGGCTCGCTTCGCTCGCCAGATTGTAAACATCAAAGTAGCGTCGTTTACCGACTGCAACATTGATAAAGACACGGTTCGCTTTGCTCGCCGGTTTGTAAACATGAAAATGGCGTCCTTTTCCGATTGCAACATTGCTCGCCAAATTGTGAAGACTAAACTGTGGCTTTTCATAATCAAAGAAATTGTTTCAATACAAATTTGATAAAGACACGGCTCGCTTCGCTCGCCAGATTGTAAACATGAAAGTAGCATCTTTTCCGATTGCAACTTTAATAAAAACACGGTTCGCTTCGCTCGCCAAATTTTGAAGGTCGAAACTCTGACTTTTCTTAATCAAAGAACTTGTTTCAATGCAAATTTGATAAAGACAGGCTCGCTTTGCTCGCCAGATTGTAAACATCTAAGTACCGTCGTTTTCCGAATAAAATTTGATAAAGACAATAGAAAATACAAAAATGAAAAACTGTAGTAAAAGAAAAATCTTTATGTAAATACAAAACAATATACAAAACTTAAGTCTAGAGTCAAAGGATGAAAAAAATTGCTTTTCATATTAAAAGAAAAGCTCAAAAGGAAAAAAACTAAGATTATTTTTGTTTCTTAAAAAAATTGTAAAATAAACTTTATTTTTTCCAATTTTAGGCAACAAAAATAACAATTAATTTTTAACTCTCAAAATCATAAAAAGTATAAATAATATTTATTGTCATTCTAAAAATGCGAAAAAAAACTACAAATTGCTTTTTTTTTTTCTAGAATATTAACCATAAAAACTAACAACAAATGCATTTTTTCATACTTAAAAAATACAAAAATTAAATGACATTTTTTATTTTAAATTGAAAAGGCTCTTAATCGATAGAAATCAAAAATCCATTTTATTTTAAACACTGAAAGACAAAAGATATAAGAGAATTTAATAAAAAAAATAACAAACTATATTTATTGCTTTCTTTAAAAAAAATGCAATTTTTATTTTTTAAACCTAGAAACGGCTTTTTTCCAACTTCTACGTAAATACTAAAAAAGAAAAGGAAGTAATTTTGTACACATTATTGATAAAACGTAATTTAAGACTCATTATTATTAACAAAAATGAAGAAGAAAAACAAATAATATGAAAAACGGTAGTAAAAGAAAAAAAAATTTAGTGTAAATATAAAAATAGTATACAAAACATAAGTGCAGAACTAAGAGTGAAAAAAGGAAAAATCCAGTTTCATATTAAACACAAAAGCTCAAAAAAAATGTAAACCATCTATTCTTATTTAAAAATTGCCCATTACACATTTATTTTTTGCAATTGTAATCAACAAAAACAGCAATTTATTTTTAACCTTAAATATCATAAAAGTATAAATAA
The DNA here is from genome assembly GCA_030710515.1 of Abscondita cerata. NCBI lineage: Eukaryota > Metazoa > Arthropoda > Insecta > Coleoptera > Lampyridae > Abscondita > Abscondita cerata. The sequence goes on from JALBCR010003122.1 coordinate 17,953, forward strand.
TATTTTTTTCATTCTTAAAAGTAGAAAATACTACAAATTATTTTTCTAGAATATTAACCATGAAAAATAAAACAAAATTCAAATTTTTTTTTATTCTTAAAATATGCAAATACAGGAAACAAAAGTGCAGAACCAAAGAGTGAAAAAGAAAAACTCCTTTGGTATTAAAAAAACAAAAGCTCAAAAGATAAAGTAAGATTCTTTTTCTTTCTTTAAGAAAAAAATTTGCCCATCATAAAAAGTATAATTTATTTTTTCCATTTCTATAAAGTGAAACAAACCACAAATCATTTTTTTAGAAAATTAACCATAAAAACACCAAATGCATTTTTTTATACTTAAAGATTACAAATTAGAGCATTAAATGAAAAACAGCATTATAATACATTTACAAAATATAAGAAGAATATTTTTTTGTAACTTTTAAATACAAAAAAAGGATAACCTATGTAAGCATTTAAGACTGATTATTATTAAGAAAAAATTAAGATAAAACAAATAAAATGAAAAACTGTTGTAAAAGTAAATAATTTAGTGAAATATAAAATAGTATACGAAACATAAGTGCAGAATCAATGAGTGAAAAAACCCTTTTTCATATTAAAACCAAAATCTCAAAAAAAAGTAAGCCACCATTTCTAACTTAAAAAATTGCCCATTCTTAAAAAAATGCAAATACACGAAACCAAAGTGCAGAATCAAAGAGTGAAAAGAAAACCCCTTTTGGTATTAAAACAAAAAGCTCAAAAGATAAAGTAAGATTCTTTTTTTCTATCTTCAAGAAAAAAAATTGCCCATCATAAAAATATAATTTATTTTTTTCATTTATATAAAGTGAAAAATACTCCAAATAATCTTTTTTTTTTAATTTTAATGATGAAACACACCAAATGAATTTTTTATACTTAAAAAATACAAATTAAAGCATTAAATGAACGCATTATAATACATTTACAAATATAAGAGAACATCTTTTTAATCACAAAAAGAACAATATGTAACGCACATTATCCATACCCATGTAATCACTTTACGCATAATTGAAAACAACGTTTGTTTGTGTTAAAAGAAATTGTAATTTAAATTGAATAGCATTTATTCATTTAATCGAGCAAATCTATTAAGTAAATCATGTAGAACACATTTTATTCTGGGATCTAGGGTAAATCTAAGTAAATCTAGAATAAAAATAGTTTCAAACAGTATTTAATTGGACGATTGCATAGGCGATCAGAAAAACCTTGTTCATTCATTGACGCAAATATTTTGGCATACGGGTTGCATTATGATATTGAAAAGCACGCGGGTACGTGTCGAGGTCGCGCGTAAAATGTTATTAACAAAGGAAACTTTATTGTTTAGATTATGCCATTCGAAAATTTGCAAAATTACAAATCTTATGTTTTTTATTCATGTTTTTACGTAATACGGTTCCGAAGTTATAAATATGTAAAAATAGCAGTATTTCCTATAATCAGTGTAAAATTGCTTGAAAAATTTTTTTTGAAAATGATAAATTTTATTAAACATTATGCGATAGGGTCATAAAAGGAACGTTTTTCTTAAATAAATTTTTTTTTATCTGTTATAATTTAGAAATTATGGCCGTTTTAGTTTTCGAATGAAATTTTGTCGGAAACGTTTTTCGCTTATAACTTTTAAAAACACGCGAGGTCAAAAAACTGAAACGGCCAAAATTTTATTTCTTTATCCGCGTACGATGCTTTTTGAATTTTGAAAATCGGTCCGTAAATAAGCGAGTTGTGGTCAAATTACGGTTCAATTTCTTTGAAATTTTTTGACTATTTTAACATTTTTAACCTCGAAGATGCCCTTGTACAAAAAAAATTTAAATTAAACAATAAAGACACATCTTTTGTAAAAACTCGAAACTTTTTCCAAATAAAAATATCTGAACCCGTTCTAATGTGAGACGAATTTGAAAAAGGTCGATTTTCGTATAGATTTGAAATCTCAAAATTGTTCGTTAATACTTTGATTTTTCATTATAAATCGGACCGTATGGACTTTTTCGAAAATTTTTTTTTTCCATCTTATATTTTGTTAAGTTTAATAAATTTCCCAAACGTCTTGTTATTTTTCTCTATCTCTTACGGTTTAAAAAGATATAAGCCTTTAACGATTTATCTACGAATTTCAAACCAAATTTTGAAATTTTTCCAAAAGTTTTGTACCTCATACGGCCGTACGATAAAAGCACATCTTTCATTTAAGTGCCGTTTAAAGAAAAACTGTAAATTGTGCCCTAGGCGAGCGCTTTTTCGATATGTCTTTAAATCTCCGAGTTATAAGCCCCAGTTAGGTGGAACTTTTTGCTTTTTGGGGTGTAATTACCGTCCCCGACATCCCACGCTTACCAAACAAAACATCGCGTGTCGTCTTTTGATTTCTATCGGACGCCAAAATTTTTAAAATCGCCGGCCGTTTAGGCGGAAATTAGTTCAACATTTTCCAAAACCCTCGTAACTCTCGAGGGCGTTAGATTAAGACGCGGTTTTTTTTAATTCTCACGTAAAACAATGAAATCTACTAAGGGCAGCAATAAATTTGAAAATATCTTCGAAACGAAAGCCGTAAATGAAAAAACCAAATCAAAATCGAAATTTTGATTTTTTCGCGTTCCGGCCGTTTTAAAGCCGTTTCTCGTAGGAAATTTAAAAAAAACGACGTCATCGCGTAGAGGGACTTTTTAGCCGGCTTAAGGCGTTTTTCAATTTACTATCGGACTTTACGTTCGTTATCCCCAGCCAGTCTAGCGAACGTCGAAGATTTTTGAAAAATTTTGTCGAGTCGGCTTTTGAAAAATTCTCACGACCTTATCAAAAGTTAAGTATTTCGTTTAAAAACAATTTTAAAGAGGAAAGTCTAACGCGTAATTTAATATAAGGCGCTTTTTCGATAAGTCGTAAAACTTTCGAGATATAAGCCGAAAAGTGAAAATCGTAATAGAAAATTCCGTTTTTTTTTTTTGCGTTCCGACCGTTTTTAAGGCCTTTCGTAGGAAATTTTGAAAAAAATTACATCGTCGGATAGCCGCGTCTTTTAGCCCGCGTACGGCGCGTTCGTGACGGAGGTCGGAGGTCGCGTTCGTTATCGCGAGCCGATCTCCGCGGGTCTACGCGTTTTTGAAGCGTTTTTAACGGGTGCGAAAGAGTTGCGCTAGTGCGCGTTCGAGTGAGAGGCGACGGTCGTGTAATATTATATGTTGAAAATGATGTTATTTAGCTGATGTTTGAATAACAAATCATTATTAAGTTGTGGAAATGTATCTAAGGCGTTAAGTGATTTTGCTAAAGTAACATAATAATCTTTTTCATTAACATTTCAATTAGGAATGTATTTGAGGTTGATGCTAAGAAAATCTTTCTGTTTCTCTGTGAAATCAAATTCTGATAAATTTTGACAATTTTTAAGTAAGTAATATTTAAGTCAATATTAAGTTCTAATTGCATGTTTTCTGTGATTTTTTGTAATGTGCGCACAGTGGGCAAAGTAAACGATTTAGATAAAAATTTACAGTTTACCATCGACCATTAGAAGGTCTGGAATGTTGTCGTGTTTGTACACCTACAAATTTAGGCATTTCTGGAGATAGAAATTTTGGAAGTAGTTTATTAAACTCGTCAATAGAAATATTGTCCAGCATGTTATCATACTTCTTCTGTAACTTTTGTAACTGCAACTTCAACATGTTTAGTTTCTTTTTATATGCACATTTTCTCGGTGAGTCTGCACTTAGGACCAAAAAGTTTAAACCCCAACTGAGGAATGATTTGGAAATGATAACTTATGTGATAATGAGAGGTGAGTAATCTTAGAGTCTAAAAAACAACACACTTGAATATATTAAGTGAATCATTTTAGATGTACATTATACAGCTTAACATTTATTATTGAGCATATTTGATTAGATGATGAAGGCAGGTCGACAATCATTTCTAAAACACAATTTGTTAGAATATTCTATTAATTCATTAGTTATATCATCTTGGATTAAAAATTGATTCATCCAACAAAACCTCTTAGTTTTTAATTTTGACAAAATAAAAAATATTATTAATTGCATAATCCTTGCATATAAAAAACATTTTTATAAATACTTCGGTAAATACACGGGTATCATGTAGGTTGTCGCTTATTTGATTTCTTAACGTTTGATTTTCTTAGAAAGTAGTAACAACCGAAAAATAACAATTGGGTACCTAGTTTCCAAAAGGTAAAAAGGTTAGTCTTCTTTGAATGAGTCGAAATACACATAGTAAATGCTTAATGTGCCTTACTAATATAGTAAATTCTCACTTGAATGTGGGTATAATCGATTCTTTAAATTTTTATGAACATATTATTGTTGAAATGTTTATCACACTCGTTAATAATTATGTATAGTAGTTGTGGCTTTTTGTAATATGTCGGACTTATTACAACAATGAACCCACTCTTTACAATTGCATCAAAAACACCAACAATTGGATGATAAGGTTTAAATCATCAGCTATCTAGATTACCTTTCTTTATTATTTGAAATGAAAACAAATTTATCGTTGAGCAATGTAATTTCCAGAAGGATGAGCAAGTTTGCATTGCATAATTAAATCCTGAAACTCGTTTAGGTGTATTAGTAAAGTGAAAGTTGGTTAAACCATTTAACAATATAAATAATTTTAAAAATAAAATGAATAGTAGCGTTACCAAATAAATAAATTATTAATAAATTCTAACTTAAAATTATTACTTAAAAACTGTTGAACACTTAAATCACAATTTATATTGTAATAATGACAATGTCAATGAATACCTAAAATTAATACTACAAGCACATAAATGACAGAAATAGTTGATAACTATACGCCATTTTGAATAATGTGCATTATGACGTATGTTTGTTTTTAAGTAAAACACAAAGTTTTGTTACTGAACGAATTATGTACACTCACGAAATTTAAAACTTGGACACCACAATTTCTGTAAACAAGAGTTTGCAAATTGTGAAGCTGGCTTAAGGGTATCATTTACAATTCTAACAGCAGGTAGTCTCAGCAGGGGTTATGTTATAGAAGGACTGTAGAATGAATCATTACACTAAGCACGTTTTAGAAAATAGGTAATTTACGTTGCTTACTTAATTTTTTTCTTTAAAGAATATATTTGAAGGTATCGCTAATTAAACACCATAGTTCAATTAATTATCGAATCAAAATTTTTTTAGGAAATGTTTACAAAATAAAATTAGAAATAATTTTGATTTAAAAAACGTCTACAAGCAATAACTTTAAAATTAAATAAAAAAACTAAACATGGTTATTTGGGTTGACTATTATTACTTATTTTTAAATAAATCTAACCTACTAATTATTGTAAGTTATTAAATAAAAATCATTAAACTCTTTATTTATAATATTTAGTCCTTACAAAATGTATATATTATGACGTTTCATTTTTTTCTGTAGTTAATATAAAAAGTGAAAATAAAAACTAAGGCAATTCTTATTGTCAACCTATATACGAGGATGTATTGATATCTAGTTAACCTAGACCAGTTCCTTGCATAAACCAAATATTGCGTTACCATAGCAACGAACAATAACTTATTAGAAGTGTCAGTGTAAAGTGTGACGTCAAAAAAGTAAACCAGAGTTACGCAATAAATTAAATGAAAAAGATGTCTACCGAAATTGTGAAAATCGAAAAATTGGAGTATCGAGCCATCATCAAGTACCTGTATTTAAAAGGGTTAAGAGGTAAGCAGATTTACGAAGATATGCTTAATACCCTTGGTGTCCAATGCCCTTCGTATGCGACCGTCAAAAATTGGAATACAAGCTTCAAAAGAGGTAATTTTTCTATTAAAGATGATGACCGATCGGGAAGGCCAGTTTCTGTGTCAGTCCCCAAAAATATCGATGTAGTTCATGACATGATTTTGTCAGACCGTCGAATTGGGCTAAAACGGATATCTGAAGCACTGAATATTCTATACGAACGCGTTCATAATATGGTTTACGTCAATTTGGACATGAGAAAAATTGCTGCAAAATGGATCCCCAAATGTTTGAATGTTGACCAAAAGCATGCAAGGATAGAAGCATCGCGTTCGATCTGTGCTCGATTTGACAACGATGTAGACTTCTTAAACCGAATTGTTACTATGGATGAGACTACATTTCTACGATCCAGAAATAAAACAACAATCTATGGAATGGCGACACTCTGGTTCTACAAGACCTAAGAAGTTTCGTGTCCAAAAATCTGCTGGAAAAGTTTTTGCTTCAGTTTTTTGGGATTACCATAAAGTAATCATGATTGATTTTTAGATAAGGGTAGAACAATAACTGGAGATTACTATTCGACATTACTGACCACTCTACGGGAAAATATTAAAGAGAAAAGACGCGGAAAGCTATCCAAAGGTGTTTTGTTTTTGCAGGACAACGCCCCTGCACACAAATCTCGTGTTGCCATGCAAAAAATTCGTGATTTAGGGTTTGAATTACTAGAACACCCCCCTTATTCACCCGATTTGACTCCGTCCGAATATCACCTCCTTCCTCAATTGAAAAAAAAATTAAAAGGTTGTACATTTTCTTTCAACAAGGAGGTAATAGAAGCTGTGGAGGTCTGGTTTGCAGAGCAAGAAGAAACATTTTTTTTGAAACGTCTAGAGACAGGTTCGCTGTAATAAATGTATCCAATTAAGAGGAGAATATGTTGAGTAATAAAATATTTTGACATTGAAATTTTGTTTGGTTCTATAGTAGGCTAAGAATTTTCAATATATCCTCGTATTTAGTTTTTTTGACAAGAATTTATTACATAATTATAATTAAGATACCAAGTTATAGTTTAAAATTAAATGAAAACTTTTTTTAAATAAAGGTATTACTATATAAATAAATATAAGAAATCAATAATGGGTGTGACCTCCATTATTATTGATACATTCTTGGAGGCGTCTGCTCATTGACGCTATCAAGGTATCAATATAATTAATATTAATCGTTTCCCATGCGGTATCAATGGCTGCAATTAGTGCATTACGGTTTACTGGTATAAAATTTGGCCCTTGTTGTCTTCGGATAACAGCAAGTATTCGAGCCCAAACATTTTCGATAATGTTAAAATCTGGGCTTTTTGCTGGCCAGGGTAACAGCTCCAAGTTATTTTCTCGTATCCAATTGCGCACAACCCGCGAAGTATGAATAGGGGCGTTGTCCTAAAAATACATTATGAAAATGTTAATTCAACAGATCCCGAACTATTTTTTGGAGAAAGTATAGTGAAATAAGAATACTTACTTGTTGGAAAATATAATCTTCGTCTGGATAAAACACTTCGACTGAAGGTTTCATAATAGTTTCCAAAATATCTAAATACGCAGCAGAATCAAGACGTCCATCGATAGCCCAACAAACTCCTGGACCCCGCGCGCTAACCCAACCCCACACATTTACAAAAAAATAACTACTTCGTTTTTAGACATATGTGATTATTTTCGTAACGAGTTCCTTCCATTCTAAAAACTTTTAGTGGTCCATCGTTGCGGCTATTGAACGTTTTTTCGTCGCTAAAAGTCGCTCGATTCCAAATTCCAGACGACGTCTCATATTTTCGTCACTGAGAACTTCTTTCGCAGCAGCATTATACTTCTTTATTCCCATCTCCTTTAATCTTTTTGTGCAGTTATACGGCATCCGGGAAAATGTGTATCTGCTATAGCCCTGGAGTATGTAGCAAATGGTTGTTCTGTTACGTAATGAAGCAACTCGAGATCTTGAGCACGTGTAGATACTTTAGGTCTACCACTTCCGATGGCTCTTTCCAAAGTGTGTTCAAGATTCCATTTTACTCGGTAATGCCCTACGGTGCTTTTGGTATATCTAACATACGTGAAATTTTACGCACGCTACGGCCCGCCGCTAATTCCGAAACAATCCGCGCTTTCAAATCAGCACCGAGATGAGGTGGCATTTTCACAACACTTGAAATTTTAAACTAAAATGGAATTTACATTTCTTACTTTATTTATTGGTTCACACTACCCCTTCTCAAACAGTAGGTAATTGTTTATTTATTACATACTTCTAATGACCAATGTAACAACCCTTAGAGCAATATGACTCAAAGGAAGTAAATTAAACAAGCAAGGATATTCTATTGTTATTGAAACTTATTCATAAAGTAAAAGCCATTTCCTTATAATGCTAATGGACAGGATTTTTTTTAAGTATTAAGATTACAATAGAGGACTTATAAACTTTCGAAAATATCTAATTATAAATATTTACACTGCAATTGCGCTTTTTCCTTAATAATTTCTTAGCAATAACATACACGTTCTTGGTTTTAAGTTGTCATAAATTTGATATGATATAAATTTGTGTTTCTAATATTACATCACAAACTAATCTTTATTCGCCAAAAAATTGTTGCTTCGTACACACCTGAACAACAAACCGAGCAACAAACATAACAACGAACCGAAAGTCAAACAGAACGACAAACGATCTTTTATGATTTCCACACAATCCGAACAACAAACGGAACGTTTGTGCTGTTTCCATAATTATTTTCAGTAGTTTTCAGTTCATATATATTTATTATTGAGAAGAGAAAATTGCGGAAAACAAGAAGATAGTGCCAACCAAATTTTTACGCACAAAGAAGAGTAAAAATTATAATTTACTTCGCTTTTTTTTATTTTGGAAATTTCCCGCCCAAATGATGCTAATAGGGACATCATTTTTTCTTGCATTCTTAAACACTGATTAATTTAAAATTTTTCTTCTGTCAACTCCATAATATTACCTAAAACACAACAAACCCACAAAAGGGAGGACAAAAAATAAATAATTTAATTCTCCCGCATAAGTTTGTTCGCCGTTTTGTTTAGATTCGTCCAAACCTGCAAACGCATTCGCGCGCATTTTCTTTGATGTCGGAAAAAAACCGACAAGTTGCGGGAACGCCGCAAACCGTTCGTGGAACAATCAGGACTTGCGAATCTGTTCTAAAAATTCGTACGTAGCACCGTCCAAATTAATGTTCCGATTGCCGTTCGGTTCGTTGTTCTGTTTGTTCCTCGGTTTGTTGTTCAGGTGTGTACGAAGCTTTACAATAAGCATATTAATATGAACTATATCTTATGAAAGGAGAGTTATGTAACTATAATTAACGACTTAACGTTACGTTAGTAGATTCCATTTACTATTTACACATATTTTCTTGGAACATTCGATAATTAACTATCGGGATATGATGACCCTATACTTCGCAGGTTGTGCGCAACTGGATACAAGCAAATAACTTGGAGCTGTTACCCTGGCCAGCAAAAAGCCCAGATTTTAACATTATCGAAAATGCTTGGGCTCGAATACTTGCTGTTATCCGAAGACAACAAGGGCCAAATTTTATACCAGTAAACCGTAATGCACTAATTGCAGCCATTGATACCGCATGGGAAACGATTAATATTAATTATATTGATACCTTGATAGCGTCAATGAGCAGACGCCTCCAAGAATGTATCAATAATAATGGAGGTCACACCCATTATTGATTTCTTATATTTATTTATATAGTAATACCTTTATTTAAAAAAAACGTTTTCATTTAATTTTAAACTATAACTTGGTATCTTAATTATAATTATGTAATAAATTCTTGTCAAAAAACTAAATATATACGTTGACAATAAGAATTGCCTTAGTTTTTATTTTCACTTTTTATATTAACTACAGAAAAAAATGAAACGTCATAAAATATACATTTTGTAAGGACTAAATATTATGAATAGAGAGTTTAATGATTTTTTTTAATAACTTACAATAATTAGTAGGTTAGATTTATTTAAAAATAAGTAATAATCAGTCAACCCAAATAACCATGTTTAGTTTTTGATTTAATTTAAAAGTTATTGCTTGTAGACGTTTTTAAATCAAAATTATTTCTAATTTTATTTTGTAAACATTTCCTAAACAAAATTTTGATTCGATAATTAATCGAGCTATGGTGTTTAATTAGCGATACCTTCAAATATATTCTTTAAAGAAAAAATTAAGTAAGCAACGTAAATTACCTATTTTCTAAAACGTGCTTAGTGTAATGATTCATTCTACAGTCCTTCTATAAGATAACCCCTGCTGAGACTACCTGCTGTTAGAATTGTAAATGATACCCTTAAGCCCGCTTCACAATGTGCAAACTTTTGTTTACAGAAATTGTGGTGTCCAAGTTTTAAATTTCATGAGTGTACACTAGAATACCACTAAAAAATGTGTATATACTTAAAAGGAGAGTCACTATAGTTATAATTCTTCCACATTACATAACGCAATAGTGACCCGTAAAAAACTATCTCACTTCTCAATTTAGATGCCTTGTGTACAATTTTATTATTATCAACTCCCACCCCATTTTTTATCAAAAATATTACAAACAACTGAATACTTGAGTTCCGCATTACCAGTTCTGTCGTAATTAGAAACAAGAGAAAGAATTTAATCTAGTTATATGTAGCAGCTTAGAGAATTTTATCAATTTTTGTTTCTATGCAGTTAATTATACGGTAACGTCATATCATAAAATACAGTTATCTTAAATCATAATTTCTGATAAAATAGTTTGTAGTTCATTTCTATTTTTTAGATGAGCCTTTTGAAAAAGTGTGTTAGTGAGGAGATTTGTTAAAACACAGTGTTACTTCTTTTGCTAACGTATCAGCCAGGTCTTTTTCAGGACTCTGTATTTATTTAACATTAACAGTACAAAAATAGACGTTATAGCAATATACATAATACACTTGTTTTACAAATTAAGTTAGAAAACTGTTATGTAATTATTGAAACTGGCAATTAAATCACAGTTTGCAAAATTTAAAAGAGTAGATTTATATATAATATATAATTAATCAATAAAGATTAAAATTATGTAAATACTTATCAAAAATTGATGTCAAATAAACAACATTCTTATATTGTACCAGTTCACAAAAATAAATAAGTAAATTAACAATTAAGGACGTCTACAAGATAAAATGTAATAAAAAAGCAAACCTTCAAGGGTGACAAACTTACATTAATTATTTATTTAAATACAGTGGTTTGCACAGTGCCTGCCGAGACGCTGTGATCTAACATTAACATTATATAGGCAATTACAAAGATCATTTTAAAAATTAATTGTTTTGTGGTAATTAGATGGGATAAAAATCAAACTGTAGATGTGTATGTTAAACCTGAACGGTCTAATTATGTTTAAATTGTATTTACTAATTTTTAATGACTTATTATCCATTTCTTTAGAACGTCTTGCTCCGCCAGTCGAAACGTCGAAATAAAATAAAAGACACACGGTTTGAGTGACTCCACCACCCGCAGTCCTAATGAAAAGGTCACACTTTGGTCTGATTTTTCTTTCTTCTGTTGTTGTTAATATGATATAAAAATATTAAGGTATACAGTTTCAGTAACAGACGATTGTATAAGCATCAAAAATTTAATAAACTTGGTATGTTTTAAGTTGTCAGGAGAAGATCGCACTTCTTATGCCTAATTAAAATACAAAATTTTAACAACGTAAAAGGTACTTTAAGAAAATTATAATTACCTTATTATAATTACTTTATATTACTTAAAATACCTGTAAGTAGGTTACTTCACTAACAAGTATGCGGTAATTACGATCGAATAAATGTACAAAATAATGTAAAGATGCTATATGTTTTTTTTTAAATGTTAATACCTTTTTCTCTTTTATACTCTACACTGTTTCATTAAATTGGTAGAAATAGAACCTTAAAATTTACCCTTTAGCGTATTATTAATTGACATAAAACAAAGACGGCTAAAGAAAATTTAAATTTATTCCAAAGAGAGCAACTTTTGTACGGAAATAAACTTTATAACTTAATATTTTCTTAAGTACACAACTAGGGTTTCAAAAGCGAAAAGGTAAAATTAAAGTAGAAAATTATAGAGCAAATATTTGTCTCTTAAATGCATACTATCTTTAAATAGAAATTTTATTTGCATTACTTTAAAATTATATGTTTTAGTGTAATTACTTTTTAATTTAAAAAAGGTGTAATGTCAGTTATATATAGAACTGACTAAACTTAATTATTTTAGTTAATTAATCATAAACAACTTGAAACAAATAATAACTAAGTTTGCTCATTGTTACATAAAGGAGATAAGATGGAATGTCAATTAATCAGATTCTATGTAATAACGACGAGTACAACAGTGATAAGGTTGGATAATTCTGAATAGGCGACTTTATTATAAATTACACAAAAGTTTAACTCGTGTAGGGCAAAGGGAACTATTTTAATACTTAATTAATACAATACATACAAGATGGGCCATTAATGCGTGCACTGGCGATATCTCGGAAAATGTTGGGTTTAGAAAAAAACTTTTTGAATGAAAGTTGTGCAGATCAATGAGCTGCACATTTTAATTATTTTTGTTTATAGAACGCAACATACAAAAGTTGTGTTTTCTTTAAATGAAGCCCTTTATTTTTTACCTACCTACAACCTCATGTTAGCCATGAATTTAGGAACTTCAATTTAAATGATTGATAACTCAAAACTAATGCATATTAAAGCTTCAGAATTGCAGTTGGATAGGTACATTCCCGGATAATTTAATTCACAATGTGGTTCGTGATATGCAAATAAAGGAATAAACAAAATTAATAAAAACACCTTATATCTTAGTTATAAAGGATTGAAGACCTGCACAATATATGTTTTCTGGAATCATCTTGATGTTCCCTATATAATTGTAACGTATGCGCATTAATCACCCTGTATATAAAACTTTAAATGCAATATTTTTATTCAAATATACATAATTTTGTATTGAATTAATTTTAAAGAATAATTATAATAGTATCTATATGTGACGGTACCAATAATATTGTTTAATAATAATAATCATAGCAATTTGTGAGTAATTATTAAAACCGTTTTGCATAACTAAATATATTTTTCTATTATCTGTTTGTATAATTCTCAAATTTTAATTGCTAATTTGGATTAATATTATTATTGTTATGATTATTTCTGTTTTTTAATAGAACAGATACATTAACTTAAAAATGTGTATCACATAATTCTGCGTCTTCATATTACCTTTCATTCAAAAATTGTTGATTTCTATACTTGTTGACAAATAATATCACTTCATTTCATATACGACTGATTAATAATCATTGATTACATTTCGACGATTGGAAGACGCACTGAATTTTACACTACAAAAGTTTCCTAGGGAACTCTGACGGGACCCAGAGTCTTGTTATAAGTTTATGTTTATTTTTTAAAAAATGGTTTATGTAAATTACAGCTATTGTGGTCGAATAAGTTATGAGTCGAATTCAAAATATAGAGATATCTAAGAAATACCTATCTGTACATGGTAAACTTATTTTACATTTACCAAAAGCTATCGTAATATTTGTAAAATATATTACTTATATTAACCGTCGTCAAAATGATGTAATGATAATAGCACGATTTTGCGGAAACACGTTCCTTCTATTGTTTACACCATCGGAAGCATGTCGCGACAGTTAGATAGCAGTTTCGGGTACTCGAAAGAGATATCCTTGATTGTAAATTCTGCATCCGATAAACTCGTAGTTGATGTAGAGTACGTAAAGGGAATATACAAATATTTGCTGCAAGCACAACGATACAAGAATTTTTAATACACAAAAAAATTGTTATTTATAAGGATAAGTTTCTATTAGTATGAGGTATGTTAACATAGAACAAGAATAACGCGATACTATAAAAAGTCACTTCAAAAACTTTTTAAGTACTTTTGTATCATATACTGGCAAATATTTTATTCTTGTATGTACAAACAGTGACATATTAAATGACCCTCTTTAAAGCAACCACTATACGTCGTGAAGTTTAAGTTAATTTAAATTATAATATTATCGTAATCTTTCATGTGACGTTTTGCGTTATTGCTTAATACCGGTTTCAAAATAAGTTTGTTTGAAAGGTGTAATTCAAAAATTTACTAATTAAATAACGGACAACATATTTATTAACAGTCGAGCGTAATTAAATGATGGTCACTCAAAACAGTTTTCAAAGACGTATTTTTTTCAGATACCATTTATTCTTATCTTTCAATGTAAAAATCCAAATGAGGTCTTTCGGTGCACTCTGCATAGAAAGTTTGGGTTTTCAAAGTGTTGTAGTAGGTAAAGAAAAATGGTGATAAATTAAAGTTCACTTTTTCATAAATGGAATTGCTTCTTATTGATACTTGTCTTTTTTTAATTCCGTAAAATCTAATTTGGGCTGCGTGATGATGACTTGTCTGTCCACTTTAAGAAATAAATGTTTTGAATATATTAATGCTATTTTTTTTATCACCAAGTATTGATTTTAATTTAATAATCATTTCAACATTATTTTGTTGCTCTCTAATTACGTTATTGATAACATTCTATAATTTAAGAAGTGTGCAAAGGAAAGGAACACCAACTGCAGCGTCTATTTAACCAACAGAAAAACACCAAAAAACTGCACCAAAAACTTGACTCGGACACGTGTTTCAACAGCTAAGCTGTTATCATCAGCGATACCGATTGTTTAAGAAGTGTGGTTTGAACTCAACATTTGCAACTTTAAAACATAAAAAAAGAGATGAAAACGATTGTTGCGTTGTTGGTTGCTTTATAGGTGGTCATTTAATATGTCACTGTTTGTACATACTGTACTGCAATAGTATATTGGGCATCGAGTGCGAAACGAGGGTATAAGAAATTAAAACTTACATAATTTTGTTAATGTATAAAGCCACAATTAACAAGCAGAAGTACACATTAGGATGGTTGCTAATCAAGAAGACACCTATTTTAATAAAAAACGATGCGAATTTACCTAAGAAACTTGTTCAATATTAACAAATTGTCATGTAACTAATTAATCATTGCTGATTCAATTACCAACAGTGATTATTTGGCAAAAATGATAAACCGTAGACATGCAGCGGTTTCCTCGACAGTGGTTCTTAATCCAAATTAATTTCCAATGAATTATGTAAAAAAGCAGGGCTAAGTATAAGTCAATCAAACACTTATACAGCAGAAATTGGACCTAATACCAAAAATATGTCTAGAATTACTGATGTTATCATTCATTTACTCTACAGTACATTTAAAGCAGTCGCTTTCGTTTATTTATTCAAAAAATTACTAAAAACTTACCAACTCATTCACTCAGTCCGTCAAGCCTAAACATTCCGCCCAAGCTAGTTTTGGCTGATTCTAACTTTTATATATAATAATATAACAATAATAGTAACCAATTGAGAGATTCCAAACAGATAGATCTAAAACGGTTATATACGCAATTGAAATTAAATTTTTCCACAATTTCCAATTAAAACATAATTACTGTATATTTATAGAAGAGTATGAAGACTTACGGCATATGTCTAACTCCCTTATCAACGAGTCAAGTAATCAATATTACCTTCCGCATTATACTGTTCTTTGTAGTGTTCCAATGAACCGCTAAAACTAGCTCATGGGTTTCGTTAAATGAAATTTAAATGATGGGTCCACAACTGCAAGATGATTAGTTTGGAATAATATTTAGGTTCCGAAAGCATCAAATTGTTTTATGCTCAGAGATTAGTAGAACGTTTTATCAAATATTGACACAAAAAGGATAAACAACTGTAGCAAATTTTATAGCGTCACAATTTAATCTATTCAAACTTATCATTTAAACACTGTAACATATGGCACAGCCACGGCTTCATTTCTTGCTATACGGTGCTTACAACAGTAAACCGAAGAAAATAATTTAAATTTCCTAAGGCACACTTAATGATTTTTATGTTGACAACCTAATAACAGAGGTAGCTAACATTGACGAAGTATTTTAATTTAGAAGAACATAGATTATGTCCTCCAGTGGTTACAAACTCAGAAAATGGTTACCAAACAATCCAATAATTTTAAGAGGTATATAACTCGACTTAAACGCAAACTACAGTCAGACTCACAATCAGACTCATTCTTATATAAAAATTAAGAACGGAAATACAGGGAAAACAGTAACAAACAATACAAATTATCGTAAAATGAATCAGTTTCTAGTAAATTATCCAATTTATAGACACTTGACATAAATTAAATTCAATTAATTAGAAATTCCTCTTCTTATATTTCTTAATGTATAAATCTAACAATGTTAAGCTAAATTAGTGGTTATAAGCACACGAAATTTTGCAGATCTACTATCGCAAGAAACAAAGACAGACGGACGAACAAAAAATATCACCCTAGTTACAGGTCTTAAATTATTTGCAACGATATTTTTAACGGATATTCGTTTTTCACAAAATTGGTGAGAGTATTGCTTATGTCTGTCGTTTTGTCTAAAACTGTCACATCACACGGCACCTTATAGGGATAAATTTGTTCTCACTGCTATTAAATTAAGACAAGGAACAGATCAATTAATAAAAATCATTCAACGTGAATAATTTCACAAAATAATTAAAAATTTAGGTAATAACAAATCAACCAATTTCAAAAACACTGTTCAATTATTGAATCCATTCTTAGAGCAAAGATCACATCCTTCGTGTTAAAGATTTATTGCAAAGAACAAATTTTAAACGGCATTCAATGTTATTACCCTCATCATACCCAATTTTTATCACTTGAAATTATTACATGCTAGACCACAAACGTATCATAAATAGGGGTTGCTCCGTAGTTCAGTGGACGGGGTGAGTTGCGTAATGATTTTCCTACGTAAAATAGTATTGTTGCAAAATTGCCAATAACAATCAATAAATTAGTCAAAATCACGTAGGCGCCAAACATGAACACACCGTTATATAGATAGCTTCAGCTCTTGTTCACTGAAACCAGTTCTTGTTGACTGTCACAAATCTGTTAACAGTTAACATAACACACAAAAAAGATAGATAAAAGGCTCGTTAGAAACAAAATCAACAAGATTTATTTTATTTAAATATAAAGATGAATTTACCAAAATTAACAAAGTTTATACAGGATTAACATTATTGAAATAGTGAAAAATTAAATTGATGACGTGTTTCCTAATTTTCATTAATTAACTTACATATACAGTCAAAGGTTAATATGCACCTAATTACCAAAACAGTTTATAATTTACTTTATGAGATTCAAAGCCATTTTTAATTTTGGTTTTGTTCACATAGTTACTTAAAGAAAAATATAAATAACTAGAAATAACGGCTGACGGTGAACCAAAGGTTGCTGCGGCAGAACGGTTGGCGATGGAAACAAAAACGTAAAGTCGTATCAAAATAATTCTTTTTATAAACGCCAGAAACTGGCACATCAATAATTTTTTTAACAGTTTCTACAAAGTAGAGATGTGGTACAGGAATTTTAAAATTGTAACATCGTGAAAGTGGGTAAGAACTTCAAGTTCCAAGCAAACTTCAAAAGTTAAATTTTTTGGTAGTGTAAAGAAATATAAATATCCGCAGACTTGCGAAACGTGCGTTACACACTAACTAAAATCTACAAAAAAAATACGTAGACTGCCGCAAAATGGCAATTAATAAAATTTTCCTTGTGCACGGCTTATACAGTGACCGGCAAAGAGTTTGCAACAAAAGTCCGTCCTAAAAAACCATGTTTTTTGTTCTTTACCATCCATTGGTAGACTAATAAATCAAACTTACTGGATTGTAAAGTTTATTTGTTGGTTTTATTATGTTTTATGCAAATCAATCGCAAAAATTTTGTTTTGTCAATATTTCCGAAAAAAATGCCGGAAAACTGATATTTTTAAAAAGTCGTTATTTTCTTTTGAAAATTTGCACATAAACGTATAATCTAATTCTGAACTTTTTTTAGACATTTTTCAATATCTTGTCATCTAACCCCACTTTTTACATATTTATGAAAAATTATTTAAATTTGCCGCCATGACATTGGTCACATGACATTTGTCAAAGTGCTTTTTTTTAATTTTCGATAATTATACTGAATTCATTTGCAAAAAGAAATTTTTAGATATCTCAATTACAAAAATTTCTCCCATTTGATGCAAACTGTTTGCAGGTCACTGTAGAAGTTACTAGATGATGAAATTTTGGAGTACATTAAGAAAATTACAATAAAAAAGATGAAACAGTAGAAATTTATTTTATTTCAAGGTGAAGTCGACGACCTGAACGCAATTTGCAACTAAGCAAGAAAAAGAAACTGGACGACTAACACGTACAATATCAAACGAAAAACAATTTTTTTAGGTGAATTAAATTCAACGTAACTTAAACATGTTTGTTAAAGAATTAGCGATTATATTTTAAGGAAATATTTCAACAAAGGTTACAAACTGACCCTTAAGAAAAAAAATGCAGTAAAACAAGTTATCTGTAAATGTATCAAGTATTTAAGAGCATGACATTGTACAAATTTACAACACCTGATAGATAAATTACCCACTACTAGCAGCACACCTGCTGGACCATTTACAAATTCTAGTGTAGGCTATGCCGTGCCTTTTTTCAATAAAGATATGAGCGGTAAAGGCTGTAAATTAATCAAGATTTATGTTGGAATTTTTGTTTGCTTTTTTGTTAAAGCAATACACCTTGAGCTAGTTTCAAATTTCGTCACCAAATCATATATATTAAAATCTGTCAAGGTGGCGCCGCCCTAGTGGGTATCCGTCCGTCCGCACAACCGTTTCTCAAAAGTTTGTTTCGTTTCATTACTGTAACGAACAGCTTTAACTCATATGCTTATCGCATTGTCAATTTATTGTAACCCTTCCTACTGTACGCGTGCGTAGCATGCTGGCTCATCTAGTCATTTTTAAGGGCCTTGAGGCGATCTACAGCTAGAATTGTTAATTGTAAAAATGTCTACTCTGATAGGTAATGAGACTAATTTTATTGGATCAAACTCCGAATTAAAAAATTACTTAGTTTTTAAAAAAAAAACCCAAAAATAAACGT
The DNA here is from genome assembly GCA_030710515.1 of Abscondita cerata. Classification (NCBI taxonomy): domain Eukaryota; kingdom Metazoa; phylum Arthropoda; class Insecta; order Coleoptera; family Lampyridae; genus Abscondita; species Abscondita cerata. The sequence goes on from JALBCR010003122.1 coordinate 36,981, forward strand.
AACTTTATTCCCCCCACTTTGGTGGTCAGTGGGAAGTAAAATCTTTGAAATGGCATTGGAAACAGGTTACTTCTAATTCCTAACATTTGAACAATTTTATACGGTACTGGCACATGTCGATCCCCATGTCCACTGTCCGATGATGTGACTCTGTTAACTCCATTTTCTCATTGGTGAAACAATTACTAGTGCATCAAAGCTTCACAAATCAAAATATTAGTTGTTAACACATTTTTTTACACTTTTACAATTTCATAGAAATAATTAATTTCATACAAAAATACATTTAAGTAATTGTAATGTGTTATGTTTGGTAACATCACTAACCAAGATAAAGAAACGAATAAGAACTCTTAAGAGATTTAACAAACATTGCGATTTATTTTGCGGAAGTAGAAAGATAAGGTGGTAGTTTATTGATCGTCTTATTTTAGAAAAAAAGTAACCGTCACTTTACATGTTACTTAGACGCTAACACTTCCATGCACAAAAACACCCTTTATCAGACACGTCTTGTGGCAAACTGCTTGGCAATATCAATTTAGTTTTATCGTTCAAGAAAACTTTAAGATGTTCTTATTTTCATGCAGTTAATGTTTGTAAAAACCATATACGTGTTTGTTTCATTTATCAAAGCATTGCATTTGTTCGCGTTGAATTTCAGACAAAAATAAGAGTTTTTAATTGTTGCGCACTTGTTAATAGAAGAACTTACATTCGGTTGTATGTACGTAACTGAAAATCAAGTATTGCATACAAATGTAATATTCACACTATGACTAAAGTTTTAAACTTCAACGTTTGAAGTAAGTTACAATTTATATTCAAGATAAAGTTAAGCTTTTTTATACGTTTAATAGCTATAAGTTGCAAACATAGCTTTAATGTAACTTCGGAGCAAGCTATTTACATCTTAAACAGTTTAGCAGGTGCATAGTAAGCATCTATATTTTTCAGGGTAGAGTTTTACTTAAAAAATGAAATTATGAAAAGTTATTAAATAATTCATTCAACAAATTTTTATCTTGTGATAAAGGTAAACATTTATTTAAAATATTTGAAAGAGTTTAAAGTGAAACATTAGTTTTAACGATTATTTTCCACAATATTTATATTGTGCAGGAAATGAATGCGTTGAATTATACTTCCTGCTGTTTTTTGTTATGTTCTATTGTGTCTTTTCAATTGTTACACCAGCAGTTTTAAATTATATACTGTTTTAGCTATGGATTCTTTTGTTTGAGAAAATATTCATTTTTTTAAATATTTGAATTTCTTTAATAAACTAAAATGTATCAATATAATTTTCAGTTCAAAACTTGTTTAAATTAAACCAATCGTAGCTTTCGAAAGTGAATGCTAGTATTTGAAGCTAGCAAAACTACATTAAAACTACATAATAAATACGTTGCTTCTGGAAATATACTATTTTATAATATTTCCTAAATGTATTTAATAAACATTTTTTGCCATAATAAAAATTATAAATTTCAGTTAAGCTAAATAAACAATGAAGTTTTAGATTATATTAATAAAATTATTAATTGTACAATAAAAGTTTTATTTAAATTAAAACCTTTTACTCAAACTTGTCAAACAGAATCAAACAATTTTATTAAACGCATTAGGGTCAGAGAGTCATATTTAAATGTATTATAATTGCCAACAAACTTTGAACAAAGTCACAATAGGCCATGAATAATTTTATAACCAAATTTGGCTTTGAACTGTATTTTCTTGATCATACATAATTTGAACATTTGTCAGGCTACAATTCTGAGTTTTATTTCTGTTGCAAAATAACATTTTAATCTTAATTTTATTAGAAAGTAATTGAAATCCATCTTCTACATTTGTGATTATATTAATTAATAGTACAGAACAAGATATAAAAATTTTCATATACAAAAGCTCATGCTAAAATATTTTTATTAATTCATACAAAATTTCAACACAAACTATAATTAAATTATTATGTTTAAAATTGTGAAAACAAATCCATTCATTAAGAGCCTTAAAATATACCTTAATTAACATGCAGACAATTTACATCTTGATTAATTCAGGTATTTTAAACAGAAGACACTAACAAAACACTTTTGATGAAAAACGACTTCAATGTTTTCATTTAATAAAAATAACAGCCCTAATAAAATACAGTTTAGTATTTTTTTAACCATTATTTTAATTTAGTTGAAATTAATTGCTAAGTAGATTAAATTAGAATTCTAACTTGAAGACAAATTAGTGGATACATAAATTTAATAATTGTATTAGTAAAATTCAAACTATTATCTTAGATTAACCTCTAAAAAATAAAAACAAATAAGTTGTTACTTGTTTTTTAAATTAACTGTTTCATGTTATTATTGATATTATTATTATTATTGAAACAGAAAATAATTTTCGAAAAGGGAGTATAATTTTTTTTTGTTCTATTATAATAACTTAGACCTAATGCCACAAGATTTAATTTTTCTCACCAACATTTTATTTGTCTACATTTTACATTTACCTAAAAGATTGAAAACAATTCAGTATCCGCACTAAATTTAATACTGAACCTTCAAACGTAAGATTTGTCCGTGGGCTACATAAATCAAGCCTAATTTTAAAACGACAAATTTAATAAATTTTATGTTTTTTACCAAATTATTGCACTAGTGTGTTTTTAAAATTTATTTTAATTAAATAAATATATTCGAGAATCAGAAACTAAAATTGTAATAGTTTATTTATTTATTTGTTTGGTATTCTATTTAGTGTAAGTGTTATGTGTGGTGTCCCCAAAGATCAGTATAAATAATAATAATAATAATAATAATTATAATAATAATTTATTTCCCTACAGGTTAAGTACCCAAAACATGGGAAAAATAAGCCTACATACTAACATTTCACAAAGAAAAAAATAAAAAAAAAAGAAAATAACATAAAATATCAAATCACATACAATTATCATTTATATTACTAAAAATACCAATTATATATAATAGTTTTGTCACTAGCAATATTACAATCCGCACAAATCGAATTAATATTAGAACACATTATAAATATTAGAACTGCGAGTCATAACATTAGTTCTTGCAAATGTGTTGTAAAAGAATAAAGGTCTTCTGCAATTTTTCTCTCGGAACATTAATATTGACTTTTTTCTAACAAAGCAGAACAATCTATGTTATTATGAATTAAGTTATGAAAGAAACTTTACACTTATTTGATTTCTTCTTGTTTGTAATGTACCAGTACTGGAATAGTTAAAAATCATGAAGAGGATATTCACCGGTTAGCATATACAGGATAAATTTTACAAATCGGGGTTGTATAGATTCTAAACGTTTAATGTGAATATTGTAAATAGGGTGCCAAATAATAGAACAGTACTCTAATTGAGAGCTCACAAATGCATAGTACAGTGTTTTGATACAAACGACGTTTGAAAAGTTGCGGCAGTTTCGATAAATAAATCCATAGGCTTTACTAGCTTTAGATACAATTTGGTTAACATGTTCAACAAAACTGAGTTTAGCGTCAAATAGAACTCCTAGATCTTTAACCAAGGAAACTCGCTTTAGTATTTTCTTGTTAATGACGTAGTTACATAATAGGATTTAACCTCCTGGTGAATGTCATTACAAGGCATTTATCAATGTTTAGATGTAAACGATTGCGGCTGCACCAACTGCATAATATATCAATGTTGCATTGTAAATGTAAACTATCAGAGGAATCTCGTATAGCGTGAAATATTTTTAAGTCGTCAGGGTACAATAATCTATTACAAAGTAGAGTGTTGGAAAGGTCATTTATGAATATTAGAAAAATATTGGCCCCAAATTGAAACCTTGTGGTAGACCCGACGAAGGACAAAAAAAATCTGAACAGACATTTTGTATTCAACTTGTAAAGTGCGATTGAATAAATAGGAAGTCAATAATTTAACAAGAGATACTGATAAGCCAAATGCTTTTAATTTATTAAGGAGCTTTAGATATCTCAGTGTAAATGACATCTACTTGACTTTTCGAATCTAATCTCTCGGAGGCAAATTGAGTGAAACAAGCCAGATTGGTTGCAGTAGAGCTTTGAGACAGGAAACCATGTTGATGAGGTGAGAGATAGGGTTTGACACTTGTATTTATAGTGTTACATATAATGGATTCAAAAGCCTTTGCAAAATTGCAAATAATAGAAATTGGGCGATAATTTGCAATTAATTCCGGGTTGCCAGTTTTAAGACTGGTGTAATCCGAGTTTGTTTCCAAATGGTGGGGAAGGTGTTGGTGCGTAATATCATATTAAACAATTTTTGTAATGGTAAAGCCAGAATAGAATTACAGTCACGTATAAGAAAGCTGGGAATTAAGTCAATTCCAGCAGTAAAGTTATTTTTTAGCTTCTTAAGAGCCTTAAAAACATCCATTTCAGAGATCTCATTAACAGTGATTGTTGGCAAGTTAGTTATTATTGGTGCTGTAAAATTCAGAAGAAAATCAGATTGGATAAACACACTTAAAAAGTACTTAGAAAATGTTTCAACAATGGCTTCAGCTGTGTTTAAATACTGCCCATCCGGCGAGATCATCGCGCCAGGAATTCTAGGTTGTTTTTCTTATTACTGATAAATGACCAAAACTGCTTAGGGTTGATGCAGATGTCATTTTGCACATTGGTAATATATTTTTGAAGGCTGCAGATATTTCATATTTAACAGTAGAGGGGAAACGCTGAAATTGCGTGTAATGGAATGCTTGATTGTATTTTTTGAATAACCGGTGTACAACGTTCTTTTTGCGTATCAAAGAAATAATGTGTTTAGAGTACCATGATGGATATCGTTGGTTGCATTTTTTAGCACTCTTTAAAGGAACAAACATGCCAAGAATATTATAGAGATGATCATAAAATTTTGAACAAACAGCATCTACATTATCCCCATAACTATCCATAAATGACCAATCACCTTGAAACAGAGCATGTACAATTTAGGAAAATCAGCTTTTTTAAAATTATATGTTTTTTTGTTTGTTTTGCTTAGAAAGTTGTTGATTGTTTTAGGTATTGTTAACACTATAGAAAAAGCAGGATGATGTATATCTTCCCCAAGAAGTGGTGATACATTCCTTGTAACAGTTACCTCAACATTTGATAAGACAAGATCTAGGGTTCGATTGAGTATATTTGGAACCAAATTGAACTGATTAAGTTCCAGCAGGAGTTCATAGTCTTTTAGAATAAGGCATGATTTGTCAATAAATCACCCGCTATTATTATGATGTCCTCGTGAACAGAGTTAATTGTAGAAAATACTTCCAGGAAAGACTCCAACTCATTGCAGGTTATTGATGGAGGAATATAAATTGTAAAAATAGAAAAATGTAATCTTTTACAAGAAATCCTAACACCAACTACGTCTATCACAGTTGTAACTTTTTCTATCAAAGATAAGTCTAGTTGTGCAGTTTGTATTACCGGTAAATTACAAAAACTATTATTAACCGCTATTAAAACTCCTCCACCTTTTGTAACATTACATGCTGCGAGATTTCTATCTTTACGAAATACAGAGAAATCGGGAGGAAATACCTGGGAGCTATAGATATCATCCGTTACCCAAGTTTCAGAGGTCACAGGTATACGATAATAATTCATTATAAACGGTAGTTGTTTTTGTTCTAAGTCCTCTACCATTTTGGTAATAAATTTTAAAAGGCATTAACATCGGATTTTGTGGAAAACTATTTGATAACTTAACAGTAGAAGGAAAAGCTAGACTGTTCTCAGAAGAAGTATATGTGGTTGCTATTCTAATACATCTTGTCTTAATTTCGTTATTGGCTGAGTGTAGATGTGACATTTTTGGTGGTCCCATGCCGCATGATGCACATCAATGTCGAGTTCTCTTGCAGATTTATTTTTGCTGCAATACAGTTACTGCAAGTCAACACTGTAGCCTTACAATCACTGACTGGATGGTCTTCAGCACACCGACGACACTTGACGACACTTTTACAGTTTTTGATGAATGATGATAGCCATTACATCGGAAACATCGCAAAATATCAATGGCATCATACACTTTGCATGAGTCCAATCCAATTATCAAACAAAAATCGGCATAAGCTATAATCATCCAGATCTTGCAAAATCCCTACGATTCTAATTCGCGGTAGAATGGGCTTAAGAATGTTTACCTCATAATTAATCATATTCGCTTGAGCTAGGGATTTAAACTCATCTGCAGCAGCATTTTCGTAAAGATTTAGTAAGAGTCCTCCATTATTTACAGTTTTTACTTATATTTGAATGTTTGATGCAACAGGATCTAAGTTTCTTAATATATCAGTTTTTGTAGTGTCGTTTGTTTATAAATAGTTTTTGGGTTTCACAATGACTTTACACGGCTTAGGGATATTAGTAGAGGCGGCTACTGATGCATACGTGACAGCATTAGAATTTGATGAAGTCATGCAATGAGTGTTTAATAATTCAGTGATTTTGTCTACATTACTTCTAACAATATCAGTTTTAAAGTCATTAAGATTATCTTTGAGCAAGTAAGTAAACTTTTGATTAATCAAATCAAGTAACTCACTATTATGCACAGACCGTTTGATACATTCAGTACATTTCCAAATTAAGCAGGAATTCGCTTTTAAAATAGTTGATAAGGAATCTGGTAAGTTGACACAATTGAGATGAAAAGATTTCTTACAAGTACCGCTGCATGATAAACCATGGGCCATAGATGAGAAGTTTTCATTGCAGATGCAACACAATGGCGGCATATTTGTTTCTGATTATGACCACAAAATAGCGGTTGTTAACCGCTCCAGAAATCTTTGAAAAACACCCGTTTGGTTCAGTTTTTACGCCCGATATTGTTGCTCCTATTTCCCGAATGAATTTTTTCGAGTTATGGGCGAAAAGTAAAATTTTTGAAATTGAGCAGTGTTTGACTCATATCTCAAAAAGTATTAATTTTGCAAAAAATGTCAAAAACTAAACAGAATGAATATCTTTTAGAAACTTCTCGATTTATAATTTTTTTGGCAATCGATATGAATTCATTTGTTTCTGAAAAACGAATTTTTAAGCCTATATCTGGAAAAATATCGATTTTTTCAGTTTAGTTGAGATGACTACAACTGTAGCGCAAAAATCTCCCACAAAACGACAACTTTGGAACGCTTGTACAAGCACAGCATCGCAAGTTATAGTCAATCACAGAAACTTAACCCTTTTCGCAATTATAGAGAGTTCCGAAAACTAAAATTTTCATTCAACAAGAACCCTCTTACAAGCCTGTGTAGTTTTCCACGTACCATGTAAGCAGTTATATAAATCGATTCTTTGATTATTTTTGCCAACTAAATTTTAGCATAAAATCAATTTGTATTTATCTGCATCAAATTTGCAAGAAACACTGAACAGCTGTTACGTCCTTATGGGAGTTTTCAGGAGAGGGAGAACTCGAGTATAAGTAAAGTCTCTTGCAAATTTATAACAGAAACGACTTATGTAACCGATTTATCTTGTTGCTTATATATCTATCGACAAAGTGGCTTTAGTATAGATAATTTTCAGTGTTGTATAAACTGTAAAACTATCTTGCTAAAACTATCCATGTATAATTCCTATAAAACATAATGTTATGTGCATTTTTTGTTTCTGAAATAAAGATATTTAAGTTGTTTTTTGAATAGGTTATGGGCCCAGACATTTTAAAGCTAAGTAATAATAATTATTAATTAGTAAAATGGCTAGTTTTATTTTTTTTTATAAACAAATAATGGATCAATTTCATGTATTGGTGTTTATTAATTATAAAATATATTTATGTCCTCCAATACTTTTATTTTTAAAAATTGTAACCGGTTTCGACTTTATAATAACATCAAAATAATCTTCGGACAAAATCTGTACAAAAATTAAACGCTAACAATAGTAATAAATTAATCTTATACTTACATTCAAAAATTAATATTTTTTTGAAAAAAATCATATTGACATAAAGTCTTTTTTTTTAATTTCTGGATGTTTTGCCAATATAAAATTTATCACAAGAACAAGTAAGTTGACAAATACCATTTTTGTCATTTAAATCTAAACAATTATAACAAGCCGAGAAAATATTTTTAAGGTTAAATTTAGTAGAGAAACTAATTTTGTGTTTAATATGTTTTTTAATTTATTTATTTTGTTAAAAAAGAAATAAATATAAGGAATAGAAATGTATTTAAATTCTAATTTATTATCAATAGGTAAAAGTGTAGTAAAAGATTTTAAATGATCATAAGTAAAATTTGTGTCTTGCAACATCTCGTGTAAACATTGACACGTGTAAATAGTATAAACTAAGAAAAATTCCAGCAGTTAACTGTAACGACATGTGTGCGGTAAAGTGCATGGCGCTACCTAAGCGATAGGTTTAATGCTTGAAACACACGTGATGAAATAATATTTGTACAATATTTTTTTATATAAATTGTTAATTAAATCAAAGGATAATCATTTAATTTAGCTATATAAAAAATTAAATTAAGTTCTTTGAAATAGTTGTCATTTGATAAAAAAATATTAAATAACCTATTAAAAAAGAAAATGGAAAGAAGAAATTTTATGTGAAAGAGGATGACAAGAATCAAAAGGTATAATTTGTGATGTTGTGGTAGGTTTTCTATATATATAAAGAGAAAATATTAGTATTTGGTAATGTAATAGAAATATCTAAACAATTAGTTTTATTATTAATTGAAAGTGTAAAAGTAAATTTAATTCTGTTGTGTAAATTGTTAAGGAAATTAAGAAAAATATTGACATCATTTAAAGATCCTTTAAAAATATAGAAAATATCATCAACATATATTTTCCATAATACTATATGTTTTTTGAAAAGAATATTTTTAAAAATAAAATTAGTTTCTAAATTATCTAAGAAAATTTCTGCTAAAACAGGAGATAACGGTAGACAAAAGTAGATTAATTAAATTTTGGGTTATAGTGTCAGGTAGATCGCATAATAATAATACAAATAATCATATACTTATTTCATTCGATATTACTAATCTATTTCCATCAGTACCTCCTTTAGAAACTATAAGTTTTATTTCTAATTTCTATTTATCAACTTACTTGTTTTTGTGATAAATTTTATATTTCATAAAACATCGAGAAATTTTAAAGAACACTTTCAAATATATAGAAAAACCAGAAAAATATAATAATAATCCAATTTCTATAAAATCTACTTTTGCTTATCATGTTATTACAGAAAAACACTCGGTTAAAAATCAACAACTTATTCATCCCTTTAATGTTAATAATAACAACAAACACATTTTAGATATACTCGAAAATATTTATATTCACACCACAAATCCAAACTCATTAATCAATAATTAAATTAACCTTTTGGAACTTTGTTTAAACTACAAAAATTAAAATATTCTGCCAAATTTAGTTATCTTCCTTTTACGCCATCTTTTCCTTTTTTTAAAAAATAATTTATATGTCAATATGACTTCTTTCAAAAAGTATTAATTTTTCAATGTAAGTATAAGATTAATTTATTATAACTGTTAGAGTAAAGTCAAAACCGGATGACACCAAGCTGCGCGAAAAGATGACGTCAGAGTGTAAAGCCCAACTTAAAAATATCGATTTAACACTACAGTAAAAGTTTAGGTTATGTTATTTTGCGTTTGATGTTGGGAATTACAACTTTACAAGTTTTAGATGTAAAGTCGTTATCATAAAACGAAATAATTAGAATCATTATTATCACTGTGCAAAAATATATGAAAATTTCAAGTTGAGATTTATTTGCATAGGAGTGGAGGTATTTCATATCATCGTAACTTTATTTTCAATCAATTGCAAGTTGTACAATAAAAAGAATTGTTAACATTTATTTCTAGATGTATGTTTACATCTGATTCGACAGTAAGGCACAATTCCAAACTATAAGTAAAAAATAAACAAACATTTAATAAATTGAATGAAGCTATAAACACTATTTTACAATGCCTCGATCTGTAGGCTGGACAACACAGCATTAACAATTTAATTGTCTGAATCAGATGAAAAAGTTATGTCATCGGAGGAATCTCCAGTCACTTCAATTACTAGTTTATCACATATGTTGTCCATTATGTGTTCCTTATTTATGTAGTCCTCTTCAACTTCCTTCACGTGACGACAAACTTCAACCCATTCCTTCTCACAAATACTTCGAAACTTCTCTCTAGCTAGTTCCGCAACATCATTTAGGTTGAAAGTGGTATTTCTCGTTGCCACCCAATGTTTGACAATCGCCCAAATTTTTCTATAGGGTTCAATTCTGGATGATAAGGTGGAAGCCGGCATATTGTGTGCCCATATTTTGCAAATATCTCATCGATAGTGTATTGTGTATATCTAGGCTTGTTCAATTTTATAAGCTCATATAACTCGGTTTTGTAGAGGAATCATTATGATAGATGCCACGTTCATTTAACCACGTTGTCATTTCATTTTTTTGCTGGTGGAAACGGGGTGTTTAATTGCTAAAACATTGTGATAACTGGCATTATCGAGTACAACAACAGACTTTGGTGGCAAATTTGGTATAAGCTGCTGTTCAATCCATCGTTTATAATTTATAAAATTCATATCGTCGTGATAATCACCTGATTTTTGACCAGATTTAAATATTAAAAGAGCATTATTTACAAATCCCATTTCACCTCCTAAAATAATAATAAATAGCAACATGTTCATCAATGTGATAAAGCAAATAAATATACCAGCATGTACGATTATAAGTCGATTTCCTTTTCCAATAGGAGATTTAAGACCTGCATCTGAGCCGTCTGTCCACGAATATGGTGTGGTATGTGAAGCATGTATGTATGTTTCATCTTGAATTTAAACATTATGAAGTAGAATGTAAAGTTTATAATTTCGAGAACTAACCTGTGTATATAATTGGTCGTCCTGCTTCTCGATATTTCGTAATTGTACGTATGTATGAACAACGCAAAGAACGTATTTCATGTCGTTCCATTATAATGTTACGATGATCAGATGTTTTTTTCCACCTACATAAAATGCTACATAAGACACGATTCAAAATTAACCATTAAATTTACCTGAAGCCCATTTTTAAAAGTAAACTTCTAAATGACGTTTTTGTCCGGTAAATCCAATTGTTTCATCGTCTTTAACAAGGTTATAAATTGCTTCTACAGTTGGTTTTTGTTTTCAGTAATATGAAAATTATGAATAATTCGACGTATGACCTGTTCACCACAGTTATCCACCGAAGATTTAGGAGAAAGTCTTGGTGTTGGAGTTGCATTTGCAAACGTATTTTTCTGCCCACAATCAATTGCTCGACCTTGTTTAATAATACGAATTACTGTACTTTTCGATACTCCAGTTGCTTGCACAACTGTGTCCAAAACGTTACCTATAATAATGCCAATACGTATAAACCAATAGAATGTTGTTATACAACTACTGTTTTACCTGAATTCGTACTTTTAAAATACTTATAATTGTTCCACACAATCTTGCGGGCATCTTTAGATAATACGTGGCGTTTGCTTGCTTGAGAATTAAGAGACGTACTTGCATCGGACATGGTGTACAGAACTAGATTTGATTACATTAATATAACTAAAACTAATAATTAAAGAAACTTACTTATAATTTCAATACAGGCAACGAGTAGTTTTTAAAAAAACTGTTTTGTAGAATAAGTAATAAACAAATAATAAACGTTCGAAAAATAAAGAGGTTATAAACAAAAGTTGGCAACAATCAGGTGGAAACTAATGTTTTTACGGCGCACAATAGTAATATCTGTGTCATTTTCCAATCATAACTTCATCTCTATTTAGTTTAAAAATGCGTTTCTGCGCAAGTGTCTTCCGATTTTGACTTCACTCTAGCGTTTAATTTTTGTACAGATTTTGTCCGAAGATGGCTTTGATGTTATTATCAAGTCGAAACCGGTTACAATTTTTAAAAATAAAAAAAAGTATTGATGACACAAATATATTTTATAATTTATAAAAAATGGTTAGTGTTTACTCTACATTAAAGAATTGACAAAGTAGAATTACAACACCCGGAAATTACAAATGGATGCAATCTTTGTCAAAATGATGGTTGGGGTTACGTAGATGATTCGTACGTCATACAAAATTTAGACTAAGCTCTCAGAAATTTTTGAACTCAAAAGCAAGTTTGCTGAAGCAACTGTTATTTACAAAGATGGTCGACAATGGTGATATGCACGATTACATTAAATACATGTTGTGGATAAGTTAAAAGAGATGGATATAATAATAATTGGAAGATTTAGTTCCTATTTTACTTCTGTACAGCATTACAGACACCTACGAAAGTTTGGATGTGTAATTAGAACAGGATATTGTCTACCTTTATCAGAAGATTTGAAAGTTAAGCTAATAGAGAAATATAAATTACGCCAAAGTAAAGAAAAACATAATTTTGATGGAACTCTGATTAACAAGTCACAATTCAATAAAGACAAATACCTGAATAAACAAAATCGTTTTATTTTAGTAACAGAACTGCAATAAATAACAAAAATATCCGATTTCTTAAATATAAAAGCAATTTTTCCAAAAACTACGCAGGCCACCAAAGTAAAGATTGTCCAGAGAATAATAATATATTCCAGACAACCACGTATGTCATAAAGAAGAAACATTATTTATTACTCAAATAGAAGGAGAACAATGATGTTTGGATAGTGGAGCTACCTGCTACATTTGTGCAAATAAAGATGCATGTATGAATTTTATAAACGTTAAAAATCAATACAATTATCTTGCTGGGAATAAAACCTTTGGTGAAGTAAAGGGAAAGGGATGATACGCTTTAGAAATAATGAAAATTGTAAATCATTTACATTTGAGGATGTATTGTACGTTCGAAAGTTAAGAACTAATTTTCATTTAATATCAAAATTTTAGAAAAATTATTTTCAAAATCTAACTGCTATCTAAAGATTTAGAGAAAGCTAACAAAGCTAGTAAGTTAAATAAAATTAAAAAATTATTTATTAAAAATATGCTCGATCGAAACAATGCGTTTTTCTAGGAGAATTCCAACATGTGAGGGATGTATCAAAGGAAAGCATTCAGGTCACCTTTTCCTAAAGCTTCTAAAACAAAAATAAAATATTTGCTTGAACTTATTCAACTATACTTTGCTAGTATTGTGATCCCATGATTTTGCTACAACTATTGACAATAAGTCAAGATGATTTTTTTAACTAAGGCGGCGTTCAAAGTAAAAGTAATGTTGAGAAACCAATAAGCAGACATGTTAAGGTGCTCCGTACTGATTTAGAATATTGTGGAAAAGAATTTACAATTTTGTATGCGAAATTATATAAAAAGCCGTTGTCTAACCTCATCTCTTATAGATAAAACATCTTACGAGGTAATGTTTGAAAGAAAACCAAATGTGCAACACATGGATACTTTTGGATGTTAAGCTTTTGCAGTAAATAACAAATACATAATACAAAGACAAAATTGAGAAATAATCTAATAAATGTGTTATGTTAGGATATTCACAAGAATTAAAGGCACGTGGAATTCAAAACTACAGAAACAATAAAAAGCCAAAATGTAAGGTTTATTTAAAAAAAAATGAAACTATCACCTACGAAATGAAGGAAAGAACAGATGTCTCAACAGATTTAATAAATACTTACAATTTTAATAATAGATCTAAGATATTAAAGTCGGGAAGATTCAGAGATAAAAGAATGCTAATAGTTGTCAATGCAGCTAATCCGAAGAATTAAAAAAAAAACAGATCTTGGGAATATGCAGACAAATCGATAAAGTGATGGATTTAAAGTATAATATATTAATGGAAAAATGTACTGTTTGTTGAACAGATTACACTAAAGACATTGTACATTTAAGAACAATGTTGTCTGAAATACATTTCTATGATTTTGAGAAAACCTCAACAATTGTTTACAATGATCATTATTGTCATTATTTAGTCAAAAATGATAAAAATAATTTCAGAACCAAACATTTTTATATACGTCATCATTACATAAAACAAATTGTTGTGGATGAAACCGTATGAACCTATTAAAATTTTTTTAACGGTGATTTCTGGCTGCTCAATTAATAATTGGATTTTTGTTTAGGAGTTAGGCTTCTGAAGATGAATCATTAGTCATAACCATAGATTTTTTGTTTGCCGACGTTTCCACCGAAAACGTCATGGTCAACTGGGTGACAGCTCTTATTACCAAATCCAGTAAGCATCTACATAAATGCTAAATCTAAGTAGACTAAATATAATTAATAAATTAACGTCACAGTGATAAAATAATAAAAAGTACGACGAACTAATGAGCTATTATTTTTAAATGCCTCGATAAAGACCGGACTTTTCCAGTCGAAACGTTGGCAAACAAGAAGTCTATGTATATGATTGATGACTTATCCTCAGAACCCCAACTCCTAAAAAAGGTCTAATCATTAATTGGAAAGCCACAACTATTTAAATTTTACTGTTGTAACGAATTAGGTGTTATACAATTAATTTTTTCTGGCATTCAGTGTTGAGGGTGGTGTTGAGAATTATTCTCTTAAGTTTATGCAACACTTCACATATGCTTAATGCACATACATTTAATTTTGATTTTGGCGCTCCGGTGCATATGTATAATAGATAAACTGTTCGGTTGTAGGTTATGCATTTTTCGTTCACATATGTTAAGTCAAAATTCTATTGTTGTTTTGTTTTTGTTTTCTTCCTTGGGAATTATTGTAGACAAACGATTGAAGAAAAATGTCTAAGAACCGTCTTGATTTAAGTTAAATATTGGGTGAAAAAATAAATAAGAACCACTGTTGCCAAACTTGTGCATTATTGTAATTCGGAAATAATGCTCACTGCAATAACAAATTTAATATAATAGATATAGAAGTCCAAACTAAACGGTTAAGACATACAAAAACTCATTGAATAAACACCAAAACATGTCAACTTTAATGGGAAGGGGGTGCAATTTCATCAAACTAGAATACAATAATAATTATTCCTCAAAAATCTTAATAGAAAATACAAGGTCGGGTGTTATTGGTTTGATAGCTTAGGTAATTGGTATGTTTAAAATACATAATGTTCTAATAATATAATGACCTTGATCATTAGAAGAGAACTGTATGAGAGTTACGTGAATGCAAAGACGATACGATTTTCAATCGACAAAGAAGAGAATTTAGAGGAAATCAATCTCTAATAATTTTATTGCTCACTAAGAGGTTAGCACCCATTTAACAATTTTATTTTGGAAATGTGTAATATGGTTCTTTATTTTCAAACTTACAGCATTGCCAATAAAGCAAAGTTTTTTATTGTGCCTCATGTACCCTTCACTTATAAGGTGTAGGATCCATAAATTAATAGTGCCGAAAAAGCAAACTAACTTTTTTTATTTTCTTTACTGCAGGCTTGTTTGAACTAATCTGATTTATTGAAAACGTCAATAATTTCTCAAAAGACAATAAAATAAGTGTAAGTTCGAAAATAAAAACCATTTCACACATTTATGGAATTAAATTGTCAGTGTTATTCATAGAGATTGAATTTTCTTCTTTACTGAACTAATCATAGTTATTGTCTTCCCATTTTCGTTACAGTCACATAGTTTACTTGTTATGACCATGAACATTATTTTGTTAAAGCACCTTCTATTATCTAAACGCTTCACTATACAAAGTCAATTGAAATATACCACAATACAAATAAATATCTAAGCTTCCCAACAAAGAATACCGTATTCCCTATTAAGATTTTTGAAGCGGTGATTATTCCTGCTAAAGGGGTGATCATTATCGTATTTGACCGTTCCTATTGAAGTTGACGCTTTCGTGGTTTTGCTTAATCCATCTGGTTTCTCTAATTTACTCCGCCACCTTTTAGTTTGGACACCCTGTATATCGTATATATTATATTCCACTCTGAATTAATTAAAAATATTGGCAGTTGTATCAAATACCCTATTATTTATGAATCTAATACATTTTTTTAATTTGGTGTAAGACACAAAAGAAATGTTTATCTTTTCTTTGCATTATGAAATTGATTGACACTTATGTAACCGGTTGATTGATTTTCATAATAATTTAATTAATTTTTAATAAGTATAGGCGCCTGCAATTAGGCAACTTATTATACTCATACAGGTGACTTGATATCTATGACCTAAGACCTGCAAACATCGGTTATCACTCTCTATCTAAAATTATGAAGTGATTTCGAGAGAACTTGCTCGGCATCTTTCTGGTTTAAAAACACCACATCGTGCCCATTTAGTACTGTGGCGCAGTAAGAACACAATTCTTCTTGTGAAGTCAAGAAGTGAAACTTTTGGATGAATTAATCTGTCAAGAATCCACATATTTACTACATGTCCGTTTATGCAGAAGCGTACAAAAGGCCAATACCATTTCCTTGATCGAATTAGAATTCTATAAAGTCCCCTCATTTTGTCAAATAAATCGACGCCGCTCATACCTTGATTATATAAATTTATTAGCGTTGGTTGATCGACTTCAATTGCTGATTTCTCTTTTTTAGACCATCTTTTACATTGACCTTTTGTTAAAGTGTCTTGGTATTGTTGGTTTGTCCCAACTTTTAATTGATTTATTATCATTCAAACGAGTCAAAACAATACTATTGGCAGAATCCACCATTCCTCGTGTTTCTTTCTTTAAATCTTTTAAATGCACTTTTTCTACTCTGCCTGCAGGTATTGTACCTATGCAGTTGATTTTGTTCGATTTCAGGTCATCTAGTAAATGAAGCGAATTGAAAAAATTGTCTGAAGTATCTTCTGGAAGATAGGTTAAACATAATTTTTTCGCGACACTGGTGCCTAGGGGTTTTTCCCTCTTGTTTATCTCTAGCACTACAGTACGGACTTAATTTTAGAAAATATCCTTCTGAATACTTAAGGCGCTAAAATTTAAAACCGTAACAGTTTGGCTTTCCTTTAATAAATTGTTTTATGTGGTGACGACCGTAATATGGATCCATTGCTTCATCCAAAGAAAAAGACAAACCAAGGGAAGTAGCTAATGATTGAGAAATTACATTGACTCAGTCAATAAGCGGTTGCACTTTATACGTTATGGTTACCATTCAAATTCCCGTGTTTTTGCGATTCGTCAGAAGTTGATTTCATAAAGTTTTCTGAAAAACCATTTTAAATAAGTTAATAGGCTGTTCTCGTTCCTGATTCTTTCTACAATGGCAGATTCTGTGTTTCTTTATTGTTATCCCCCCATTTCTTGGTGTTAACTCCACAGTATTATATTTCCTCTTCTTCTTTTCGTGCCAACTGTAGTTTTTCGTCTTCTGAGCATCTGTTTTAGTGTCAACAGTCTGAAGCCAGAACTTTTTTGGTAGAGGATACGTCATCTTGAGGAATTGGGCTCAACAGAATTTGCTTTACCCTCATTATAGACCGCAAGTAACTTCATTGGTTGTCTTAATACTCCTTTCGTAATGTCATGCATTGGTAGCCCCTTCATCTTTACTTGGAGCGTCATCTTTTTCGCTATCAACACCAACCGGTCATGGGAATAATATTAAATCTAAATGGTTACATTGCTATATTGTTTTGTAGTCCCCAGAACATAATTCGTCTAAATAATTTGAAGTTCTTTGGTGTCATGGTGATTTTCAGGATCATAAAGCCGTAATTTTTGTATTTATGAAGAGAAACTCAATTATGTTTACAAAATATGAGCCTTAGACATGATGCATAAAAAATACACAAAAAAAGTTCAGCAAAAATATTTTAAACATATTTTAAAATAAAAGTTATAACCTTACCGTTTGCTCATGTTGCACCAACTTTAGCTCCTTAAAAGAACAATGTTTTTGTACTTTCTGACTCACCCAAACTCAATGTAATGTTTATAAGAATAAAAACGACACTACAGGCCATCTACTTATTCAGTCCAAATAGTACAATATCACCATTAACGATAATAACCTAACCTCAAAAAATTTCATCAGTTGAAATTAATGGTGGCCGTGGTTGTTGTAACGGCATTTTTTAATTTAATTAAGTGGATTAAGTTATAGGTTATACACAACGTTAATTAAAAGTCCTACATTTAAGGTGGCCGTGGTTGTTGTAACGGCATTTTTTTATATAATTAACGTTGCGTGGACATTTTTTAATTAGTTTTGGTGTATTTTTTTATGATTTGTGCACACAAGAGTTTAATTTTGAATTACTTTGTTAATGTTAAATATATGTTTAGTTCGTAAAGGAGGTTTATTATTGCCCACCCAAGAAAATTTCTTTGCGTGCGCACGGAGGGTTAGTTGGGGGGCACTGAAGGGATTCTGAATTGTCCATTTTGTAGATAAATTAGTATTTTTTTTATGTAATACTAAAACGGTGACTGAAGTACCCTATTTTTATATATTATTATTAGCTAATATCATTTTTGTGTACTTTGATAAACGTCACACTTAATTTTGAATACTAGTTAATAGTTTTCTTTCTAAAATTAGCGAAATTAAATTTGTTTCAATTTTATTATAAAAAATTTTTCGTCTTGATTTTGTTTATTTTAATAGTGGTAGTAAAAGTAATATTACTACATCCGTTTCATTTAGTTTTCGTTTTATTTAGCTTTTGTAACTATCCATAATTAACTGCAATTTACATTTTTGTGGATGAGTTCTGTATGAGTTACTTAAACATATAACAATACTCGCAAAAAGTTGCAATTACCTTTTATAAATTTCAAAGCTTTGCTTATTACCTACCGTCTTTGAATCAGTAATTACATTTATATCGTATAAAATTCTATTTGAACGCAGCTTTTATAGAATATTAAAATAAAAAGCTGTTTTTTAACTCTACGTAAATGAGAATACATTTAAAAGGCAAGTTGATAGGAGTACAACAAAATACTAGTGAGTTATGTAAATTTAACTGAAACTTGTTACAATTTTCAACTTACTCTGCCCCACAAAACTACCTTAACGTTTTTCAGTTAGTAAATGTATAAAAATTTTACAACAGAGGTGTAGTTTCCAGTCACAGTTTGGTTGTTATATGCAAGTCCTGTTTTCCTTTCTACAATAAACCTACTTCACTCGTAGACTGAACAATATTTTTGAAACTTTTAAACTTGTCCCTTGAGAACTACTATACAAAATCGTATTTCAACACTTTCAAGAGATGAATCTTCTAAAGCATGACGATTTATAAAAATTTAATTATATAATGTCGGCCCCAAGTTTTATAGAACCCACTAACAACTTTATTCGCTTCATTATTTTTTATTACAATTGGGTCATTTTACTTATTTCAACCACGTATTAACATTTTTACTAAAATAAGATACAGGATATCTAAGAAAAAGTTTCGCATAACCTTTTTTCGAAGACGATTGCACAAAAACGTATTTTTCCCGTTTAGTCAGTTTTTATTCCAATTTTTTTGCTTTTACATGCGCGTTCAAGCAGAAATACAATAAAAAAAACTATAATGTGTATTGTAGTAATTTAGTATCTGCTTTGTTTAGTTCTACTTAATAGAGAATATTTTATTTCTATCGAAAAAAAAAGTAATTCTTTGTGGTAGTATAACGCTCATCAATAATTTTGCTATGGTATGCATTTTTATAAGGATATTCGAAAGCGCTTACTAATTCTAGATACGGTTTTAATTAGTGTATTAATAATCCTCTAATCTAGATAACCTTATTCTGCTAATTGTAACTGTGGTTTAACTAGTAACAAGTTGTTCAGCATCCAAACTTATTAAAAAAATTTATAAATGTCATCATGGTGTAATAGCAATTTGCAATCAACATTATGTTTTCATATTAATTTTGTCTTTCTATTTATTATTCACAATTAAAATGGTTTTGCTTTTCTTTGTTGCTTTACAATTTTCTCGTAATACCAGCACGTTACTGTTGTAATGCCCCGCTCACTCGCATTGAAAAATTATTCTTTTAATTACCAGTTAAATTGTTAAAATTGAATTGACTTGTAGTATTTATGTACAGTATTTACATTAATGTCGAGTGTTCGAACAAAAGTAAACTTTGAGACTGTCCCACAATTTATTTAGCAAGCCTTTTTAATTGTGAATAATAGTTTATTACCCAACAGATACATGATCCAATTATAAGGTAAACTAATAAAATAATAATAAATTTAAATAATATAAAAATAAAAAATAATAATAATAAATGTTCAAAAAAAAATTAGAAAAATTAAAAAGTATCTAATAACAAAATAAAAAATAATGAATGAATTTGTATAATGTATAAATATAAACAATCACTAAATTAATAACTCTATGACAGTTTTAAGGCGTATTTAAATGCATTAAATGAATAGGCAAATATGTCAATTTCTTGTTGAATATTGTGATAGGCTTTAAACATTTTATAGTTTGGCGCATTGCCGTGATGATTAGTCCTGGGAGTCCGGTAGCTAAAAGATTAAGCATGTTCTGGTTCCTTTTGATGGTACGTGAAAGTTAATATTACCTAAAGCAACCGAGTCATTTATCGCACCATGTATTAATTTGTATAAATGTTTAACAAAGATAGTTTTATGCCGGTCAGAAATAGATATATATTTAAATTCAGCAAGAAGTAAGTTATAAGGATATCCACGGTGTGGATAAGCATTATGCTTTAATTTATATAAGTACTTTAAAAATCTTTTTGTGTATATTCTAATATTTGCATATTTTTTTGAGTTATAGGAGACCAAACTAAAGCACAATAATCTATTCTACTTAAAACAAATGTATTATAAAGTAGTGTTAATGATTTATAATTTATGAATGATTTTGGATTTCTCAAAATGAAGCCAAGAAGTCTATTACATTTTTTATTAAGCTCTACAATGTGATCGCTGAAATTCAGTGAACTGTCAAATTTTACTCCAAGATCACAGAAATCATTGGTTCTTATTACTAATTGGTCGATGATTTTGTAGGGAAAACAAGATGTTATACGCTTTCTCGAATAAGATATTACTCTAATTTACCAGCGTTAATTATCAAATGATTACTTAGGCACCAATTTTTTAAAGTTCACCAGATCACTCTGTAATATTACATGATCAGCTTCAGAATTTATCTCTCTGTAAATTTTTAGATCGTCTGAATAAATTAGGCATGAGGATGAGAGTCTAGTAGAAACATCATTTATTAATAACAGAAATAAGAATTCATTTTATGTATTAAAATTTTATGTTGGATAGTGTCAAATGATTTGGACAGATCTGTATAAATTACATCAATTTGGCATTTCTTATTAAGAGAATCAGAGATGGTCTGCGTAATGTGTTGTAAGTTTGTAGCGGTAGACCTTCCTGAAACAAATCCATGTTGAAAGGTTGATATATCATGTTGTATGTGAGTATGAATGTGCTCAGATAATATACCTTCTAAAATTTTTAAAAGATTGCTGATGATACATATCGGTCTGTAGTTATCAATAAGTTGCTTATCTCCGCTTTGAATAACAGGTGTAATTCTAACATCTTTCCAGCAATTTAGAAAGTAACTTTCTTTAAAAATAAGATTGAAGGTATAAGCAAGATGTTTCCATAATACAGAACTACAATCTTTTAAGAGGAAAGACGGGAGTTGATCTATACCAGCAGTACAGGAGCCTTTGAGTAATTTCATGTGACGCGAAACCATACTATCGGATACAGTATAATGACTCATGTAGTTATAGTTATTAGTTTGGACATTAGTTTGTGTTAAAGGACTTTTAAATACACTTTGAAAGTGCGAGGCAAAAGTATTAACTATTTCCGCGGTAGAGGAAAGCATTTTATTATCATAAATCATAGTATTGGGAAGGCGAGTAGTTCTTTTCAGTGAATTTACAAAACCCCAGAATAAATCACATTGTTGTATATATGTTCTTCTAGCAAGAGTTATTTCCTGCTTTATTTGACGACGGTAGCGCATAAACACAACTTTATCATTGTAATCATGACTATTCAAAATTTCAATCTAAATTTATGTTTTAATTTAATTTTTGGAAATAATAGAACTTGTGAACCATGATGGATACTTCTTATATTTATTTGTAAAACTGTATTTCGGAACATGTTTATTAAGTGCTTCGTAAAGCATTCTATAGAGAAAAGCACAAGCATCATCAGTACTGTTAATTATATATAACTCCGACCAATTAATTGAGCCTATTGCAGCGTAAAGTTCTGTAAGATTAGCACGCCTAAAATTAAATTTGTCTATACTCTTAATTCTAAAATTTTTGTTAGTTGGAGCTCTTATCAACACTATATTTACTAGTAGGGCAGGGTGAAACGTATCTTCAATTACTAAGGGGTCAGGATTGTGAGAAACAAAATTTATTATATCACTTGCAGCAATGATCAGGTCTAATATTCTATTCATCGAATTTTGAATTAGATTTAATTGTTCCAAATCAAGAAAACGTAAGAAACAATTTAATAAGTTATTTATGCCGTTGTTACTGGTATGATCTAAACTTTGAACATAATTAGGAATATTGAAGTCACCCGCTATAACTACGTTCTTATAATCAAGTAAAGTTTCAGAAAGATATTCAAAGACCAGAGAATACTCGGCTACTGAAATTTGAGGAGGAATGTACAGACACACTAGTGTAACGAAATGAGCACCAACAGTTATTATTACCCCAATAATTTCCATAGCATAATGAGATGATAGATGGAGAGGCTTAACAAAGTACTCATTTTCAACTGCGATTAAAACCCCACTACCTCTGTTGCCACTTCTATCTGACCTAAAAAACTTGATAAAAGGATGGGAATAATTCAGCATCATTAACACTATTATTTAACCAAGTTTCTGATAGACATAAAAATCATAATTAGAACTAAGCACATAATTGTATAAATCGACAGACTTACTATTTAGTCCTCTACAATTCTGATAATATAATGTTAGTGAATTATTGTTTATAGAAATTATCTGTTGGGGACGAATTAGTTTTTTGTTTGCTTAGTGACAGTGGGACAACCATGGATACATTTTATGAACAGATTATTTTCACCATTTTCTCTACGGCGCTTAGGTTTATTATAAGCACTTTTTAGTTCATTTCTCTGCATGTCAGTTCTATCTGGTGCAACACTAATGTTTGGAGGTAATTGTTTTTTGTTTTTAAGGATTTTGTGAACATCATCCGTAGTGGTTAGAATAACCTTAAATGGACGCGATTTATTAGATTTTCTACCAAATCTGAAAAATTTGTTAATTGAAGTAACGCCAATAGGGCGTAAAATGTTATGTACTACCGTAGAATCGAATTCATTATTTGGAATATCGGTACTAGAGGTTGCTTTATTACTATTATAAATCAAAATAATTTTAGCTCTACTTAATCTTTCATTAAATTCTTTCAAATTAGTTTTATTATTATCTATACCTTCACTACAAACGTTAGAACAAGTGGAATTATTTGATAGAGACTGAATTTTTGATTCTACTTTATTAAGACTAGTGCTTATCGAATTAATTTCCGACTATATACTAGTAATACATTGAAGAATTTTGGTTATATTAATTGTTTTGTTTTATTGCTTTCAACAGCTTTTTGAAGTTCTTTTATAGTAAGAACAAAATCACCCAGATTCACATTTTCACAAGGCAGAGGCGATGCAACATTACTAGATAACGGACAGCAGACAAATTCTTCATAATCCCTAAAATAACCATTCTTAACTCTTGATGAGCAACTGAGATGAAATGCTATCTTACAATTCACGTTTTAACAACAATCTTTTTGCATTTACTACATTTATCGTCACCACCCATGCTTTAGATTAGATAATAGAAATGTTACGGAGAAATATTATATTAACTTAATATGCAAATAATTATATCTTAAATTGCTTATTTCAATTTTTAAACAAATACATACGAACGAGGAACACGTTTCGCACCCCGGACCGATAACAGTGACTAACAGAAACAAACACGGAGGTCGCGGTTAAGATGAGGTTTCAACAAAGGTAAAATACAATAAGAATTAGTATTTAAATAATACTTTAAAAATATTAATTTAATATAAAATATTAGGTAATTAGGTAAAAAATATTCTTTAAATTTAAACTTACAAAAATCAATTGAATAAGCGGAGCACTTAGGAATACACGTCCATATCGTAGCACACAGCCCGTTAATACCCTTGTTTGGTTGCAGATGAGATGAAACGACGTGAGATTAATAGTATATTATACACCAAGGTTGTGAAGTCTGTTATTATTGCCTTAGCACCAGTTGTGCGTAGGCAATAATGGACTTCAGAACCATGGTGTATATACTATTTTTTCCACTACTAGCCAAATTTAAGCCAAAAATAAAAATAAACATTTTTCTTGTAAAAATCAAGTAGCACAGGAATGCAAATAAATCAAAAAGCATTAAAAGCTACATACGTTGATAAACCAACTGCAACTGATTCACTAAACACTTGTGTGACATATTTCACCTTTATTTTCTGAAAATTATTCGGAGTGATATGTAAATTAGTTGATTTAGGAGCCAATCGCAGCGGTTTAGATTTGTCTGACATGTAGAAATTTTTAATGTCTTTCCAAGATGCTTTTGTTATTAAAGATTATATCGTATTTAATCAAGTTATTTTGCACCGACTTCAATAAATAGGAGACATCGTAGAAATAATAGATTTTCTTATTGTTTACGAGAAGGTTTGGTTTTTCAGGTGATACATATATTCTTTTAATTAGGCTTAGAAAATTTTACTACTGCCCTAACATTGGCACCGCATCGTAATTGTAGCTTTTCTATGCAGTCTAATACTATCGACTTTAATTTGTCACCTTTACATATCGTATTTGTAAAGATGTAGCACAAGGGTTGTTTAACTTTTTATATATAGCTCTAACCATGATCACGTAGCAGTTTGAGCTAGCAAAAAATTTAAAACCTACTTTAAAATTTACATTTTGGGGCTCTAAATATAATTTTAGTGAAAATTGTTTGTATTCCTCTATTTATTTCCTGCTTCTTAGTGGTTTATTTTTTCAGTCTACTTTGGCTGTCACAATTTGTGCTATGTTTTCGGGAAGTAATCGTTGGGAGATGTTAACTTCAATTGAAGTGCTTTCTTTTTCACGTTGCAATTTAAGAATGTTCCTCCGTAATTTTCTTTACCTAAGAGTATTTAAGCTGCAAGCTTGACTAGTTTTGGTATAGCTAGAGATGTTAACGGGCATTTATTGCTTTGCCAATATACCTTGCATCATTTGAATATTGGTTTCAGAAATTGACACTTGTAATTCATTTAGGAATGGCAAGTGTTCGCCACATACTCGTTTAAGTTTTTAGAGTCGACATTTTTTGCAACAGATCGGACCTTCTAGATTCGGTTAACCATTCAAAACACCTACAACAAAATGTTTGTAATTTACTTAAAATTCTTCATGTAACTTAACTCGCCTGGTTAAATCTCCTTTGGGAAACCTGAAAAAACTGATTCTACCATCATATTTAATAAATAAATAAATTCAGGTTATGTATTTGCGGTTATGGGATGGGGGCGCGAATTTTAAACTAATGGCATGTTTTTATTCAAATAATTTTATCGTGTTAGGTAATTTTAAGCAACAAATACGTTGAACATGATCTCCTGGATATACAAAATTATGTTTCACTCGTTTTTGTTAAACAACTATTCTTGGATTCTCAAAAAATTTGAATTTGTTCATTATTAACCTAGGTCAACAATAGAAAAAATGATTAACCACTAATAGAGAAATTCAACTTCTCAGTTGGCTAGCAGACGCAATAATTGTCTACTTCACAGCTAGTAGTGGAAAAAAGTTATTTATTGATGGCACGTCAACACACTGAATAAAATACTATGCAGTCTTGCATGTCTTTACTGTCTATATTACTTTTCAATTAACACTATTTTACTAGGCCATTTATACATTTTGATATCTGATACCTTGCGGCAGAAAATGCTTATTCAGAAACAGTTTGCATCTGCAAATTTCGCAAAGTCGTTTTGCGTGCGACTTAAATAAATATAAAAAGTTATAAAAAAACTATTATTGCAAACGTACAAATTGCAAAACTTAATAATTTAATCGTTGGTATAATTGCAATGTTGGTGTCGCTACAATTTACTCCCGGGCCAGTGGTGAAAAATTTACCACAATGCATGCTTTTGTTTGATTGTAGAAGGTTTATCTAGTCGCATTGAGGCGCTTGAAGTATGTGTTGTTGTTGATGCTGTTGGATGCTGCCGTTGCGGGGGTTGCATTGGTGTTGCTTTAGTTTTTAATAGTGTAGGGCTATCCGGAAAAGTAATTGAGGATGTTGGAGTTACTGTGCTGCTGGTGAGTTTGGTTGTTGCTGCGTTCTTATATGTTGCTGTTGCCGATGGTGACGTGTTGAGTTGCTGGTGTTGCTTAAGTGAAGCATAAAAAGAAGCTATAAAAGACTATAATTGCAAATTTACATACTGTAAAAAAATGTAATCGTTGGCATAGTTACAATTTGGTAGCAAAATATTTGTCGCCATAGGGTTAACGCGTCATAACCGTCTGCCATCGCTTGCAAATTGGATGTAAATATAAAAAAATTAAGTAATCTTAATCATAGATAGTTGGAATTAATTAATTGCTAATACACATATCTAAGTGTTAGTATTAGGTAGGATAAAATAGTATAACATGCCTACACCACGCTACAACCAAGCAATTACTTATTCTACACGAAATACTTATACACTAACAACAACATTGAGGTTAAAATTTTTAAACAAGATTATTATTAAGAATCTACTACTAATTAAAAAAAGATTATTGCTAAATTAAATCAAAACTTTTTGCATATAAAAATATTTACAATATCCGTTATTACTTACACGTATTTAATTTAACTGAATTACTTAACTTATTAATAAAAAAAACTATGATCTCATTTATGTATAAAATGTGGTTTATTGTTTTTCTTAATAACAATTTTTTCATTGTCTTTTAATTCTTAAAGTATGTAAGGGCCTAACCAATTGAAATTTTATTTATTTTTAATTACAGATTTTTAATAAAGACTTGATCGCCTATACAAATGTTTTGTCGTTGGCTGTTAGAATCATATTACAATTTATTGTTTTTTTTTAGATTCTCAAATAGTCTTTTTAGATATTTGCCAAAAGTTTTTAAAATTTTGTTTAATTTGTACCGAATAATTATAATCGTAATTGTAAAAGGGTTCGACCTTATTGAAGGCTGACTATGCACTGAAGTATATTATTTATTTATTCGTATAGTACATTTTAATGATTCTATTGTGATTAAGTGTTATATATGGTGTTCCAAAAACCTGTATGGTATGGTGATGAAAAAACACAGCAATTGCATTACAGCATATAATGGAGCGCTCCAAGCTCCAGCCATGATAATGACAAAAGAAATAATAGGATAAAGAAATAACAAAATAATATGGAAAAACAGATAGAATACAAAATAGTGTTTAACTTTAGACGTCCTTTACATTATTAACCCATAATATAGCTTCATCTGTTAAATTATAAATGTTTACAAACCCTCCTTTAAACTTTGCTAATTTACAATCCTTCACAATATGTGCCCCCCGTCTCTGGTTTGTTTCAACAGTTACAATTGAAAAATTGCACCCCATTTAATCAACACAGAGTTGCATTTTGAATCACCTGTTTTTATGCAAATTAATTTTAAACTAAATTTTTCTTTTTTGAAGTTTTGAATATCTTTATCGTTGAACAACAGAATGAATTTGATTAAAGTACAATAAATTCTTTCGAGTGACCCATTACTTTCCGGATGGTACGCACTAGTATGAATTTTATAAAAGTTTCCGTAAGTAGGTTTTTGATCATACACATGATGTAATAGATTATAAGATTATTGAGGTTAAATTAATTTTGCCGATGCCACAAGACATTACTAAGTGTTTTGAGATACAGTGACTAATACTATAACTTTCATGACAGTCTAGTAGATCTCCTTCATATTCTATAACATTTGAATGTTACGTGATTCTAGATATACTCTAGAAATTCCGAATATTTTAGAGAGAGAAAAAGATTTAAATTTATATTCTGTATAGAGGTTTGTGTATTATGTTGTACTGAGATTTAAGTTCTAATTTCCAGGGCATTAATATTGAACCGGAATCCTTAATATTAAATAACCATTTTATAAGGTCAGAAATGAGGAGTTCCTTACTATAATAGAATTTGGTCTTATTAAAAGTTTACAACCCGTATGCAACAAGTAAATCTTTATTTATGGGACTTTGGAGGAAAATAGCTTCGATTCCTTTTCCAGACACGTGTGTGGTCTAATTAAAAAGTCGCAAAAAATCACGATAATGAAGTACAATGCTATCTGTTAGTAAAGATTTTATTTTCTTAAAAGATAATTGTGAAGTTCAATTTTTTTTTTCAACAATTTTGTAAGAGGTTTGAAAATCGCATTAAAATTTGGAATAAGCTGTAACCTGCGATCGTTTGCAAATTGGATGGTAGTGTAACACTGTTCAAAAAGTTTCTCTTTCTTTTGTACCTAGTACATGTTACATATTTTCTTTCCTTGAGAGTTATGTGATTTTGAATTATCAGGTTTGAATGATATTCATATTTAAACTCAAATGTTAAGTTCTTGTATTACATTTTTTTTAATACAATTTTGTTATGTCTCACATTTTTACAAATTGCACATTAATAAAATCATTAGAAAATCTATTATTTTTATTATTATGGGATTAACTTACTTTTGACATTTAAAAACAGCCAACAACTTCTATACATATTCTAAAATTTTGTTCTTCATACCGGGCCATCAAAAAGATACCAAAGTTGCATTTTTTATGTCTTTTTTCTACTCAATGTTTCAATTTTATACAATGCTTAATATTCTTTAATCTTTAATAATTTTTAATCCAAATTATGGTTTTTTCAACACATTTACTGTTGCAATTTATTTCCATATTACATAAAAATTTAACGGACCCTTCGAATGACATAATTATAGAATTCTATCGTCGTATGGCAAAGTATGATGATTACAATAAATGTTTGTCGTCGTCTAAAATTTTTAGTTTTATTTCATCGGCTGCCTAGGTTTTGTGCAACCAAGTTTTACAGTTTTGAAAAAACTTGCATCTTGTATCTTTCACTTTAAGATTAAAAACCAAAAAAAGTGTCACATTAAGTATTGCATTCTTTACTACCCAAAAATAATTATGGAAATAGTTAATTTCGATTGATATCAATTAAAAACAATTCATTAATCAGTACAGTAATGAAAAAAAGTGAGTGTTGATGAAAAAGTTATAAAATAATAAAAAATGAAAACCCAATCAAATTAGTGAAGAAATACGGAGGTATAGATGTAATAAAAGCAAATGTATTTAAACAAAAGTTTGTGGCGTTTTAAAGCTATTAGAAAAAAGAGAACAAAATTAAAATTCCGTATTCTTAAAGTTATTTCAATAGTATTGGCAAATAATTGAATGCGCAATACTTGAAATCTCTTTGTTGTATATATTTTAATTTAAATTTTATTAAAATTTGCATAAAATTTAGAAATAGTAGCAATCTTCAAGTTTGAAATTTAATTTTAACTAATTTTCAGTGCTTCGTTCATCCATCATGAACACCTGAAACTGACTTTTTCATTACCTATTGATTATGAAAATTTTATATCACATGCTGTGTGATTCGATTTTCGTTTAAAAGAACATTTCAGGTAATCCAACATTTTTAATATAGTGTGGCTTAATGGACGGAATCAGTGTCATGCATTATTAAATGTTTTTTTTAGTAAACTGAAATTAATTAAGTACATTAACTTGAAATAAATACCTGATACGCAACATAGTATTTGTTTTTTAACCTATTTACTGTCCGGATTATAGTAGGTATTAGTTTATTAAATTGATCAGTATCTGTATGTACATTTATTTAAAAAATATATACAGTTTTATTTTTGGATTGTACATTTAGAATAAAAATTATTTAGTAGTTTGAGCTTTAAATCTCATATTATTGCTAACTATTCTAAAATAAATTAAAATATTTTCATTTATCAATTGCATGTGTTCAATTAACCCTTGTGCTTGTTAAACGTTATTATTATTATCTAATAGGAGTTTTATTTAGGCTCGTAAAAGTTTGTCGTTATGGTATAAATCAAAATAAAATTGCATTCTGAAAACATCTTAGAAACCTACCGGCAGCCCCAATGTTGTGTAGAGTGGGTCGCAAAAATGTGACAAATAATGTAGCCGAAGGTTTTTTAAGCAGCGCAGGCGCCACCTACAGGTTCTTAGTAATCATTGTCAAGTGTAGGACTTGCACAATAATAAGAGGCAAAACAGTATGCAGATTATCACAAATAACAAATCAATCACAGTCTGACAATGTAAGATTTAAAGTAAGCATGGACGCTATAAGTTTATTTAAGCGTCGGGAACAAAACTAAATTACCGCGCACAGCAAGACACAAAATACTCATAAGTAAATGAGCTTTCAAAGTATTCAACATTTATAAAGCTGCCTAAATTTGCGTGTTATACATGAACACATTATTTAAATTGCACTAAAAAGAAAACAAATGATTCAACGACTGCGGGATCCTTTAGTTTACAAACAGTAAACCCAAAGATTAGTTGGTTTCTTAAAAAAATGTAATTTGCAATTTAAGAGAAGTTTCTCGCATACACAATAGACGCGTTTTGAAGTTAACGGTGTTTTGCCGTACAATTAAGACAATTACTTGAAACTAGACTTATCTGACGTATATCGGTGACAGCTTTGGAAGAACGGTTTCATATCATCGCAACATGTGACTGCACTTGTGATTTTTGTGATAGTAAATTGTTTCCCCAAAACGACCACCTAGTTTATTGATGTCGAAGAGTGCACCAGGTCAATGGTTTGCATACACTTTAATCAAATTTTAACACCGGCAATAAAAGTTCTTTTGGACAATTATCGACGTTGATGTTGACTTACATAATTTCATAGTAAAAAAAAATCTTCCAAGAACAAAGTATGAAATTTTCGAAAATGGCGAACCACATTAGGATTAATTACAATATTTTAGCGAATTAATTAGAAGATCCATTGTAACTACCTAAAGGAGTTCGTTCTACACCCGTCTGCACCCGTCAACCTTTAAAACGGAAATAAACGCTATAGTTACGTACGCGTAGGAATATCAGCAAGTACATATTAACAAGTATGTTTGGTTGCTTGTCGCCAGGAGCCAAACGTACTGTAAACAATAAAAACTGTAAAATAGTTGGAAGAAAATTATTCTAATAAAAATTACCGTCATAAAACTTAAAATTTTTAAAATTATTATTACTTATAGTTTTCCCATCTCGTTTGACGTTCCATGTAAATTACTGCCCTCAAACGTTTCCAATTTATTATACCCATAGCCATTTATTTGTTTTAAAACTACAGTAAATTTTATTAAAAAATTTAAAAGTAAAGATATTTGTCTCTTAAGGGTTATGTAACAAAACTTTTGATTGCAAAGTGAATTGGAAACGCGAACTGTTTCATTTAAAGGGTGGGTAATTAAAAACAATAAAACAAATACCAGAAACCGATGGTCAAGCTACATAAATTGCTACAAAAGTGCCCTACAAAATATGCTGCAACCATCACACGACTACCTTTTATAGAAACTATCAAACGGACTATTGTGAATTTTAGGGCAAGTTTAGTAATTCAGCAAAACCAAAACGGCAACATATGGAATACGTTTCGACAAAACCGTTGATAGAAACTGACGAGATAAACATTTCTTTCAAACTTAAGTGTGAGAAAATTAAGAAAGCGCCTTTTAAGACACTACGTCTGATTTTAAAATCATATCAAATGACAAATAATAATAATTATTGCAGCAAACTTGGTACGAAAACAAATGTGCTTTATCAACACGAACGAAACCTAGGTAAAATTACAGTGCAACCAACATACAACAAATACATTTACGCGTAAGAAAATGTCAATTTTCACCGAACAAAGGTGACACGTTATTTTTTAAAAATTCAATCGGTTATTAATTCATAAGGAAATTTATTAAAACTTGTGAGAGTCAAGTGCACCTTTTTCCTTATACTTGAATTTGTTGAAATTATGATTTATTCGACCATGGTTTCAAACCTATTGCTCCATCATCAAAAATCAGCTTAAATTAAACATTTGAAAAATTATTTAAAACTGGGTTTAATATTTTTATGCCCATTTTGCTAACGATTTATGGCCGATTTCGTCAGTACTTTCACTACTTAATCCTAGAAATATTTTCTAACGTCAAGGCAAATGTGCATTTCTTTAGGTACATCAGTATAGATTTATGAAGTGATGCTTAATAGTTCAAACATTACATTATCCAGGTTATGAAATGTTAACTGCATTTATATATATATATATATATATATATATATATAGTGACACATTGAAAGTCTTGGCGATAATTTAAAATAATATTCTAAAATTGACTAAAACTCTGCAACACTAACAGTGCTGAATAACTTTTATTTAACTACGTCTTGAATAATGTTAATTAAATGAAAAAATTATAATTTTATATTAGTGTCGCCTTTACTATTCAGTAAATTACATACAATAATATACAATAAATTTAAAACCTTATTATTGATTATTTTCAGTATTTCTCCTTTAGGCCAACCATGTAATTGACAAGAAACATTGTCATATTTCTTTTTGGATTACATTGATAATAAAATCTAAACAGCCAAAGAATCAAACGATTGACTTGAATCAGAGGTTCTAATAGAATTTCTGGTAATGCTCTCGAGCGGATAACAAATTATAGATTTAAATTATGTTTTTACAAACAATATTTTTAGCTAGATTAACAAAAGCGTCAGTTTAAATTTGTATTAATAATTAATAGTAATCATAGTTTATTATAAATACATCATTATTTTTTATTGTTTATCTGAATTTTCCACAGATACTTTTAACGTTTCACCGTTTATTGTTTCTCTTAAGTACAAACATTTATGGAACTGCTTCAGTATGGTGTTTTCTTTTATTTTTAAAAATATATTTTACGTCTTGAATTTAAGATTATGTAATTAACTGCAGTACTTTTCATTTTCGTTTTCTTTGCAGTTAGTTATACTCTCATCCACGTTCTATGTTTTTATGCGTCTCTTGAGCGTTCTACACAAACCTTTGTAATTTAGCATTTTCAGACAAAAAGATTATGTAGTGGTTAGTATTAAAATTTATTTAGTTTCTAATATTAACAAAAACACAAAGAAACTGTAATCATGCAAAAATCTGAGTGCAATAACAAAATGTTACCATTATTAAATGAAAATATTACATATAAAAGATCCTACAAAATCCTAGTTTATCCATTCAAAAAATAATAATAAACTAATTAAAAAATTATTAAATATTAACGCAATAGACAAAAGTATTTTAAAAATTTATGGAGTAACTAAATTACAGATATCCCATTTAGTCTTATTGTTGCATCAAATAATAGCCCAACTTATAAATTATCAAAATATATCTCTAACATATTATAAAATATTACAACTAAAAACGAAAACAATTTTAAAGATTCATAGACCTTTAACACCAAATTTCACAATTTTTCTTTAGACGTAATTTCATTATATACCAATATATCATTAGAATTAGCAATTGAATCTATTCATTTTTACTGGAACAAAATTAAAAAACATACTAAAATCCGTAAAATACAATTCATAGAAATAATAACATTCATACTTAAATCAAGTTATTTTAAATACAATATTCAAATTTTCTCACAAACATTTACTATTGTCGTAAGTTATCCTTCATCAAGTACCATATCAGATCTTGTAGTTCCAAAAATTGAAATAGATAATCTTAAAAATAGAAAATATATTTTATTATATATAAGATACGTCGATGATATAATAATTATAGCTCAAGAAAACGCAATTAGTATAATTTAAACTAATTTTAATAACTGCCATGCAATTTACAAACGAATTAGAAAATAAACAAACAGAAACTAACTAGTACAGAAAAGATGTTAAAACTGAACGATTTTTACATATAAAGTCAGTGTAATTAATTCCTTAGTAGATAGTTCATAATTTTATCAGATCCTAAACATCATAAATCAAATTTAAATAAAATAAAAACATGCAATTAAAAATAACTATCCTAAAACCTTTGTCAATAAATATATAAATAAAACATTTAACAAAATTATTAACAACAGAAACAATAATAATATAAAAAATAATTAGTTTTTTTTCCAATATAGTATGCGATAGTCGCATGTAATAAAAACATTATAAATATTATTAATTAAACGTGTCACAAAATTGTATTTGTTTCTTCAGTTAGTAAAGTTTTTTAAATGGATGCTTATAAATCTAAAATTACAAAATATTAAAATATCAATAAAACAGTGAAACAGTGTAACATTTCTAGTATTAATTGTTTGTTTAAATTTTTCTCTTTTTTTAATATTATTGGTGAATCAAAATCAAAGTTGTGTAAAAGGTTTACTGGGTGGTCTGATAATGCTCTGTTAGGTTATTTTTTTTTAATTTTAATTGAATTTTTATGTTGATTAATTCTTTTTTGCAAGTATTGCTTAGTTTGGCCAATATAACACAATTATTACAAATTATTTTGTATATTAATTCGAATTAATTTTCAATTATTTTTTTGTCTTTTCATTGACTAAAAATTTTTTTTATAATATTATGATTGTAAAATGAGATTTTTCTAGTTTATTTGACAATATTTATACAAAGGAATATTTAAATAATTATTTAAAACATTTTCTTGAATTATATTATTATTAAAACTATTCCAAAAACATTTGGTTGTAAATTTACTTGATTATTATTGTTTTTGAAAGTTTTTTTATATATAATTTTATTTAATCTAACTTTTTTGTATTTGAATAAATTCTATAGGAAATTATTTCTAGTTCTATTTTTTTTTTAATTTTGTTTATGAAATTTGGCTTCTGATAGAATGATTGCTCTGTCGACTGAAGAATTAATAACACTTTTTTATAATTAACTGTTGTGTAGGAATTATAATTTAAGATTCTTTCTGTTTTTATACTTTTTCTATATATTTGTTTCAATTATATTTTGTTTATTTATTTGTAATGTTATATCTAAAAAAATATTGTTTTGTTTATGATTCCTATTTCAATAGTGAATTTTAATTTGTTATGATTTATTTATTTAATCGTATGGTACATTTCAAAACATTGTATTGTGCTGTAAGTGTTATGTATGGTGCCCCAGAAGATCTGTATAAACCTGTACAGTGTGGTGACGAAACCGTGTGCAATTGTGGATTGGTTCGTCTTGGCAAAGCATTTACTTTAAGGTTTAGGAAAACCACTAAAACCTAAACATGCCAACCTTTACCTACCTTAGTATTCACATGTAATAATATTAATTAATTGTATAATGTGAGTGTGTTTTGTGAAATTGTGTTGTACATTTTTCCTAATTATCTGGGGGGTTCTTGATGACCAGGTCCGGAAACTAAAGTGGTGATTCTCAGGAACAACATGTTTTTCTTGTTGACAATGGAGTACTGTAATGTACTGATCACCTTCCATATTTTATATTTGCACCAAAAACTCCTAAAAACACACACGAAAAAAACTCTAAAGAAAATTGACGTACGTTTTGATAATTATTGAAAATAGTTTGGATAAAGTTTATTTCTTCTTTATGTGCAATTATTATTATATCATCAACGTATCTTTTATAAAAAACTAATTGTTTTTTTTTTAAGTGTGTTTTGTTCTAATTTTTGTAGTACTAGTTCTGCAATCGTGCTGGATAGAGGGTGACCCATTGCAACAACATGCATTTGTGAGTATATTTGTTGTTTAAAAGAAAAATAACTAGAGTTCAATATAAATTCTATTATGTTTAAAAATCTGTTTTTGAAATGTTAGTAATTTTTTTATTTTTTTCCAATAGAATTTTATTGACTTAGTTGCTAGTTCAATAGGTATATTTGTGTATAGTGAAACAATGTCGAATGAAAATATTTTGTAGTTGGGCGGTACTTTAAATTGGTTGATTTCTTCTTTAGAAGACTAAGAATCTTAAATTATATTTTTGTTTTTAGTAGTGATATGTTTGACATGTATTTTGAAAATTTATAAGTAGGACTCATATACGATGCAAAAAAATTAGATAAATATTCCGTACATACATAAACGAATTAACCAACATAAAAATCCAATTAAAATAAAATAAAATTTCTCACAAAACCTAAATACTGCTTTATCCTATCATGAGGTCGAAATGTTGCATAATTTTGATTTTAAATAATCAACTATTGTAGAAAAACAAAAAATATAAGAAACAAGTTCTCTTAGAAATTATTCACGTAAAAAAAATTGCGTAATTCAGTGAATTATAAAACAGATGTAAAAAACTTAATCCAACATACCATAACCTATTAAATTAAATTTATACAAAATGTTTAATTTTTTTTTATACTTAAATTTTTTAAAAACTATTAAAAGGCTGTTTTATCACTCAGGACAGTTTCAGATTTCTAGTAGGCGGTTCACTATTTTTATTTCTTGTTACATAAATAGCTATTTGTTGTTTTTTCTATTTCTAAAACTGTTTAAAATGCACGTCATTTACAAAAAAAAATTGACATCAACAATTCAACAATATATTATTTATCTATTAACATTGATCGGCTTCCAGGCCTGTTGCCCTCAGAAAAATTTGCCCGCGAGTACATTCATTTCACAATTCTCCAAGAGTTTTCAGTATTTATCGTTTACTTAATGTTAATTTTTATCATTGATTTTTAAGTAAAAATTTAAAAAAAAGTAGGGTTGTCAGAAAATTATTATGTCGCGCAGGAGTCGAAATTTGTGCTTATAAGGAAATCCATTTTTCTATTATTTTACGTTTTAATTAAATTAAATACAACGAAGACGAAAATAAAAAAATAGCTCCTGCACGACATAAATAATAATGTTAGCTATATGTTTGTGCAAAATCAGGAAAATATTTCTAAAAATAAGCGAGATAAATTTACATAAACTTTATACCTCCCTGAGAGAACAGCCTTAACCGTATTACTTAAATTCAAAACGCTTACTTAAAAATTTTTAGATACAATAACAACAATTAGACCTAATGAAAAATGCGTTAATTCTTAACCAATCTGAAGTTAGTTTTTACTAACTTCTCTTTATTAAATGACTTTATTCTAACAACGTTTTAATTTTGGCTTTAACTAATAAACATAAAAATGAGTTTAAAAAGATTGAGGTGTAGAAGTATTCTACATCTCTATAATAAAATGTATATTTAAAAAATCATAATATTAATCAATTATAATTTTTATGTACAGGTGCGTATGAGATTTTTCTTTTGCTTACCTATAATTTGCAATCTGTTTTTTAATTGTAGGTTTTATAACTTGAAAAAGCAAGCTAAGTTCTTGCGAAACGTAGTTAATTTAATTAATTTATAAGCAAAAAAAAAATAAAAAACATGTTGCATCCATGCAACTATTAAAAAAAATATTTTGTTGTTTAATTTTCAACAAATAAAAATACAAATAACAACTATACTAACCTTTTACATAAAAAAATATTTATATTAACAACAAAAATTGAAAAAAATGAAATGGAATAATAACACCAAAAATTAATTTATTTGTTACTTTTGCCGCTTACGCTGTAATTATCTCTGTAATGATGTTTCTAGATCTTAATATTTTTCGCTTATGTTCAGATCGTATTGAAATAATGTATTTTTAAAAATACGTGTATTAGTAAGAACTATACAATTTTACATAAATATATCCAACAAACATAAACTACTATTTTTTTGTTTCTTGAAGACAAAAGTTAATTAGCAGAAAGAAAAGAAATACTCAAACTGGTTAAGTAAATAAATAAAGTAAATAAGGACTTCTTTATTACACTATAGTTGCTTTTTTTATGAAAGCACACAGTACAACACCAATGTTAATAATTAAATAAAAAGTCGTAGCTTTCTACAATTTAAAATATTTATGTATATGCATTCACATTTAATATTGAAAATTTGCGACAGAGTAAATGTAATTCTCATAAAGTACTTCGCCATAAATGGAATTTGTATATCCAGCAATGAATTTTCTAGGTTACATCTTCATATGAGACAACCGGAAAAACGTTTTTAGACGAAAAAGGATTTGGCGCATGCAAAACGATAATAAACATGACTTATGAACTTCTATTTACTTTTAGAATTAGTACTAACGGAAGCCGAGTTAGTTCTGTATTGCTTTAAGTTCATTTATTACTTCTATTTTAGAACTACTTAAAACTACAATAAAACCATTTTCTTATCTTTCATTATCAATTAATATCATGTTACGCTATATTACGTTTTATGTTTTCTGTAAGAAAAACGGCTTTATATAAAAATAAACTTGACTATTACTTGAGACATCAGCGTAGTGTCTCTAGGGATGTGTCGCAACTACTGCAACTTACACAAAGTTTTATTGAGGGTGATATTTTTTACAGTTACCTTAAAAATCTGAATAACTGTTATTTTTGTTTTATTTTAATAAAACTTCTTTTTTATTTTCAGTGCCTCATAAGACGATTTCTTTTTTAATATCTGGTTGTACGTTAATATGAAAACTTTAGAACAAAGGTTGAGTTAACGTATTGTAAATAAATTCTAAAAAAGTTCAGTCGTAATTTTTTAACTCGATTGTTTATAAGCACGTTTACTTTTTATGTAAAAACTTTCTAGATAAAATATTTTACAGAACTTTTCTTTTAATACATATTTTAAATTAAATATTAAATTATTTAGAGCGTCATAAACAAATATCATTAATGACAGAAATATATTTTTTATCCAATTATTAAACAAACACAAATGAAGGATATGTGCTTGATGAGAACTGACGTAGTTTTAGGAACAAAAAAACAAGAATAGGTTATCAAATTTTTTTAAAGTAACAATTAACCTCTCACGAAAACGTTATTATTAATATTAAATGAAATTGAAAATTACAATTTGTTATTTAAAAACTAATACGTCCGTATGGGGTTTCTGGGGACGTTTCATCAAAGTAGCGGATAAGAGAGCGCTTACCAGATATGGAGGATACTGGGAAAATAAAATACCAAAACTAGCAGCAGCATCTATCTTATAGCTACAATGGATGTAGTTCTCATCTATCTACGGGCAAAGAAGGAAAAGCATGTAACGAACCGCAGAGCTTGCAACTCGGCGTCGCCGTCGCTAGTACAAATCTTATATTATAATATTAGGCTAATAGAGCATGAAGCTTAAAATTTTGCACTGCCCAGGCAGTCACATCCAAGGTTTATGGAGGAAAAATGGTTTTACTAAGACACAAACCAAAGAAAATAATCTCTTAAATAGAGAAAATTAATGTAGATATAGTTATTTAAACAAAATTAGGAGTCAAAAAATTAAGCAAATATTTCTATTTATGCAGCAGTGTAGCCAAACATTAACATGCCAAAGGTAGAGTGTCGATTTTAGTTAAAACACATAGATGATTTATATTACATACTTCTAATAAATAAATGAACAAATTATAAGAATGAGCATAAAAATCCATGCAAAGGCAGGGTTGTAATTAAGGTTTATGCAATGAACAACAATACAATAAATGCAGAAGAGGACATTTGTTTCAACAAAATAAGCGACGTAGTGGACAATATACAAAATCAAAAAGAAATTATAATAGCTAGAGGTTTGAACAGCTGGGTCAGAATTAAAGAATATAATAATATAACGTAATGGCAATTCTTATTGATTTCGGTAGAGAGCACAAATGTGACATTGCAAACACAATGTTTAAACACAAAACATTCACTATATATGTGGTTAGACTCAACTAAAGATTTAATATCCATTATTGACCTAGTTTTTTTTTTCGTGTGTGTTTTTAGGAGTTTTACAGTACCTTACAGTACTCCATGGTCAACAAGAAAAACACGTTGTTTCTGAGATTCACTACTTTGGTTTCCGGACCTGGCCATCAAGACCCTTCCGGATAGTTAGGAAAAAATGTTCAACACAATTTCACAAAACACAATCACATTACACACTTAATTAATATTATTACATGTGAATACTAGGGTGGGTAAAGATTGGCATGTTTAGGTTTTAGTGGTTTTCCTAAACCTTGAAGTAAATGCTTTGCCAAGACGAACTAATCCACAATTGAACACGGTTTTGTCACCACACTGTACAGGTTTATACTGATCTTCTGGGGCACTATACATAACACTTACATTACAATACAATATTGAAAATGTACCATACGATTAAATAAATAAATCAATTATAAAGAAAGTAAAATAATTTAAGACAAAGGACTTAAGGGTCATCGGTAAACCAGAGTGTGCCAGTAATCATCACATAATAATAGGACATATAATATACTGAAGTAAAAAACAAGCGTTGACAGAAGTACTAACGATAATCAGATGACAATACATAAAGAAATAATCTTCAAAACGGAATTACTAAAGCAATTAAGCGTTAAGGTATTATGCCAAAAAGGATTGAACAGAAGCTAAATTTTGATATATTTGAACTCTTGAAGAAATGTACTAGCATTTGAAACAAATAATAACCAATGTTGCCAAAGAAACGATACGTATAAGAAAAGAATTCAAAACAAATAAAGAAATTTTTGAAAGAGTTGGAGAACACCATTTATGAGAAAAACATGCATGAAATAGCTGAGAGGTATTAATGTACAACATAGAGAAGAATAGAAAGAAATCAGAAGATTAGTCAAAATAAAAGTAAGGAGAGACAAGAACTAACTTTGGGAAAGATTATGCTTAGACATAGACCACACAATAGATCTAGTGAAGCGTGCAAAGTCATTACTTAAATGAGGACTAATACGGCAAGCCAAAGAACAATACCAATGTTAAAACCAGAAAAATAATAACACATTACTCTCATATTCAAAAAGAGCAAAACGATCAACCTTAAAAATGATAATATAACAATTATAAACGAAGAACAAAGTGTGATTAAGAAAAGAAAATCGTGTTTGCTTAATATACATGTGAAAAAGCAATAGAATACAAAACATTGATACATACACGGACTTATAGACCTATAAAAGACGCGCATAAAAGAAAAGTTGATTACTTCAAATAAGAAGATACGTAATAACACAAAAAAGCAAATTTATTTAGTTATTTATTTGTATGGTATTTTTCATTATTGTATTGTGATGCCCCAAAGGTCAGTATAAACCTGTACAGTGTGGTAACAGAAACCATGTGCAAAAAAGAAAAGTTGATCACTTAAAATAAGAAGATACACAATAACACAAGAAAGTAAATTTATTTATTTATTTATTTATTTGTATGGTACATTTTTATTATTGTATTGTAATGTAAGTGTTATGTATGGTGCCCCAGAAAAACAAAATAAATCTGTCACCACACTGGTGACAATTATAGATTGGTTTGTCTTGGCAAAGTATTTGCTTCAAGGTTTAAGAAAACCACTAAAATATAAACATGCCAACCCTTAACTACCTTAGTGTTTATATACAATAATATTCATTAAAAGTGTAAACATCATAGAAGATAAATAAGAACAAAAATATAACAGCACAGCCATTGCATAACGACATACAGTGTATCCCCGTATAGGTAAAACGATTCATGTAAATAATGCAAAATTTTGGATTCAAACCTGCTTGATTAGAGACGAATTTTGATCATAATTTGCTTTTGAAAAATCAGGTATGCCTTGCAAAATTTAAAAAAACCTATATCTCTGTAGCGTAAAGTACCTTTTATGTGCTAAATACGATAAAAAGTTATTAAGAAAAGCTCCTATATCAAACTTCAATATCACGGGTCAACTTTGATGTTTTATTTTTTTAATGTTTGTTTCACAAATTAAAGAATTTTATTTTTAAATGTCAGTTTCTATTAAGCCCCCTTCTAAATTTGGGCATTTTTCTATACGGTTTCAGAATTCTCCAAAAGCTGCCTGTACGTGTTCTCTAGAAATTGGTTGAACTGCCTGTGTTATTGCATTTTTTTGTATTTCACTATTATTTGGAACGTGTTCTTAGTCTGAAGATCTAACAGGCCAAGTTGTCATGCTCATTCTTCCAAACTATTTTTACCAAACTGATTGTTAAACTAGTCAGTAATTATTTGTATGGAATGGGCAGGGCAGCCGTCATGTTGAAAAAAATGCGACGGTTGAATAAAGGAAGTTCGTCAATGAATCTTTACAGAACTTGTATGTAAGTATGCTAATTTAATCTTTGTTTAATAAAGAAAGGTCCAATGAGCTCCTGCTCGTAGGATACGGCACACTAAACATTAACTTTTCCTAATACTGCCTTTTTGCTTTAATTACGTAATGGGGATTGCTTTTGTTCTAATATCAACAATTTTGTGATGATGGAACACCATTTGTGATAAAATTACTTTTGTCAGAAAAATATCATTTTATGAACATTTTGGTTTTCTAAAATTAGTTCCCTTAAAGGCAAACAGAACCGCAATCGCCTTGTTTCCTGACCTTCTTCCAAAGTGTGGCAAAATTTGACTTTGTATAAATGAATTCTGTTTAGTTTATAAATTCTTTATAAATGTGTTTTATTTATGTTTGTATTTACGCTTTGATTTCTGAGGGACATTTTAGGATCTGCATATATTGAATTTAAACCAACTAAAGTACTTGTACCATTTTTGTCATAAACTTTTTTATCCTACTTATTGTAAATGCTTCTTGTTGTAAGAAATCTGCTTAACCAATTTACCAATAACCATATTTATCCATCTTTCAGCAGTTCCATAACACTGAACCACATTAACTTTTTCCTCTGAAGTTAACATTGTATTTAAAAAAAAACAGTTTAATTTTAATAAGGTAGTGCTTGACAGTTTAACAGATGAATACTGTTTGGACACAATTTTCTTTTCCCAACGCACTCTTGGTTAAAAAGACAAATCAAATTTGACCTACGCAACAACTTTTCTTAGTAACTTTTTGTTGTATTTGCCACATAAAAGGTGATTTACTCTACAGAGAAATAGGTTTTTTAAAAATTTCCAAACCATGTCTTACTTTTAAAAAATAAAATTATGTTAAAAATTAGTCTCTAATCAAACAGGGCTAAGCCCCAAAAATTAAAAATTTAAATCAACAATTTTTTATCATTTACAAGACTCGTTTCACCTATTCGGGGACACAAGGTATAATGGACCGGTCCAAGCGCCAGTCATGACAATGAGGAAAAAAAATTAAGAAAGCAATTAGAAATATTAAACAAATTAATCCTTACTATAAAAGTTTTAGAAAGTTTGAAACAGAGATGCAGTTTATCAGCACTGTTTTT
Source organism: Abscondita cerata (assembly GCA_030710515.1). Lineage (NCBI taxonomy): Eukaryota > Metazoa > Arthropoda > Insecta > Coleoptera > Lampyridae > Abscondita > Abscondita cerata. The sequence continues at coordinate 80,525 of JALBCR010003122.1, forward strand.
AATGTTTACATCGAACATGTCTACAAACCTGAAATTGGTAATGTTCGGGAATGGGAGTAATACTCTAAATACTCTAAACTCTCTCTTATATGGGGTTGATCAGATTATATTTGCACAGGATGAGAAGGATTTGGGTTTTATGTTAAAAATAAAAAGAAAAATATCAAAAATGAAGAATGTATTTAAATTTAAAAAAAGCAGAATATCTAAATACAGGAGAAAATCAACAAATAGAAAAAAGTTAACACTTGCACACATTTTAAGTATTTAGAATCGATTGTAAATTCTATAAAACTTTGTAAACAGCATATAGAGACCCGCATTGCGATTGGAAAAGAAGCACCAAAAGCCCTTCATGGGTTAATATGGGATAAACAATAGGACAATAGAATAAAAAAAGACTCTTTAACAGTACAGTAGAAAATACAGTGCTATATGTGGTAAAAATGCGCCCGTTGACAACGACATAAAGAATAGACATCACACGCTCAATCACAAAAAGTTTGAAAAATTGGGCATTCCAATGTGTTCAAAGAATGCCAACTTATGGGTGGTTTAAAAAGGTAACGCAATGCTCCCCACAGCAAAGAAACAACTCTCATTTGGTAGAAGAGCAAAGTTGTGTAAGAAAATGGTGAAAAAGAAGAAGTCTATTTCAGACAACTAGATTATTTTAAAAATTTATTAAAATAAGAACGTACTATTTAGTAACAATGAATGTGGAATGTAAAACGTTCGTATTACTTTAAAATTTTTGAATATTTTTGTTGTGTTAGAATCTGTCAAGTCATTGTGCTGTAATAAATAGGTAAGAAATTTGTAAGTTATTGATGATGGCAGTGTGACAGTGACATAATTATTTTAAACGTAAACTAAGATAAATGTTTTACATTCCACAACCACTTTTGACCAAGATAATTTTTGATATCCCGTTACATTTTAAATATTGTATTGTGATGTAAGTGTTATGTATGGTACCCTAGAAAGTCAGTGTAAACCTGTATACACTATACAAGGCAAGAAAAAATTGGATACTTCAGGAAAAAAAAACATTTTACTTAATATAACAATGAAACAACATAAAATGTGTATTTTACTTTGTTCGTACATGGTTCGATTACTAATTATTAAAAATTAGGACGACTAATTATATAATATTGGTTGTTTCTCAAGATTATACTTATGTATCTAGATGAAACGTATGTATGCATGCTTCATCTCATATTCGTAAAGAAGGTGGCAATGAGAGATGCTATTTTGAACTGATATTGTAAAACTAGTTAGAATTTAAAAATATTTGTGAAAAAGAACGGGAAGAAATTTGTCGAAGAGAACTACATAAATAAGGAACATAATAGACAACTCGTTTTATCTTTATCCTCATTTTTTGTATTAACCATAAATAGTGCAATGTCCGTTACCAACAATCTTGATATATGTTTTTGAAAAAGAAAGACATCGAGAATGTTACCGAAATTATTTTCTAACAACATTTTGCAGTGAAGTACTGGTCACTTCAACTGATTAGTATTAGTAGTTTAATAATACGCAAAAGGTGAAGATGAAATTATGGCAATATAAATTACATCAATATCAGCTAATTGAAAAATCACCGATGTAAAATTATAGGAGTTGGGGTCACAACCTGGGTGCAGTATAACACACAACATTTGGCGCTAGAAGTCTATGTCTCAGTCGAGGCAATTCTCAACCATGCAACTAAAATTCGGTAAGCTTTTGAAAAATGCCAACAATTGATATAAGTAATTTTATTAGCGGCCTCTCAATCAGAATCGGGAGCTTGGATTAATTGAAATTTCTCTGAAGATTGGAGCAGAAATACGTCAGCAACATACTTGTATTTGTGGCGTTCCTGTAGATCGTTTTGTACATCACGGGCTCTCCTGTATAAAAAGTCAGGGACGATTTTCCCGTCATTCTTCATTAAATAAAATCATGAGAAGAGCATTAGTTTTGTGCGACGTCTTATATTAAAGTCAGTTGTTATCAGACTGGCCTTGCGGCAACTTCTACCGTAAAACAAAAACGTTTAGTTAAGTTTAGTTTAGTATAAAGACATTTTAAAGGAATACCATTTCCTAGTTTTTGGTGTAGAAACTTTCATTACCTGGGCTGAAGAAGCTAGAGAATTTATTAAAGATTTAGGAAAGCTTTTACACTAGAACACGGGTTTGGCAAGGTGTAAAGAGTTTCTAATCCAACATATCAGCATGGCCATCCAACGCGACAATGCAGCGCGAGTCTTTGGAACATGTTCTCAAGTATCAACCGTACTAGAAGAAATTTTTTTTTTCCACTACTAGCTGTGAAGTGGACAATTATTGCGTCTCCTAGCCAACTGAGAAGTTGAATTTCTCTATTAGTGGTTAATAATTTTTTCTATTGTTGACCTAGGTTAATTATGGACAAATTCAAATTTTTTGAGAATCTAAGAATAGTTGTTTAACAAAAACGAGTGAAACATAATTTTGTATATCTAGGAGATTATCCTTAACGTATTTGTTGCTTAAAATTACCTAACACGATAAAATTATTTGAATAAAAAAATGCCATTAGTTTAAAATTCGCGCCGCCTTCCCATAACCGCAAATACATAACCTGAATTTATTTATTTATTAAATATGATGGTAGAATCAGTTTTTTCAGGTTTTCCAAAGAAGATTTAACCAGGCGAGTTAAGTTACATCAAGAATTTTAAGTAAATTACAAACATTTGGTTGTAGGTGTTTTCAATGGTTAACAAAATCTGGATGGTCCGATCTGTTGCATAAAAATGTCGACTCTAAAAACTTAACGAGTATGTGGCGAACACTTGCCATTCCTAAATGAATTACAAGTGTCAATTTCTGAAACCCAATATTCAAATGATGCAAGGTATATTGGCGAAGCAATAAATGCCCGTTAACATCTCTAGCTATACCAAAACTACTCAAGCTTGCAGCTCAAATACTCTTAGGTAAAGAAAATTACGGAAGAACATTATTAAATTGCAACGTGAAAAGAAAGGAGTTCAATTGAACTTGACATCTCTCAACGATTACTTCCCGAAAGCAGAGCACAAATTGTGACAGCCCAAGTGGACTTAAAAAATAAACCACTAAGAAACAGGAGATATACAAAGGAATACAAACAATTTTCACTAAAATTATATTTTATGAGCCCCAAAATGTTAATTTTAAAGTAGGTTTTAAATTTTTTGCCAGCTCAAACTACTACGTGATCATGGTTAGAGTTATATATAAAAATTTAAACAACCCTTGTGCTACATCTTTATAAATACGATATGTAAAGGTGATAAATTGAAGTCGATAGTATTAGACTGCATAGAAAAGCTACAACTACAATGCGGTGCCAATGTTAGGGCAGTAGTGAAATTTTCGAAACCTAATTAAAAGAATAGATGTACCATCGGAAAAACCATACCTTCTCGTAAACGATAAGAAAATCTATTATTTCTTCGATGTCTCCTATTTATTGAAGTCGGTGCAAAATAACTTAATTAAATACGATATAATCTTTAATAACAAAAAGCATCTTGGAAAGACATTAAAAATTTCTACATGTCAGAGAAACCTAAACCGCTGCGGTTGGCTCCTAAATCAACTAATTTACATATTACTCCGAATAATTTTCAGAAAATGAAGGTGCAATATGCCACACAAGTGTTTAGTGAATCAGTTTCAGTTAGTTTATCAACGTATGTAGCTTTTAATGCTTTTTGATTTATTTGCATTCCTGTGCTACTTCATTTTTACAAGAAAAATGTTTAATTTTTATTTTTGGCTTAAATTTGGCTAGTAGTGGAAAAAATAGTATATACACACTGGTGCTAAGGCAATAATGACAGACTTCACAACCTTGGTGTATAATATACTATTTTATGTTTTAATTTGTTACACTAATTGTAGAAGAATTTTTTAAATTTTAATGTTTAGATTATATCGTGTTATTGTAACTCACCTAACTAGTTAGTGAAACATTTGATAAAAAGTAAGTGATTTAAAGATGTTTTTACAGATTTCAAAAAGTTATAGCAATTTTTCAAAAATACTGCATTTTACTTTACAGATATCTGGCAACACTGTACTTTTGGCTCGGTTTTTTAGCGTTATTATTCTACAAACATAATTGGCTAGAACGTTTTTCATTTAACAGATACTCTACGTCTAATATTAGACGAGATCCCAATACTGTCGTGACCAATTTCAGACATACTATAGCTCTGATGTCTCATTTGACTGCTACCATAAACTGTACCATACAGTCATATGCGCACGTGTAGTTTAAAATGATGTCTCCACTACTAATTTTCCTGGTCTGGTAATTTTTCATCATGCTTTCATTTTGAATTATCTTTGGTTTTAGTTTACATTCGTTTCTTGGCATCCTTCACATTAATTAAAAACAATATCGCAGAAAGTTAGTTTGACAAAAGTAATTTTATTCCAAAATTTGATTAAAAATTACATATTTAAAGTCATACATGGTTTAAAGACAATTTCACTCTAAACACAGAAATGAGAAAAATGTATAATTTAAAGCTTTTCTATGAACTCATCTTAAAGGCACAACTCATAGTATGTTCATAGTGCACTTGGGCGTACCTATGATTATTTTAGATACCTCCTTCAGGAGAACAGTGCAAATAACAATGATTGCGGTTCAAAATAGCAAAAATTAAGCACTAATTATTCTGACTACTTTAGATGAAGTCTAGAACATGAGTCTATGGTGCACTTGGACGTACCCACGACTTTTGGTTATATCTCTTTTGAGAGAACAGCACAAATTATAATATTTATGGCACAAATTAGCACAAATTGAGTACTGATTATGCTTCTTAACTTTAAATGAATTTTTGAATACCCAATACGTTTTGTAATATCTTGTTTAGGAGTACAGCACAAATTATAACATTTATGGCACAAATTGAACAATAATTATTCTGCTAACTTTCCATGTATTTTTGAAGTACGTCCATCTTGTGCACTTGGGGGTACACGCTACTTATATTAATATTTCTTACAAAAAAACACCACAAATTACAATAATTTCTGCACTAATTAGCCGTATTATTTTCATAAAAATTCTTAATATGGGTACGCCCAACTGAATGGACCTTAAATCCAACTACATACGAAACGAATTGAACACTGTTTTTGTATTTGTGTGCGCATAAAAGGTGTCGAACATAATTTGAGCTGCAAATTAATATTCTTCATGTTCCTGTGATTTATTGTACTCCAGCTTTGGGGTCATGTACTGCCATACACATGCAATATATTTAATTTGAAATATTTGAAATATGTTTGTGTTAGTTTTTTTACAAATATTGCTACTAAAACTAAAATAAATAATTGGTACAGTGTTTTAAAAGTACCCATAAGAATTCAAGTCTATTCTTTCATTTTTGTTAAATTATCGTTAAACTGGCTATAAAATGCTTACCCTTACGTGACTATAAAAAGTTGCAGTCGTAGTAAAGACATAAACCAAACAAATACAAAAAGAATAAAATAAAATGAAGTAAGTAAACACCAAATAAAGTGTATATGTGTGTATTAAATATTTTGGGCGTTTAGAAATAACTTTATAAAAGGTTCATTACCGTTACACATATTATATGCCATTTTGTGTTTAATACCTACATTAATACTAATGCAAAAATAAGTATAAAACTAAAAATATGCAGCTCAAATTTTTGTGACTAAAAGAATCAAACAGAATAATTTAAAATTTACACAACCAAAAGCAAAAACTCAATTAAAGTGAGCAAAAAGAGATTACAGAAATTGCCGGTGGGTAAGGTTTTTTTGTTTGAGTTGACATTTAAAACAAAAACTCCGAATAGTAACATATTTTCGACAAATACACGTACGATATTTTTAAAATCCGAAAATTCTTTATTGCAAATTTATATCGTATGTTATTTAATCAATAATAACTTCGTTTATTAATGCCAGCCATTTCTGCTCTTTAGGAAGCGTTATAAACTAATGTAATATGTGTGTTATTTTTTGTTTCGGGAGCAAAATCGTTTACGTAACATATTAAAAAGCTTATTTTGTAACCAACTCTTTAATAATGTGTTATTTATGATGAAATAAAATGATAGGGGAGTTTCAGTGCCTAGCGGTTTTAACTGCATTGGTTCGTTTCTTTTTCCTTTGCTTGCTGTTTATGAGTTTTAGGTTTCTAATCTATTTCCTAATAAACTATTATTTATTTTTAACATTAAAATTTGTAACAAATATATTGAAAGTTTATTTATTAGAATACAAGATTGCAAAGCTGATTTTGTTCATTGTTCTAAAAGGAAATGTAAGAACTACATCTCAAAATAATTTAGATTTAAAGAATAGCGTTATCGCAACAAAACGTATAGTCTTTTATAACATTTATGTTAAAGGTGTGGAGTAACCCTTTTTCTTAGAATGAATAAAACTTCTATTGAAATAATGTTTCTATAGAAATGTTTAAAATACAATTGTTTGCAGGAAATTAAAAACAGTGATAATTTTCTTGACGATTTACTTTAAGGACTTACAAAATGATTGTAAACGCATTGAATCAATAAAAGATTGATCAATTTCAATATCAAATTTCTAAGTCAGAAACTGTAGAGTTTACACAACACTTTCCGCCGTGGTTGTTTGTTCTCGATTTTATGTAAACTGACGTCAAAGTTCTCGCGGGGAATTGTAGGTGTAAACTTTGGTTCAGAACGCAATTGAATTAAGTTGATTCTAAATGCGTACGTTTTGGAATGTAATATTGAACTAGAACTTTACAAGCATACACTAAGACGGGAATTTGCACATGAGGTTATTATTGAGTAAGTTCAAAATAAATCAAAATAAATACAATTGCAATTAATGAGAGAACTAGTTACACTAATATTAGGATTAATTTACAAACAAAACACATCAACTAATAACACTATTATTTAAATTAATTTTAATCTAATTTCCTCAGTGTTATATCTTTACGCCAAATTCAACCAAACAAAATAAACTTATAGAAATTATTAACATATTTGGGTGTTTTTACACAATAACACTGTCCATCGTGCAGTATTTCACATAAAGATCAATTTCGTTATCAAATTGTGATACAGATTAACTTTATGAATAATACGCTCTTACTATTATATTGTTTTCAACGCTCATTAAATTATTTTTAAAAGTTATTACTTTTACAAACTGGAGTATTTATAATAAAGTTAACAATACATCACTGCAGGGGTAAAAATACATACCTACGTTAAAAACATCCAAAACTATGAGGTTGCTTTAGTAACAAATTTTAATTTAAAGAAAAATGTCAAAACGAGTGTGAAAGTATTTAAAAAAGTAAGCACAAAGGATAAATTTTTGAAATCATGATAAATTTAAATTCTTCAAATTTCTGCATCTTTACCGCAGGCATAATAAAAATAGTGCACAATACACTTGCGTAAAAGTATTTCAAGCACTTGCGCCATTAAACTCAGAAGACGTGGTCGCAAAAGTCGCTTATACACTTGTATTATACACATGTTTTTATATACATTCACTTTAATGCAGAAATTTAAAGAAAAAAAAATTAGGTTAATAATACAATAACGCTTCCTATTGCTTCATCGTCAAATACGAGGATATATTGAAAAATTCTTAGCCTACTATAGAACCAAACAAAATTTCAATGTCAAAATATTTTATTACTCAACATATTCTCCTCTTAATTGGATACATTTATTACAGCGAACCTGCAACGTCTCTAGACCTTTAAAAAATGTTTCTTCTTGCTCTGCAAACCAGACCTCCACAGCTTCTATTACCTCCTTGTTGGAAGAAAATGTACGACCTTTTAAACTTTTTTCAGTTGAGGAAAGAGGTGATAGTCGGACGGAGCCAAATCGGGTGAATAAGGGGGTGTTCTAGTAATTCAAACCCTAAATCACGAATTTTTGCATGGCAACATGAGATTTGTGTGCAGGGGCGTTGTCCTGCAAAAATAAAACACCTTTGGATAGCTTTTCGCGTCTTTTCTCTTTAATATTTTCCCGTAGAGTGGTCAGTAATGTCGAATAGTAATCTCCAGTTATTGTTCTACCCTTATCCAAAAATCAATCATGATTACTCCATGGCAATCCCAAAAACTGAAGCAAGAACTTTTCCAGCAGATTTTTGGACACGAAACTTCTTAGGTCTTGGAGAACCAGAGTGTCGCCATTCCATCGATTGTTGCTTTGTTTCTGGATCGTAGAAATGTACCCAAGTCTCATCTATAGTAACAATTCGGTTTAAGAAGTCTACATCGTTTTCAAATCGAGCACAGATCGAACGCGATGCTTCTACCCTTGCACGCTTTTGGTCAACATTCAAACATTTGGGGATCCATTTTGCAGCAATTTTTCTCATGTCCAAATTGACGTGAACCATATGATGAACGCGTTTGTATAAAATATTCAGTGCTTCAGATATCCGTTTTAGCCCAATTCGACGGTCTGATAAAATCATGTCATGAACTGCATCGATATTTTCGGGGACTGACACAGAAACTGGCCTTCCCGATCGGTCATCATCTTCAATGGAAAATTTACCTCTTTTGAAGCTTGCATTCCAATTTTTGACGGTCGCATACGAAGGACATTGATCACCAAGGGTATTAAGCATATCTTCGTAAATCTGCATACCTCTTAACCCTTTTAAATACAGGTACTTGATGATGGCTTGATACTCCAATTTTTCGATTTTCACAATTTCGGTGGACATCTTTTTTCATTTAATTTATTGCGTGACTCTGGTTTACTTTTTGACGTCAAACTTTACACTGACACTTCTAATAAGTTATTGTTCGTTGCTATGGTAACGCAATATTTTGTTTATGCAAGTAACTGGTCTTTATTTAAAAATAAAACTTATTTCTAATTATAATTTGCATTTCTGTTACTTTTGTTTGAATGTTTTCTTAGGCTTTAGGTTTTATCAGCCCGAGGGTGCTATGCATTTGAAGTTATCGCTTTGATAACGAATTGCATTAAAACATTTAATCGTCGTTACAGTTATCTGTTGGCATTACTCAGCTTGTACTATTTATACGTGTCCCTTACACGAGATGTCGTAAGATACACATTTCACTTATGTTTTTTAGACCTATAAATTTTAATTTTTAGTATTTAGACACATATTTTCTTTCTGTTATTATGATATCTTTATTAAAAACAAAAATTTGATTATAATACAAAAATTGAGTTTCCTAAACAAAATAGACTGTTATCACACTGAAATGAAATATTATTAAAAAATTGCAAACTTTGTTTTTGGTTACTAAGATCAATTCAATGTTTAATTGTTGATTAAAAAATTTTTGAACAATTTACAAATTAAACTTATTTCTAATTATAAATAGCATTTTCTATAGATTTTGTTTGAATGATTTTTGATCCGTATAAATTTTGATTCATAATCCTTAAACACGTATTTTATTTCTGTTATTGTGATGTCTTCATTGAAAAAAAACTACAAAAACTTTTTTATAATACAAAATACTGGCCTGTTTGAGTTATCGAAACAGACAAGACATTTTTTTCCAAATTAAGGGAGACGTAATGTAAAATTCTTGATTGTTATCAATTTGAAATAAAATATTATTTTTAAAGAAATGTACACTGTGTTTGTGGTTAATATAGTTAAGTAATTAGTTAAGCTTGGGTTAGCATCTATTATAATAATTTTGTTACAATGTTCTGTTTCCTTTTATTCATTTGTTCTAGAAAAAAACAGAATTAATGAATTTAAGTTAGCCGTATTTATATATGCTACTGTAATAACTTAGTTAATATTTTGACATTTCCCATTTTGACGTATTGTTTTGATTGCTGATTTAATATCACTTGTATATGTAACTGCATTTAGCTTTATTTCTGTTGTCAGAATTCAAACAGTAGTACATATTAGGCGTTTAAGGACTACATATTTTATAAGAATTAATACAAGAAATTAAATAAAATGATCTAATTAAATGTACTATAATTACATGTTATGGGTAATACAGAAACCTGTATAAAAAGATCATACTAACGTCAACATGAAAATTAATTAAAGCATTTATTCAAAATAAATCATACGCAATCTTATATAATTTTAACTATACCAGTTAATAAGCAAATACTAACTAATTTAATGTTTAATAGTTGATTGAAAAATTTGAATAGATGCCCAACGCATAAAATTACCCTGACATGTAGATTGTTCTACCGTCGATTTAAACCTGCTTCTTAATTTTTGTGACTTTGACACACAAACATCGATTTAACTACGGCGCTTTAACATTGACAGGAACGAAGCAACTAAACAACTGGTGTTAAAACGATGGTAGAGCAATGTCGGCGCAATTTTTGGTGCATTTTATTCATATGCGTTGCGTATGCTTTCGAATTATCAATCAATAACTTTTTTGATTAAGTAACATAAATACATGAAGTAGTAAAAATAAACTAAAAAAAAATGATGAAAATTACAATTTTTAAATATGATCTAGAAAATGAAGATGTTGTGCTAGCACCGAGGGGCGCTTTCACCTAAGAGTGATTAACACTCTATCACAAAAAAATTCTATACATTTTTTGGTAAAATTGGTATTTTTTGAGTTATTCACGACTGAAGGTATTTTTCGTCAAAAAATTGAAAAGTACGCATTTTATAAAAAAGCAAATGCAGCAAACAGAATTGTAGCTTATAAAAAAATAAAAATCTTTTTATAATTTCTGTACGTTGAATATGAATTGAGCTATGACTCGTTAACTGTTAGCTCTTGTTTGCCAAACGCTAAATTTAAGAGAGCAAATAGCGAAAAAAATATAGCATCTTTTTAAACTATTGAAAAAGACCTTTCTTTTAACAATAAAATTTAAAAAAACTTTTTTAACAAAAAAATTAAAGAGAACAGTCGCCAGTTTTGTAGCAAAAAGTAATCAATGACGTAGACGACGATGTTATCAATGAAGACTTTTAAAAAACCACTAATGTTATTAATTACTAAAATAACTTATTTTTGTCTAATATTTGTAAATACAGTGTGCCCAGTATAAATTGAAGTACATAGGGTATTGGAAACCGTTGGATATACAATGTGCGTTAAATGGAACAAATAAATGTAACAGATTCTAAACGATGGTTATCATGTTGCTACACTAGATGGCGAGCAAAATATGTTGTTTGCGAAGAAGCGTTGGTTACAAGGGGGAGGTATTGCGACGAGTTTTTGAACAAAAAATTTTAAAACCTCCTTTTCTATTTTTTTCTGGTGAGTTTGTGTTAATAGAGTATAAGTTAGCAAAAAAATGTCTTGAGGTCAGTTAAGATACAGGGTGTCTCCATATTCCATGTGCACAAATTGTAGATTTTTGGGACTAAAATATGCCAAAATTTGATAGTTTCCAAAATACAGAGCGTCAAAGTTATAATTTTTTATTAGTTTTTCTTAAAAAAATGTCTTAATAGCTGCAGTATTTGCTCAAAATTGGGTACTTTCGATGGATAAGTTCATCGTGCACATGGGCGCACTAATGATTATTTTAAATACGTCGTTCAGGAGAACAGTACAAATAACAATGATTGCAGTTCAAAATAGCAAAATTAAGCACTAAGTATTTTACTACTTTAGATGAACTCTAGAACATAAGTCTATGGTGCACTTGGACGAACCAACTACTTTTGGTTATATGTCTTTTGTCAAACTTATAATTTTTATTAGTTTTTCTTGAAATTTTTTAATAGCTGCAGTATTTGCTCAAAATTGGGTACTCAGTGGTTTTTTAAAATGAAAATTTGAAATTAGTTTTTATTTTTGTGGTAAATTGCAGGAGGCAGCACTTTTTTACATTTAAAATGTTCTAATTTTGTTGTGCTTTCCCCATGAAATTTGTATTAGAATATTTTTTTACTCCAATTTCATCTAACCCAAAAAAGGTATACTTACCTGCTTCAATTTTGTTTGGAACGGTTTGTACTACCGTTGTCGAATTAAATATTTGCTTGTACAGAAATAGAAAAATTAAATATTGGAGCTGCTCTAATTAAGACGAAATACAATACAAGCAATTTTGAAATTATGCATACTAAGTCATTATAAAAGTATAAGTACCTAATTTGATTCCTTATGGTAAAAATCCTTAGTGTTTTAAAGTAATATAAACGGGCGGTAATTCGACCTCGCTTCTCTGAAAATGCGCTTGCATGTACCATGATGAGTTTACGACATGCTCTTTTAGTATAATAAACTCCAGGTTCGTGTTTGGATCTCCAACACTTCCTATCTAAATCTGACGGATAGGTATAAGTTCCATTCAAATCTGTGGTATTAAATATCCCATTAAATATGGACGGTATCTATTTAAATGACCAAATCTCAATAAAAAAGAGTAATTTTAATTGAACCTAAATTTTTTTTTTGACGTATATCTTAACTCGACGTCGTTACTTACAACCGCTTCCTCTTAGAGTCGTTTTTATAATTATTGTTTATTTTCCAATTCCTACAGTGTTCAAGGAGTAGTGAAAACAATCTGTGTACATCTGAACTTTTTCCTTATCAAAAATACGTTAACATTTAAAACAACAACAAATAATGTTGTGCTTTCTGCCAAATTAATTCAAAATAACAACAAAATACATTACTACAATACTATTTTTTTAAAGTAAGGTAATGTTACAAAGGTTGCTTTTGTTAATTTTTTTATAAACGCGTATCGTGTTTTGAACTAATATATAAAATGTCTTAAGAATGATTGATTTATACAGATGAACAATAAATCTTCTTTTCTGCTTAGAGTTGTGCCAAGGTACTTGAAGGTTTCTACCTGCTTGACTGACTTATTTTCTTTCCTAATGTTAATGGCTTTTGTCTCCTTTCTGACGTCTATTACTTTGGTTTTTGTTTTGTTGATGATTATACTTCATATTACAACTCCCTGATTCCAAATGTTAATATTATCTTGTAACTCCATTTCTGTTCTAGCAATGATTGCTAAATTATGTGCGTACATAAATTCTGATGTCCATACTGGTTCTGTGTTTTGGTAATCGACTACCACACGGTTTACCTTATTCTTGCATTCTTTTGCTATACCATCCATTAGGTTAATAAACAGGAGAATGTTTAATACTCCTTCTTGACTTAATCCTTCTTCTGTTCTGGTTTTTTGTAATTCCAATTTTCCAGTCTTTATATACTTCCAAGTGTTAACATAAATACTTTTTACCGCGTTTATTAAATTAAGTATTTTCCATATACAAGGTGTTTCATGTTCAAATTTTGGAAGCATAAAATAGACTTAATTCTATAAATAGAAGACCCAATCATTATGCGTTCAGAAGATACAGACTTAATTTAAAACTAATTTACCATAATTTTTTAGTTAAAGATATTTTCAAAATGCTCCTAGAGTCGACTCGTGTTACCGTTCACGTACCGTACGTAAATGCATTTGCATTAAGCAACTTTGTCGACAGATGTGTAAAAGCAGTTACATAAATGGATCTTTTGATAATTATAGCCAACTAAAGATTACCAAAAATAAAAATCTTGAATCTGCTATGGAAGTTTGCAAGAGGTTGTACAATAGCAAACAAACACCGAAAATCAATCGACAGCTGTTTCGTCATTTTGAAATTCTTCAGGAGTTTTAAGCTAACCTTTTTCCAATGTTACACTTTAGTTTATTTTACTTATTTTCCTACTTTATTGTATTCTTGTAGACTTCTAGTGTCACTTCTGTGCTCTAACCTATAGTTTAGTGTCTTCTTTCCACCATATATTCGATTGTTACTATTAGGCCGTCAATTGTTAAATTTGTTTATTTTAGTCCAATGTACTGTAATTTCTGTGGCTGAAGTTGCAGTATGGCATTTTAAAGTAGATTTTAGTAGATTTTCTTTCTCTTAGAATCGCAATTTATTTTGAACACAACATTTGTTTGAAATAAATTTGTAGCAAAAAAATTCATAGTTATGAAATACCAGTCAAATGTTTAGTGTAATCATTAATCTATAAAATAAGCAGGCAGATAAGACAATGTTTTTTTGTAATACGAATAACCTTATGAAAAAATTTCACATCTATGACAGAATCTACAACTTTTGGTCGCTCTGACAGGTTTTCTTTGTATGTACAAGTTTACATACTTATCTCAGCACAGGCATTGCAGAATAAAATATTAACTTTTAAACAAATCCTTTTTTTTTTATATATGAAACGACCACGTTATGAACATGAAGATAAGATATTACTTGTAATAATGCACATGTAGAATATTGCTTACTTCAGTAGACTATAAAGAGCACTCAAACTATAAATTACGTCTACGTCAAGATGAATATAATCTATGAGAATGCTTAATCCTCTCTGTCTCTCAATTTTTTTGTGAAAACATTTAAATTAAAAAAAAATATGTCTTTGGAAAATTAATTTGCGATGCGGCACAAGAAGTTTGCAAAAAAATTAATATATTTTCTATTAGTATTTCAATTTATCTTAGTAATTCCTTTATTTGACGAAAATATAACGTTCTTATTTTTATTGCTGATTGTCGTTTTATTTTACAATTCGCCACTTTCAACTTTTCAAAATATATTTTAATACATACGTTTGATGGTAAATAAATATGTTGATTTTGTTAAAGAATAAGCAAATAATATTGTTTGTGAGAAGAAAAATAAAATTCGTTTTAATTTTATTGATTATAAATTTAAACGTTATAAATTTTCTTTTTAATTATTGTAGCGTAAGTACCTATACCATTACTTGAAAATATTAACTGACAGAAATTTTTAATTAAAACCGTAAATTAAAATTTTTATTTGTTTACATTTAAAAAAAGAATTAGTTCTTAAGCGAAGGTTTCCCAAGCCTAATAAAACTTGAGAATTTGTCTGTTATAAAGGGTTTTTCAATAAGAATGATATGATTTTGAAGTAACGTTTTGGCCATTTGTAATATGTGATGATCTGTTATTTGTTTTTCATTGTATTCAGTAATGTTAACAATTTTATCATGGAGAGATATACGCAAGAACAACATTTACAAATTGTTCAGTTTTATTATCAAAATAATCGTTCTACAATTGCAACTTTTCGTGCGCTTTTGCCATTTTATGGTCGTAATAATCGTTCAAGTGTGCTCGCTATTTGTCAAATTGTTGAAAATTTTGAGTGTACATTTTCTTTACATAATGTTCAAGCGCCAATAAGACAAAGAACCGCTCGAAGTAATGCAAATATTGCTGCTGTTCAGGCAAGCGTTGCTGAAGACCGCAATTTGTCGATTTCAAGACGTTGTCAACAGTTGGAACTATCTCAATCTACAACCTGGCGGATTTTAAGAAAGGATTTAGGTTTGCATCCGTATAAAATTGTTCTCACTCAAGAACTAAAGCCATTGGACCACCGTAAACGTCGTGAATTTGTTGATTTTGCCTTGGAACAACTTAAAAACGATAACGATTTTTTAAGAAAATCATCTTCTCCGATGAGGCTCACTTTCATCTGAGTGGTGCGGTGAATAAACAAAACTGTCGATTCTGGCGCGAAGAAAATCCACTAATTATTCATGAAAAACCATTACATTCACCTAAATTGCCAGGTTGGTGTGGTTTTTGGTCTGGTGGAATCATCGGTCTGTACTTCTTTCAAAATGAAGCTGTTAACACTTTTACGATCAATGGAGAGTAGTATAAATCGATGATAACCAAATTTTTATGGCTGACATTAGAAGAAATTGATCTTGACAACATTTGGTTTCAACAAGACGGGGCTACGTGCTACACAGCAAATGCAACAATTGAATTATTGCGAGAAAAGTTTGGAAATCCGATTATTTCAAGAAACTGTGATATTGAATGGCCCCCAAAAAGTTGTGATTTGACACCATTAGACTATTTCTTGTAGGGTTATTTAAAGTCATTGGACTTTCGCAATAAATCAGACTCTCTTTAAGCTTTACAAGTCAATATTGAACGTGCCATTTATGACATACGACTTGATTTAGTTGAAAAAGTGCCGGAAAATTAGTAAAGGTTGCGTTTGCATACTTTTTACCAGGATAGAAATTATTGGATTAATTTTAGTTATGTTTAGCAATAGTCGATATTGTCATAACTGAGAACCCAGTTCTAGAAAGTTTTAAATTTTCTATACAAGAGACTATTTCGCAATTACATTATCGGAACTTCCGATATGAATATGAAAGAGATTGCGGATTCAACTTGGAGGAGCAAACTCTTTGTTAAATTATGTTGAAAACTATTCCAGCATTTATTTTAAATTCATTTGTTACACAATTTGATACTGATAAATTGTTTTCTCCAGCAAAATTGTAGAAAGAAAACTAAAATTTCCATTCTTTGTTTGTTGTTATATTTTTTAAACGCTGATATTTTATCACTGAAGTCAAACCGAGAATTAGTAGTTTTCTGTGAACTTGAATTTAAATCATTTAGTTGAGAAAAATTATTTGATAGATGCGCTAGTTTACATAACCAATTTTCATTCGTAAATTGACCTTTTTAATTCTCTTAAATTTAATATTTACATCCGAGCTATCGTATCTCGGTGTGGAGTAAAAGTGTTTTATGGTCACTATCCATCTCAATGCATAAAATAGAAAATAGACAAAATTTAGAGCTTGCAATTTTATAAAATTAACTGTTTGTATGCCCTCATTAAAGAAAGGTTAACATACATATTTTTGTGGCCAAGGCTTTACAATAAATAATATAATAACTTCTTTAATTCTAGTGACTACCCGGATACATTTTCCAATTATAGCTCGAGCATGATCTGTACCAGCACATTTTAGCCAACATATATTATTGGTTTTTTTGTTGTTTTATACCTGGTTTGTAGTTAATACGTGTATTAATGTTAAATTTGTCAAGTATTCTGATTGTGCACAGTTGTTTAATGGTCTGAAAAGGTGTTCAGCTTCTGGACACAAAACGTTGCGAAAATAATCACACAATTTCATTACTCCTCTAAAAGAAGAACGCAATTAAATAAAATTACCATCTTATATTAGTTTAAATAAAATTATCATTAATTATTTTTCATATTTCATATATTCACCACACTATACCGGTATATACTGATCTTGGCCGCCATACATAACACTTACATCACAACACAATATTAAAATAATGTACTATACGAATAAATATGTACATTTCATATTTGCGCAGATAATGTTTTGCAGTAGCAGAATTCTTCTTCTTGAATTTAAACTAAAATTGAGTAATTGTGCAACATTGGATACGTCAGTACTTTCGTCTAGTTGTAGTAAATAAAAATTAGTATAACGCCATATCATATATTTTGACTGTATTATTAGATAAAGAAACTTTGTCAAAATCCTTAGCAGCCTTATCCCTAAGGACAAATTTGACGATATTTTTAGTCGCCGATGGCAACAATGTTTCTTCAATTGTGGGTGCTTTCCCAAACTTTCTAAATATAATGCCCGTACAAAATTGTTGTTCATGTTACCTAATGAGAACACAAACGGAAGTTTGATAAATAAATGTTGCTCCAAATAAATGGTCTCGTATAACCTTTTGATAAACAATCAGAACAAATAACACACTGCATAATAGATTCAATTTCAGTGCCAATTTTAATTGAAAACTTCTACATCATATAATCAAGGTCAAATTGTTTAATACAAGTTTCTTTATGTTTCGTTTTCATCTTTGCTAACTTTTAAAGATTTATCTTCTTCCGAATTGCAATAACTACATCGAGCTTATGTTGAAATTTTGTTAAAAAATATGAATTTTGCTCTAGAGTAAATTACCATTATTTTTTACGATACAAAAAAATATTATAAAAAAGTTATTGTTGATTAAACGTTATATCCAAACATTAAATTACAGCCATTTAACAAAAAAAATTAGGTTTGGTGATTACTTGCGTTTTAAATTATCAATATTTGCAGTTTTAAATTTCAATACTGACTTTATACCTCTTACCTGTTTAAAATAAGATATACTTTCCATTTGTTAATGTTCTTAAACAATCTTGCAATTTAAATACGTAACGAATACATAGTATTTACTTATTTTAGAAATGAACGTGGATATGTCGAAGCTTTAATAAACTAAATTAAAATTGAATTATGTTTGTTTCTGTATGTTTGTTTACTAAATATTCTTTGTATGAATTTTCTTATTATTAAAATAAATAATTATTATGCATTCATTACGTATTTAAATTGCAAAATTGCTAAAAACATTAACAATGGAAACATTGAACGGACATGGCTGCAGTTATATTACTCGATTGCTTAGTATTCGTATACATCATATTTACTACGTAAATCACATTGCAATGATGTAATTATGACATATAACACATATATAACATACATCTCAGAGACATCATCTTGAGAGGTAAATATACGTCATAAAATATATATGTTAATGGTGTCTTTAAATAAAACTTCGTTTTAGAAATAACAGTAATTAAATACAATAATAAATATTTGAAACTTGTTATCCAAATATTCAACAAACTTAATAAATACTTACATATAAGACTTAATGCTTTCATAACATAATACTTGTAAGAGTTTTATAACAAAATATGAAACCCATGGCAACATACATAACACTAACATCCCATTACAATATTAAAAATGTACCATACGAA
This sequence comes from Abscondita cerata, assembly GCA_030710515.1. Lineage (NCBI taxonomy): Eukaryota > Metazoa > Arthropoda > Insecta > Coleoptera > Lampyridae > Abscondita > Abscondita cerata. The sequence continues at coordinate 99,229 of JALBCR010003122.1, forward strand.
TAAATAAATAAACGATGGCGTTAGAGAACGAAATGCTAACGAATTAACACGTCATGTAACAGCGTCATAGAGGTCTCTTAGAACCACAAACATTTGTGAACAAATTTTTAATAGTATTCCTAGAAGTTGCACAGAAAGCAATGTATATTATATCCAGTTTTGGAAGTGTTTTTCTATATTAACAATTTTTATGTTCTTTTAAACTCACAATTATTTTTTTTTGTCCGTAAATAAAACATTAAAACAAATGCAATGTAATGTTTGTATTATTATTGTAAATTGGGCTTCTTGTTTTTAATATTTTTATTATTATTGTAGATTTGGCTTTGGTTTGAGCGTGTCTTTTTTATGTATATAAACTGTCATGTAAAATATTTTAAAATTAGCACTTTCATAACCATTTTTGATGTTTTGTATTAAAACAGCGTCATGTATTCGGTCCCTTTCTCTTATCCCAAAATTAATATTTGTGAACATTAATATGTGTATTTTGAAAGAGCATAATTTCTATAGTTATACAAAGTAGTATGAGGTAGGCGGAATCGTGCTTACTACATACAGACGGAAGGTGACCTATCGGTCTCGCCACAAAATTATGTTTGCGTTAATATACTTCTTTCTATCAAGTCGAATTCGTAGAGAAAAGTAAAATAAATGGTGTTTAAATTTCCAATTTTGAAAAAGTTTGTAATCTTTGTATTGTTTCACATATTTCCTGTATCCTCAATTGGTAATTAACTATGGAAATATTCCGATGTTTGAACTACAAAGAAATTGTTGTGTTAGTCATAAATTAGTAATTTATCTATTATTTTTGTTTTATATACTGGTAGATTGTGCTAAGTATATACACTGTGTCCACGGATGGGGTATCCTATAGGTAAAAATTTTTTAAATTTTAGTTTTATCAAAAAATGTCACTTTTGATAAAAAGTTTTGCTTGTTCTAAAACCCCATAAAATACAATAAAATAAAAGTCAAGTTTTTCAAAATTTGTCTCATTTCATAGTCAGTTTTATGGAGACTATAATATTGTTGATTTGAATCAAGCAATAATTGATGCCGTAAATGAAATTATCTGAGAAATGCTACAAAACGCTTATAAAGAATTTAGAAGGAGAATTGAGAGATGTTTTGAAGTTGGAGGAGGATATATTGAATATATGTTCTTTGTTTACTGTTACTGTTAGTTTTAGTAATATGATTACTCTGTATCGTTGTTTTGATAGTTACTATAATTCTTCGAATTTTATTTCATTTTATGGGGTTTGAGAACAAGCAAAACTTTTCATCAAGATCGACATTTTTCGCTAAAACTAAAATTAAAAGAATTTTCACTTATAGGATATCCCATCCGTGGACACACTGTATGAAAAAAAGTTCAGAATAGTATAGGTTTTTCTTTTTAATTTTTTGGTACAAATGTAAAAACAGCAGACATAAGTTTTTTTTAAACTGGTATAACAAAAGAAATATTATTAAATAAGATTATGCTTAGAAGGGTGTCCGTTTCTTTGCTTAGATTGTGACCTTCTCCCTACACTACTACCTGACACTGTTCATTAATCGTCACCACAACTGAACCTGAACAGTCAAATTTGTTAACAAATGTAGATAAGAAATTTAGAACCATAATAGTATATACTCACTAAAAAAAATATGGTTGAGGAGGCCTAAAATGCAATGTTAAAATCAAAAATGCATTGTAATTGTCAAATAGGCAACCCAACATACTCACGTGATAATAAAGCCGTCATTAAAATCGACAATAAATTACACAATTCACAACCACAGTGGCCAATGTTGACAACTTCAAATGTCGTAGTTACACAACAAGAACAATATGCTCAAAAAGAAAATCATCAAATCAGAACAACCGGTGTATCGAAAGGTGCCATTCCTAAGCGAACACAAAATATCTCAATGTCCCAAGTTTCGCAAAACGAGAAAATCGATACAAAACAAAGTTCGCAACGACCGATACGAATGCTATAAATGCTATCGACACTTCGACAGAGAAAGACAAATGAACAACGGTGAAAAATGTTATCAAAGGTACAGCGGAATGGGATTCCGATAACTTCTGTGCAGTTAAACCTAAAGCATGGATATATGTTGGACGTGGCAAGAAGGACGCTACTGTTGAAACTATTAAAACGTATTTATCTAAACGATTACCAAACCACACATTTGAAGTGGAACAAATAAACAATGCTGCTGCGCGTTATTCGGCTTTTAAAGTTGGTGCAGAATTCAGTCTTTGTGATGATCTTATAAACCCGGGGCTCTAGCCATGCGGAGCTGATATAAGACGCTATAACTTTTTTCCGAAGCGTACGTCAAAAGAAAAACAGAGTCATCAAACAAATATTCTATATTAGCTTTAAATAAACACTGGTTAAATAAATAAGAAGCGGATGTATTAAAAATTGGACAACTATCCATTTCTTCACATTTCTCTCGAACGACACACATCCACGGCGGCGTGGCCATACTGGCAAGAAATGATGTAACATATTGCCCCTAAATCTTAGTAATGTACAAGTAGAAATACATTTTGAGGTCGCTGGAGTATACATTTCAGAATTGAACTTGTACACTCTGTCAATTTATAGGTCCCCAAACTGAGATGTAGATGTATTTCTAAACAAACTGGAACACTTGTTGCGCCAATTAGACCTAAAAAATAAGAACATCATTCTTGGAGGGGACTTGAATATTAATTTTAATCTATATAATACCAGGACGTCGAAAATATTAGATGTAATGCATGCATACGGGATGCACTACATAGTTGAATGTAATACAAGGTTTGATAATTGCTTGGATAATGTGTTTGTAAATTTTTAAATCTTATATAAAATATGACACAGTAAACACCTACCTATCAGACCATTTGGGCATAGATATTGAAGTAATTTTTCCAAATAAATTGAAACAATTCAAGACAAAGTATATTGCACCTATAACAGAAGCCGGAAAATATGCCATATGGAAAATATGAATGGGGCAACGTCTTAGATCAAAATTACAACATCAATAATCGTTTTTCTCTGTTTTTAGATATAATAGTGTTTTATATGAATGTTTCCTTTCCCACAAAACTAGTAAAACCTCATAACAATGTGACCACGAAAAATTGGCACACTCCAGATTTTAAACAAGCTCGTAAGCTTATTGGATTATTACATAACGTATATTTAAAAACAAAATACGAAAACTTGCTCAAACTTAAAAAGGAGACAAGGAGAAATTATCAAAGGTCAATTAAAATCAAGAAAATTACATACAACGACAACAACATAAAAATAGCTTCTAATAAAATTTCGGAAATGCGGAAGATAATAAATTCGCACAAACCGAATAGTAACAAAATATAATCAACAACTTAACAGCTGAAAAATTTAATATTACCTTTGTTAGTATTGCACAAAATTAAAAATTAGTATGCTTTCTACAAAAGAAGATCCAATTACATTATTGTGCTCAAATATGAATAAGAGTAACAATTGTTCGTATTTTAAATTTACCGAAGTATCTTGCTTACAAGTACGAAAAATAATAGATTCTTTAAAAATAGCCACACGAAAGATATATACGGCATGACAGTTGGTCCAATAAAATCTGTTAAAGATGTTATAATAACACCTCTACAAAACTAATAAACCAATGTATACGCTAGGCTGTATTTCCAAATATCTTTAAAAAACACATGCTATTCCTATACAAGAAAGGTGATATCAATAATTTAGATAACTACCGACCGATATCTATATTACCAGTTCTTTCAAAAATATTTGAAAGCATCTTGCAAAGTCAACTATGCAAATACCTTCATCAAAACCAACTTCTGTCCCCAAGACAGTTTGGATTTGTTAGAAATAAATCAACAATCGCAGCAATCATAATGTTGTAGAAGACATAATTGAATGTTTTGAAACAGGAGAATACATGGTGGCGTCTTGTATAGATATATCCAAGGCGTTTGACTGTGTCAGACACGAGATACTGATTCAAAAGCTGTATGCCTATAACCTAGACCCCACCAGCTGTCGCATGCTGTCATCCTATTTACTAGAAAGAAAACAATGTGTTCGTATTAATGACATTACCTCTTCTCTATTGGAAGTAAGAGATGGTGTTCCACAAGGATCAATATTAGGACCACTGATTTTTGTAATATACAGGGTGTCTCAGATAAGGGTGGCAAAATTTCAAGGGTACATAGAGAAACTCCAGATTAGAGATTTGAGATAATAAATCTATGTCCGGAAATGCGTTGCTTCCGATATACAGGGCCTTGAAAAAATTCAAAATTAATATGTTTTGTCTGTATTTTGAAAACGCGTTGATCGATTTTCTTAAAATTTCTAGAGTATGTCAAGCAAAGTATTGGTCATATTTATGTGCCAATCCGACTCTTCTAAAAATTTCCAGGACCGGACTTTCGGTTTTTCTCACTTAGTTTTAAGAGAAAAATGTAGCACGCCACTGGTTTTCCAAATATTGGAATCATTCTTCACATTCCCAATCAATTTGGAAAAGAAACGCTCTTTGTTTTTTCTTCTCCGACGCGTCGTTTCCGCGAAAAAAATAAAATCCATTTGGATGTCTTTCAAAGAGCTCATTATCGAAAAACTTCAGGTGACAATAAAAACGTAGTGAACAATGAATATTGTCATGGCGACAACGAAAACAAAATTAATACCTCAACTGGCAAGAGGTTTGAGTATCGTTGTCTTCACCTGAACTTCAAAAAACACTTGACTACCATATTAATTTTTGAATTTTTTAAGGCCCTGTATATCGGAAGCAACGCATTTCCGGACATAGATTTATTATCTCAAATCTCTAATCTGGAGTTTCTCTATGTACCCTTGAAATATTGCCACCCTTATCTGAGACACCCTGTATATATATAATCAACAACTTAACAGTTGAAGAATTTAATATTACCTTTGTTAGTATTGCACAAAAATAGAAGATCCAATTACATTATTGTGCTCCAATATGAATAAGAGTAACAATTGTTCGTATTTTAAATTACCGAAGTATCTTGCCTACAAATACGAAACACAATGATTCTTTAAAAAATAGCCACACGAAAGATATATACGGCATGACAGTTGGTCTAATAAAGTCTGTTAAAGATGTTATAATAACACCTCTAACAAAACTAATAAACGAATGTATACGCCAAGTTGCATTTCCAAATATCTTTAAAAAATCATGTGTCATTCCTATACATAAGAAAGGTGATATTACCAATTTACATAACTACCGACCGATATCTATACTACCAGTTCTTTCAAAAATATTTGAAAGCATCTTGCAAAGTCAACTAGGCGAATACCTTCATCAAAACCAACTTCTATCTCCGAGACAGTTTGGATTTGTTAGAAATAAATCAACAAACGCAGCAACTATAGATGTTGTAGAAGATATAATTGAATGCTTTGAAACAGGAGAACACATGGTGGTGTCTTGTATAGATATATCCAAGGGGTTTGACTATGTCAGACACGAGATACTGATTCGAAAGCTGTATGCCTATAACCTAGACCCCACCAGCTGTCGCATGCTGTCATCCTATTTACTAGAAAGAAAACAATGTGTTCGTACTAATGACATTACCTCTTCTTTATTGGAAGTAAAAGATGGTGTTCCACAAGGATCAACATTAGGACCTCTGCTTTTTGTAATATATATCATTGATCTGCCGTTTAACATCAAACGCATAAAACTACCTTGTATGCAGAAGATACAACATTGATAAAAAACACCATTGATCTAAAAAGTTTCCAAGAAATTCAGGAAAATTCATTAACAACAGCAAGTAAATGGTTTAGCTCAAATGGCTTAAAAATAAACGTCGATAAAACGTGCAATTGCATTTTTACTTTTAAGAATATTGAACTGATTGGCGACATACAGTTTCTAGGCATACATCTTGATACTAAACTAACATGGCATTCACAAATTGAACATCTTGCAAGTAAACTGTCACGAAACGTTTATACAGTAAGAAATCTCAAACATTCAGTATCAATGAACATGTTAAAAGCGGCATATATGGCACTATTTCAAAGTAACTTTCTGTACGTCATACTAGCTTGGGGGTTTGCACCAAACCCACAACGGATATTCAAAATTCAGAGGCGAGCGATACGAATTATGTATTAATTACAGTATCAAGCAGACTGTAGACAAGCTTTTATTGATTTGGGTATTCTTACTTTTCCTTGTTTGCTAATTTTGGAATGTATAAAACATGTTACTAAAAATATTGTACGAAAGTAGGGTTAACATGCACGACTATGATACACGCAAAAAAAGAAATCTTAATATTCTAAATTATCGCCTCTTGAAATCTCTATGAGTATTAAATATATGCCCATAAAGATATATAATGCACTACCATACGAATTTCGCTAACTTGAGAATAAAGTAATTCTAAGCAATCTTAAGCGATATATTTTATCGAAAGCTTTTTATGGGTTAAATGAATTTCTAAAAAATAGTTCTTGCGATTTAATGCATGTATAAGTATGTTTTGTTGACTTGTGCAAATGATGTAAACATCACACTAAAGTCTGTGTACTATTGGCGCGGAGTAATAAATCATAATTGCTTGAAATAATTCTTTATCTTCTTGTGAAAGCGGTACTTCTACGGTTAAGTAAAAACCAATAAATTCTAACCAAAATACGATCATTGTGCTACTCTTACAGCACATTGACCCATATAGGGTCTGAGAACAATAGTTTAATCTGTGTAAACACGTTGCCATCAGCCCAGGTACTGACGAAACGAGAATCATAGCCGTAGATGTGGGTATTATACCAAGTAAAATTTGTAGATTCCACAAAGTAAGGATTGAAACAATAAAAGAAACCGCATAATAATTCATATCAATTTATGCTTATCAATGAGCTCAACTTTTCTTTTATTTTTCAAATAAAATTTCTAATTTATCCAAGTCTTCTTGACTTTTTCACTGGTAAATCACATGATATTTTTAACTGGTTTACACTGACCAATTTTCTTAAATACTCTCTTAGTATAGTAGTATACTTGTTAGTAGTGCATTTAAACTGATTACCTATATTGTTAGAACCAGTTTGAGTTTGAGGTGAATCATAACAATTAGTTTTGGCTATCTAGATGTAATACAAAAACCACAATAAGCAAAACTATAGGTAAACGTATAATAGACGGTTACACAAACATGACTTAAACTTGAGCGTTACAAACTTACAATTGTTAAAACTGTAGCAACGATTACTTTTAAGCATTGCTTGAGTATAAGTCGTGTTGGTACCACCAATTAGCAGTAATATAATAAAGTATAATATACCGTAGCATGTTTATGAAGAAGTAAAATGTAGTTACTATTAAATTAGTAACAATATCATAACATTTTAACAAACATACACACAAACATTATTTAATAAATATACTACAAAAGATAGAAAAATGCATACTGATTTGATTTAATGATGAAAGTGGAGACCATGCTTGAGCACTTGTGGTACTCGGAGGCCAAAGATGCTTTTTGGACTTGCAGTTAACAGTCTTCTTATTGTGGTCTTTCCTGTTTAATTTGTCATTGTCGTCGCTAATCAAAAGCTTTGATTAGTTTTAATACCTTAAAATAACACGAAAAGTTCCTATGGAGGTATATGCGAAAACGCTTTGTTGAAGAATTACGGTGGTTCAAAGATGGTTATTTTATTCAAATTTATTAAACTGGAATAAAAATAAACAAATAAAATTTTGCAGAAATATTCTACCTAGAGATAAGCTGCTAAAACTTAATTTTTCACATGGTTAGAATTTTATCATTTAAAATATGCAGTGGAAAGACGATATTATCTGAAAGCGTTTTAATATCGTTCGTTTTTATATTGGAGTATATATATAAAAAATAAAATAACTTATACGTCAATTATGCGAAATTGTGGTAGGACCTTAAACACAAGATCACTAATAACAATAATAACAAATAACGTAGAAAATAAATAAATAAGTTCCTTACTGTTGACACGAGAACAAAATCTAATTAGTTTAAAATGACTGCGTCTGACTTAGAGACAAGCGTTACACCTTCTAATTATGGATCTAATGGCAAAATCACATTGTTCTGCTGTTAATTGGTAAACAAACTTGAGTTATTCTTTTTCTCAACTCTGTTAACTGGTACTCCGTAGACTTTTTGTTCAAATTAACCCCAAATAAAAAAAAAATCTATCGGTGTTAGGTTTACTGACTGCGGAGGTCAAGTGACAGGTCCTCCACGACCAATGTACAGAATAATGTGTGTCCAGCCACTGTCGGGGACTTCTACTATAGTGAGCAGGGCAACCATCCAGGTAAAACCAGCTGTTCAATTTAGTATTCAATTGGACATTTTTCAAAAGATCATAAAATTCTGTCGACAGAAACTGAAGGAATTCGTCAGCATTTAATTGATGTGGCAAAACGTATGATCCAATCAATGTTTTATTCAATATTTCTAATCATACATTGCACTTCGCTTTTATATTAAAAGTTGTGTTCACGTACTGCATAAAGAATCTGAGCTGCACACACATGTATATTTAAGTGATTTAAATATCCGCCTGATGAAGCGGCTTTACCGGTCCAGATGATATTTTCAGGAAATTGTGGATCTTGGTCGCATTTAATCAATAACCAATCGCAAATAACGGGCCTACTGCTAAGTCATTTGACAATAAATATTGAACACCTTAAATGAGATAAGAATGACGCCCATCTGCTTTGAGGGTCCTCCACACGGAACAACATGAAATTTCCAATGCAACAGCTAATCTTCTAAGGTTTGTTGATGATATCTTGACAAAATAGTTCAATATTATGTTGATTCATCTTGTGGAGAGAATGGTTCATCAGAATACGGACGAATATTGAATGATCCAGTAGCTTTCGAGCGATTGAATGCTGCAGGGGTACCACACCAAATACTAACGACGGGCAGCGGCGGCATTTTCATCAGAAAAGCCGTATAGGAATACCATATCGGCATATTCCGCATTTTAAATAAGTTTAAAGCATGATGTCAACATCAAATCAAAAAAACTAAGTAAATTTCTACTACGGGGCCATATGAGTTATTAATAAACATTTGAGATATCAACAAGTCGTTGCTAAGCAACAAGAAAACTTACATAACTGCAAAATTTTATTTGTTTACATTTGTGACTTGGTGACAAATTAATAATATACACACTTAGCCTGTTTATAGCGACTAGCCAAAACCAAAGAATAACAGTACTAGTTTCATAAATCAAAACTAATACACCAGCATCGATTCGACATAATTCTTTGCGGTGCAACAAATGCTATGCCTTTATCTTAGTTCTGCCGAATTGATGCCGTCCCACATTGTCAGGAAGCAGCTTTACAATGAGCATAAAGTATTGCTTAAAAAAATGAAATACCTATTTCAATCGTGTATTTTGCCCCTTTGTTCTGCATTGTTAAAGCGTAGTTAATTTTTATAGGGTAGGCAAAAAACTTGTGACTTTAATAGTGTCAGTTAATTTTGTGAAACTTTTCGTTATTTTAAAAGTCTACACCTACAAACAACAATAATTAAGGGCACAGCAAACAGAAAATAGAGGATAAAATACCATAAAATACGTACACAAAACATAAATGAGCGTAACTCAACGGCATGCACATTCCACTTTCACGAGTGAATAAGAGCAAATTCTGGTCGATTCTGCCCTAACCCTGACGATAATGTAAATTTACGTGCCCAATGAAGTAATAATATTTTTGACAGCAAATTCATAGGCATATTTTCTTGTTTTGTTAATTTTACGTTAACATTTCTTTGTGTTATAAAAATATATTAGAGTTTGGAAAAATTAGAAACGTTTTTATGACGTGATAATCTTTTAAGATCGTGATATTTTAGAACTTGAATCAAGTCATTAATTACGTCATTTTTTGAGAATATGACTTAACTTACAAATAATGACAAAAAAATGTATTTTTAAATGTGTCTTAGTGTTGCCTTTGAGTTACTACCTTATCTACTTCACTTACTACATATAATATTGCACTTAAACAGGAAAAGATACACATAAACTGATATAGATAAATTTTCAGAGCTGTCAGAGCGCATGAAAGTGTGCGGTACGACTTGAAATAGTTTGGTTACATTTTGACGGTGCTTTCATATGAAAGTAAACGAAGTTTAAAACATAATCTGAACTAACAAATTAAATTGTAGTAATGTAATAATGTTATTTTACAGTAATAGTATATTTTACAATAACAAATTAATGTTTCGTTTCTTTTCGGGAGAGAAAATTTACCTAAGGGCGAATAATTAATCTGTTTCAATGCTCAAACCAAATTTATCTCAAATAGTAAGGTTTTTCCTACAAAATGAAAAAAAGTAATAAAAATGTATATTTTACTGTTTAAGTAAGATTAATGTAAGTAAAAATGCCGTAATTGAAGTCAGTAATAAAGATTTCCACTATATTTTAAGCAAAACAATTAAAAAGTAAAAGTTGCTTTCTTTACTATAGATGAAAATGTCACTTTCATATTAGGACAACAACATCAAACAACTTACTTTTACATTATGTATAAATAAAAATGTATAAACTATTTTGTAAACTGTAGTCTGTAGTTTGAACTTTTAAGTAATGCTATCTGTCATACAAAAAGTCTAGGGCTGTCAACTACAATCCGGCTCACTAAGAAAGTTTATAATTCTCTTATGGAAGAAAATAAAATTATCATTGGTTGGTAGAGGACGTTTATTTAAAATGTTTTGTATTTTTGTTTCTCTATCGGTATACAGGGTGTTAATTAAGTATGTGGCCAAACGTTAAGATGATGTTTAAGACAAAAGATTTTGTAAACATATTTGATTAAAAAATCGTTTTTTGTAAATATGTAGTAGACGCAAATTAGTATGAGTTGCAACTTAGTGGTAGTTTTTAACGTATACAGAGGAATGTTTAAAATCATTTTAAACCAAATGTATCATTTTACCAATGGAGTGCGCAGAGGTAACGCCCGAGGAGTTTGTGTGGTTTTAATTGCTAAACCATAAATTTTTATCGAATCTGAAAAAAAATTGAAACCCATTTTGTGTTATAATTAATATTAATCTTACACAAAAGAAGTGTACAAAAATTTCATTTACCAAAATTCACATTTTTTAATTAAATTTTAAGTTTAACAGCAAACAATATTAACAAAAATTATTTAGAACTTAAATATTTAGGATTTAATTCCTGTAGAAAATTAAAAGTAACATCCTTTGCTTATTTAACGTTAAAGTAAACGAGAATATAATTAAAAATTATGTAGCGGAAAGTGAAAATATCTTGTCAAAGACGTCTCTTAATGTAGCAATAGATTGGCCTAGTTAATGAACACACTAGAAGTCGAGTGTTAATTGCACGATGCAGGGGCCAGGATAAGATTAGCTGAGAACAAGGGAGCTTTTCCGCGTACCTAAGGAAAGTCTAATTTCCTCGAGTTCCGTCATTGACATGCAAGAACAGTTTAGATATAATGTAATAAAAACTAAATTTTAAATTATCTTTGTTTGTTAAATTAAATTTTTATTATAAAATTGATGATTTCAGTTTTTTCAGTACTTCATTTTGAAAAAACTGTCCGTCCTTTGAATAAAGCAATTAAAGCAAACCAATCATTGATTGTATTGGTAACTCATATTTTTTAATAATATTTAGATAAATGTTTTTACGGTACCTACATAAATCCCTGACGGTACAGAAATGATTTAAAATTTCGTCGAAGTGGGTGCAAAAATTTCACCTTAGGTATCGTATGAACTTTATTCATCATTAAAAATATGTAGGTGTAGCTTGTTAAGAAAAAGTAAATTTATTTTAGAAAAACAAGAAGATAGGTTTGTGAATAATAATAATATCGAGATGAACTTACTATTTGTAGCACGCTAAGCAAATTTTTCCGAACACCTAAACATTGTTTTAAAAGTAAACATTTTATTTATATACCTTATTTAGAACTCAATCTAAAGTTTTTTATTATACTAAATAAAAAGGATATATGTTGCAATGTTATTACTCAACCGATTTCAGAAAGAGGAAAAATAAATTAAGATTATTTTACGCGCAGATAATCAAAAAAATTGATTATTATATTTTTATTAGAAATACTATGAATTATAAATAAGTGCAATTTTCGAAACGCTCATTTCACAATGCATTAATTTTTGTGAACTATGTGAGTACACTCATTGTTATTTAATTCACAGTACGACACAGTTTATCTTAGATAATGGAATTTATCATTTTAGTAAAAATCCAGTTATGTTTTACATAAAAGATAGGCATATAAGATAGTAGGAAGCATACAAAAGGTTAGAATACGAATCGCATGTTTGCATGGTTTGGATGTTCGTGCAAAGTTAATTATTCATGCAGTTTTTGACAGTTTAATGAACGATTCATTCCACTTAATAATTACCAGTTACGTCCATTAGCAGGTATACAAAATTGGCATTATCAATCAAATTATTGCACACCATATATCCACAAAATCATTTGTTATTTTTTATTTGTGTATACATTCGGTTCACAAATAAGTATATAAATATATATGAATGAATATGCATTAGACAATCTCTAAAGATACATTTGATAAAATTTTTAATGCGCTTAATTAAAATGCATTACAATGACAACCCCGTAGAATTGATGTTGCCTGAGAGAATTCTAAAAATGAGACCACCTCACAAATATTTAACATTTTGTGTAATTTAAAAAGAAATAAAAATTTTAATTAAGCAAATGCTATTTTAAAGAAATAAAATAAACGCAAAATTACGTCGCTATAATAAATCGCATGCTCAAAGCACACCGCAGTTGCGAATATTCTCTAATCAAATAAATCCTGTGATTAACGTATATTGTCCTTCTGTGTCGACTCTGACGAAAGTCTGTTTGTTTTTTTTCTAAAAAACTGACAAAAACATTTTGAGCGTTCTTTCATTTACGCTTAGAAGGATGTTTTGTACATATATGACGGATAAAGTAATAAATGAAGCAAGAGTAACGAAAATCCATCAAAGTTTCAATATTTATTGTTGGAGTATGTATATCATGTTGATAATAAAAACACCTAATAATTTTTCCAATTTAGATTTTCCTATTTCCCTAAAATGTTTTGCTCTGATAATTTTACAAAAAAGTAGATGTAGATTACAATGAAAGGTATACATTAGCAGTTTTCATTTCGTGAAGATTGACTAATGATATTACCTATATTTTGATTGATTTTTATTGGTTTCAATTTAAACTTTCAAAGCAAATTGCCCTTTTGTTGTATGTGACAATGATATTATACACACAATGAATTCGAAATGTAATAAATGCAATGTGACATACGATGTCAAATTATAAAATAATTTTGCATTTTACTCGTTGATAATTTATTAATTTTGCAGTTCATAATTTACATAATTTAACTTAATTACAAATTCATCAATTGATACCAATACGGTTATTGATTCAGTTTAATCTCATTTAAATAATAAATGATGTTTCAAGTTTCTAAAATAGTAGAACAGTAGTACAGCACTTTTCATCAAATCCCAAGCATGGGTAATTTAAATTGCCAATGAATTAAATGTTGCTAATTTGAATTGGTCGTGATTGTTTAAGAAATTACAATTTTTTAAATAAATTTTATGGTATAATGTATACAAGGTGGTCCACCGGAAATCGCTGTGACTGTTTATGGAAAAACTGTACGTAGGAAAATTCTGAAAATTTAACCGAAATATTTTAAAGATGGCAGAACTTTTGGTTTTACCGGAAGTATGTATCAATCTGCTTATTTTTAGTAGAACACCCTACACATCACTACATTTTTAGATCTTACGTCTAATTCTAGCCATATTTCATGTACAATGTCACATACCTCACCTCAATCGTTTCTGACTTATTTAATGTTTTATGTTTGCAGACCAAAAACTAGTTTGACTTATCAACTATTCACAAACATTTTTTACTTGGTTTGTGTATTTTTTTATGTTAAACTGGGTCCGTTTGAACAGTATTTGTGCAAAATTGTCAAAAAAAATTGTAAAGAGTGTTTGAAAATTGGTATCAAAATAGTAGTTTTGAAAATTTTCATAAGTCAATTTTTTCAAATGGAACATACCGATTTTTAAATTCTTATCTCATTCGTCATCCAGAATAAGGGTAAGTTTGCATAAAATTAATTATTCGAAAAATCGCTATTTGTTGACATACTAGCAAATAAACAGTTTAAAAACGCAAATACCCGTTAGATGCTTTTTTACGCTAATTAATTATTAGTTGACTGTGCTGGTGTTCAAGAATTCAATTGAAACATGCCGGTGCGCTTAAACTATACAAACAAAATCATTTGAATTTGTTTATTATTTATGGGAAATAAAACAAGGTTTTGTCAAGAACATCTGAGACGTTTACTGCCCGATACCCAGAAAAACGAAAACTACCACGAAACGCAATAAAAACAATGGCGGCGGTTACCGGTGAACCACCCTGTATAGTTCATGCATAACTAATCGGTAAAATTTAATGAATTATGATTTGAGAAACAATGTATTTAGTCCAGCAATTTTTCGATCGAGGTCGTCTAGTAGTTTATTAATTTTATTAAGGTGTTAGTTATTCCTGTAACCTAAACATGAATAATTTTATTTGTTAATTAAATAATTATCAGTTTTTTCATTGAGTACAGATAAATTCTAAAACAGACATTTGTTACTAATTATTTCTTTTATATCAGGTAATAGTACGTGAGCCCATGGCATTTTTTTGTCTGTCATCAAACTTCCTTAATAAAAATAGCTACTTCGAAGGTAAATCCTGTGCATAATTATGATAATGAGACTGATAATTGTAAAATTTTGGGACACATTGCATTTAGAGAACATCCCAATGAAATTTACAGGAAATGTGGCAAAATATACGTAGTTTAAAAATATGTCCCCGGTGACCGATTTGTAACGGTGTATAGTTAGTACGTCACTTCCGTCATCGAGCATCATGTTATTTCTTTTTTTAAATTAAAGTTACCACTCTGTAGAATGGAAAAATAACGGTCGCCCTATCAAAAAATTGTCCAAAATTCAAGGGCAACCGACTTTTCCATAAGCATTTATGTTTTTGCTCCACGACATTTTTATTATCGAAAGTAATGTTTTTTTTATTTTTATATTTTTTCCAATTAATATTTGCACTACTGATAATAAAAAATCATTGTCGACCGGTCTACAAGTTGTGCAAAACGATAGAGAAACCTTTTTCACTCTCCCTTCGTCTTGTTTTGTATTTTACTTGTACGGTAACGACGTTCGTACAAGTTTGAAGCCAATCGCAGTCCTGTTATTACATATTTGCATTAACTAGTCGGTCGTTAACTGTTGTAGGTATGTGAATCGAGAGGATTATTTCACGATGAAGCTCTGTTTTATATGTAAGAAACCAGATAACGTTGTTGGTTTCACTGATGATACATTCGAAAATTATAAAATTTTAGAAGATGAAGATATAATTTTATCTCCCGAGGAAAAAGATAATCTCGGTTACCACATGGGCTGTTATCGTAAAGTAGTAAAAATGAGAAGTGGTTATACCGCTGTTTTCTACTATAAGAGAAAAATAAAACCATTTAATAGTTTTAAGAAAGATGAATAGTACCAAAGGGTATTCGAATGTCTAACACACAAAGATCATATTTTAGATGATTGAAAAATGGAAGTAATTCAAAATTTCACAGTTAAAATGTATGGTGTGAAAAATTGCACATCAGTAAACACGGCTCCTTTTGAATTATTTCAACAATTTTACTCTAGAAACAACGAAGTGAAAGAATTCTTCCTTAATTTGAAAAATTTCAATTCTCAATTAATTCCTCCATGTTGGCGTACGCTAAAACAAAAAAAAATACGAACCCTTTTTATAAATAGCATGTGGCAAAACGCAGCGACCCATCTCCGCTAAGAGTTGACGATATTATTCCGAATGATGATGAATGTAACGATGACCAATTGGACAATGATAATGGACATTGTGATTTGGATGACCATGATGATTGATCGAATCTTTAATTGAGTATATGATCGAAACAGATTGAATATGATGATAAATAATAAATATTATACTTGTATTGCAGAGAATTTTGATTATAAACAAATATACCGAGGAGTTGTGCGATTACCGAATAAGACGAGAGATATTTGTTTTGTTGGGGATTATCATCATAAAAGAATATTATTTTGCACCTATGATATCGATATTTGTGATAATGGAAAATAAATATTATAATTTTAAAATAATTATTATAATAGAAGGCACTTGTGATATCAATAATTGTGATAATAGAAGATAGATATTAAATATTTTGTAGGATGGAGAATTATCATCATGAAAATATATTTCTTAACAGTGTGTATTGTTTCAAATTTCTTTTCTCATCTTTTTTTTGAATATAACAGTATTCATTCGATGTAAGTAAAGAAATTGTTATGGTTATAAATGGATCATTTGTTAGATATAATGTTAAGATATACATTAATTCAGGTAATTGATGGCAATTTTATAGTGTAAATAATATTTAAGAAAAAATTATCTATGTCGGCAAATATGGTTGTTTTAATACTCAAACCGGGCGATAATGATTCTTCATCATTCGCAGTGCAAACGTTAATTGGAAAAAAAATAAAGAAAACGTTACTTTTGATAATAAGAATGTCGTGGAGCAAAAACATAAATGCTTATGGGAAAGTCAGTCGCACTTGTATTTTACACAATTTTTTGATAGGGCGACCGTTATTTTTTCATTCTACAGGGTTCAAACTTTAATTTAAAAAAATTACATAATGTTTGATGACGGAAGTGACTTACTAACGATATACCATTTTAAATCGGTCACCGGGGTACTTTGCACAACATAGGATCAGGGCGACCGGCATATTTTTAAACTACGTATATTTTGCCACATTCCTTGTAAATTTGATTGAGATGTTCTCTAAATGCAATGTGTCTTAAAATTTTACAATTATCAGTCTCATTATCATAATTATGCACAGGATTCGATAACGGCGATCAACCGATTCCTGTTCTCAGTTATATTTACCTTCCCAGTAGCTATCTTTATTATGGATGTTTGATGACGGGTAAAAAAATGCTAGTACATATATGCCTACTAATAATTTATTTGTTGTTGTTAATTTTTTTTAATTAAATTCATGAAAATTTCTCCTGTAAGATAAATTATGGTTAGATTACATGTCATAAACTTTCGTATGAAAAGAATACCTTGGTAGTTATCAAAGTCAGAACTGTTAAGTGTACCAAATCTGAAAGCAATCATTAGGAAAAAAGTGAATCAACAAACTGATATGCTTCATAAAACTTTGCCCATTTTTTAAACTACATTATGCACTAACATTTTAAACATAAAAACACTTTTAGGTCCAAGATATAAAAGCTCTTTACCGGTTTCAGGATTTTATATCTATTTACACTTACAAAATCTTAAAACCGGTAATATTATATTTTAGAAATTAAAAACTATAAAATGTATGGAATCAATGTGGAATTTATATAAACTAAAGTAGTTACCTCTTTGTTTCTCCCACCTCTTGTTACCCGGAAGAACCAAAATCTCATACCTAAATACTGTCTACTCCTTACTTACACAACTAGCAAACACGCCTGGCAAGTGTGGTATTTTAATGCCAAACACCTTCTAAATGAAAATGCCAATTTTAAGAACAATTTTAAGACCGCAGGTAAGATTTAGTCTATTCCACAGTTCCACACTGATCAAAAGTCAGTCACTTCTGTATATTTTAGAGGAGGGAGAAAAAAAAAAGAAATTTATAGAACTAGAAGCAGAGTTAAAAACTCTAAAATGGGACATACCCATAGCCAAAGTTCGATAAAAATAGAAGAGTGATATGAAATCAGACCATGTCTTCTATAATGCGGGGTAGGCTATTTAATACATAAAAGGATTATAAGAAAATTTTAACTATTAAATGCGTCTCATTTGCATTTGCTGCATTAAATCTGAATCACAGATACGATATATTACCCAAATTTATTCCTTTACATTAACACACGGTTGCTCTTTAAGAGACACATTACACTGGTAATAGAAGATTTTAATGTCAAAGTAGGCATAAAAAGCAACTGTGCAGAAACTTGAATAGGCGATTTTGGCTTACATGTTAGAAACGAAAGACGGCAAAAACTACTAGACTTTATCCAACAACAAAACCTGTAATCAAGAAAAAGTCTCAGAAACGCTGTACGTGGGCCAGTCCCGAAAGTAGGACAAAATACGAAATTTATTGGCGTTCTTTATGCGATATTGCTGATCAACTATTACAAAAATATTCTTACCGCAATTATTTTTGCTCCTTTTTAATGAAGATAAAAAAACACAAACCAAGAAAATATACTATGCATTCTGTAAATATAAAAAAATGTAAAAAGCATATACCAGATGAATCAAAAATAAATGTATATAGTTTCCAGAATAAAATAGAGAGGATTAATCCAAGGTTACAATGTGACATTGTAACCATATGATTTCTTACAGGTGCCCTTGACCCATGTTATAAAAAACACTTTTGTACAATTACTAAATCAAATCAAAAAATCACAAATCACTATTGAATATTTCAATACATTAAACATTTTCATTATTTCTTTAATACCTTCTTGTCATTATTTGCTTTAAAAATATTGTCAAAAACAAAGGTGAAAAACTTTTTGCTAAACTTGTCAATTATAAGAATTTATCAGTATATAACTTTTAATCAGAATTTTGTTGCAACTTATAGAAAAACCAACGAACGTGTGTATATTTTTTATGTAAAAATTACAGTCAACTACACACACCATCATCAAGTCAGTTCAAGTGATGCTTAATGAAGGCCCCTATTCATTAATATCTAAAAATCCTCTTCCCAAAATGATTGCTGATACCCGTAGAGTCTTATTAGAATGTGAAAATATTATACCAAAACAACTTAGGTTTAGACTAACGGTATCTAACCCGGTTCTTCCTAGAATGTATTGTTTACCTAAGATACATAAACCCGGAAAAGCAATGCGTCCCATTGTTTCAGGTATTAATGCTCCTACTTATCTGATATCTAAATGGTTGTCAAATAAATTCAACAGTTTTGAATATCAACAATCAAATTTCAGTGTTCAAAATTCATACGATTTTATTGAAAAAATTAAAAACATGAGCTGACTGGAGAACGAAGTTTTAGTTTCATTCGATGTCTGTTCATTGTTTCCAAGCGTTCCGATAGATATCACTTTAGATTATTTGAAAGATATGTTACACCAAAACCATTTAGACAATTCAGAAGTAGATAATTTTATTAAATTAGCAAGATTATGTATGAGTCAAACCTACTTTCAAATTAACAATAATATTTATCAACAAAATTATGGTACAACAATGGGTAACAGCTTATCTCCGTTTATGGCTAACTTGTTCATGGGTAAATTTGAAACTGATTTAAAAAATAATTTAGAATATTTTCCTAGAATTTGGTGTAGATATGTAGATGACGTTTTTGCAGTCATCGACACTAAAGTTTACAGCCCTCAGCAATTTGTAGAAATTTTAAATTCAAAATTTGAGACGATCAAGTTTACCTATGAAACAGAAACAAACCTTAAGTTACCTTTCTTAGACACTTTAGTGACAAGAAATGGCAACAAACTAGATATAGATATTTATCGTAAAGACACTAACACTATGAGGTTTATAACAAATGATTCCAACCATAGTATGCAACATAAACTTGCATCTTTCAACTTTTTGATTCACCGATTATTACATTTCCCATTGTCAAAACAAAACTTTGATAAAGAACTGCGAAATATT
Source organism: Abscondita cerata (assembly GCA_030710515.1). Lineage (NCBI taxonomy): Eukaryota > Metazoa > Arthropoda > Insecta > Coleoptera > Lampyridae > Abscondita > Abscondita cerata. Next base: position 119,182 of record JALBCR010003122.1, read on the forward strand.
AAGCAGATTGCATCATACAATGGTTTTCAAGAATCAATTGTCACAAACATAATTAGAAAACATAAACATAAGTTAAACATTAGAAACATTACAACGTTAGGAACTAGTAATAGCAAAATAGATAAGAAATATGTCAAATTACCAAATTATCCCACATACACAAAAGGTCTTCAAAAATATTTTCAAAATTTAATTATCAAACAGTGACTTCTAGTAATAACAACTTGCAAAAATCTTTTAGGCAATCCGAAAGACCCAATTGAAATGTGTGATAAATCGGGAATATATAAAATTAATTGTAAAGACTGTAACCAAGTATATATAGGGCAAACCAAGAGACCTATTAAAACTCGTTTTAAAGAGCACGTAGCTCATGTCAAATATCAGTGTTGCCATGCATATGCTTAAAAATGGCCATAGAGTAGGCGACATTGAATTAATGAAGAGGGTATATAATAAAAACGAACTTGATTCTTATGAAAGTTTAGAAATTTTTAAAAACAGAAATTTGCTTATGAATTATGATGATAACGGTCCATTAGGATTTTCGGAATTATTTAAGCTTATCTAAGAATCAATTAAGTTTAACGATGCGTGATAAGCAGATAGTATATATAAGCTTCCCGTTGTTTTTATTTTTAGTATCGGTATCGCTGATGATAACAGCGTAGCTGTTGAAACACGTGTCCGAGTCAAGTTTTTGGTGCAGTTTTTGGAGTTTTTCTGTTGGTTAACTACACACATTTACTGAAATATAATTTATTAAAATTAACAGGAAATGTATTTTTAATACAAAATCACTTTATTTTAGAACTTTTTATTTTAGAAAATTAAATAAGAATCAAACTGTGCTGACGCTTTCAGAAATGATTAGGCTTTGGCAAATCAAAGCCATCATCTTAATTTAAAAAAAAAACAAACCATAGAAATATAAATAAAGACATTTTGAAAATACACAGAGTGGTAAACACAATTTTTATATTTAAATACATTTAATAACAACAAAAACAAGTGATTACAAATTATATGTTAAAAATGTAGAGTGTTGTTTATCTTTTATGTTCAGGAAATTTGTATGGGTTGTTTTCAAAGATAACAAACGACAATTTATGTACACGTTTATTCCATTTTCTTATATTTAAATAATACATTCAAATTTTGCTACCAAAGCCGTTTGACGTATACATACGCTTTGTCTTTATTTGTTAATTTAATATACTTTTTGTTAGCTTATTAACGTCTATTTTATTGTTCCATCTGCAATATGTTTGTTACCGCAGATAAGGTTTGGTTTTATTTAATTATCAACGTAAGAGCTAAGACAAATTTGTTTTTACAGCTTCGTAACAGTTGTTTCGTGTAAGTTATTTTCTTAGTTATGTTCACCTGCAGTTTTTCATGTATACAATAAAAGTTTTATATTTCATTTGTTATCATAACCAGAAACTTTCCGTTTACTACTTTAATTTCAAAGGAGTTATTACTAACAACAAAATGGGTTTTTGCTTTTAATGAAATAAATCAACAAAAAAGGATCATTTGTCGAACAATATTTTACTCCATTTTTTTGGAAAAAAAATACATTACCGCAAAATATATAGAAATCTAGAAGTTATCTTTTATGGAAACGTTTAACCGTTTTTGTGTATACTAACTAAATAAATATTTTTATCCGCAATCTCTAAGGACCACTTTACGCAAACAACTGCAATAAAGTATTCAATATAGTTTTTATGTAAGATGTTCAGCTATTTTTAAGCTCAAATAAATAGTCTGAAAAAATATACCTCCACCATAAATTCTTATCGTTGATAACAAATCGGGGTTTGGCAACAGTGAAAAAAATAAATGGGTTGGAGGGACATTGTGTCTTTGTTTTATTCAGAAGGCGGTTTCAATGTGGATTTGGGGAATCATAAACTGTAGTCGAGGGACGCGAATCGCAAGATTCAGTCATTTTATCAGAGCATGTCGGTATCGTAAATGATTGAAACACATTTGCGATAAAATAATGTAATATTTATCAACAGTACCGATTTAGATATTAAATCTAACATAGACACACAAAAGCCTTTTAATTATTATCACTATTATGTGGCGCAATGTAGCTAACACTTGAATTTTGCACGGTTTAAAACAACTAAGCCTATATGCACATGCAGCTACCACACTTAGCTTTTTTAAGATTGATGATGTAAATCGAACGTTTTACTTTTTAATGTAAAGTAAAATTTTTATTTTCTGTTAAATGGCCGACATTGAAATAAAAAGACCTTGCCCATTCTCACCTATGATTTTAGTTTAAAATATTAATTTTGCTATTTTAGAAAAAACAACACAGTTAACGTTGTTAGCGTTTATTGCGTTTTACATCTAAGTTTTATTTGTAGCTTTTACGTAAGAGATGAATAAAAATCAATTAGTCTCTTGACAGCAGTAAAAAGGAGGTTTATGTTTTTTTTTGTTTTAGAACTTAAAACGAATTTTATTACCAAATAGTCGCTACTTTTATAGATAAAATCGGGAGTACTTTATTTTTACTAACATTTTACAGCGGCGTTGAATTATCTACAATTTCCGGAAAAACTTACAACTAATTAAACAAACCTAAACAACCTTACTAGTTTGATTTTTCTTGAAATGGTTTATAGAGTTTAACATTCCAAATTTTTCTTTATCCAAGTAGAACAGAAATTTATTAATTTGTTGAGATTAATTTTAGAATTAGTAAAATAATTTCTAAAATATCTAAAATCTTTTTCATAAATTTATTAAACATACATGTCCCTTTCCAATAACATATTGAGCAAAAGAACTAAAGAAAATGAAGGTTTGGCTATATATTTTTATTTTGTTATGTATCTTAAATCATCATTTAATCTAGTATTAAAACTTCTAGAAGTTTTATCAATATATAACTCATTCTACAAACAAGTAACTTTATATACCACTTTGTAACGGTAAATTTAAGTAAAGCAGTTATTTCTCGTAACTCTGAAAGAAATAGAATTAGAAATTAGTATAACTTGAGAATATAATTAACTTGGTTTTGCTTTTTTTTTTACAACGCAAATTAAAAAAGAATACAAAAGTACGTTTAGTACGAGTGTACTTTTGTCGTAGACGCCTACTCAGTAATCAATATTTCAACAATATTAGTTTATATGATAGGTGTCAAACTCGTTTAATAGTATTCACTTTCGTATTTACACATTTTTTATTGCACATTAAGCATTTTAATATTTAATGCTAAGTGCAGGATCATTGTTGTATAATTGCGACCCACTATTGAAATGCACGCTACACACATTATGAAACTATGCCAATTCCGAAAAAGCATGCTTGCAACTTTTGAACTAATTTAAATTATAATAAGGGTTTTGGGAAAATTAATTAATTCAAATTAATTTATAATGTTTAATGACTTTAGATAAAGAATACATATGTAATTATGACGTTCACCAAAATACGTAAACAGGAATAGTAATAATTAAGTAAATTGACTAAAATATAACATACAAAAGTAATTAACAAACAATGTTGAGGTTACCTAATGTACACTACCTAAAAAAAGTAATTGGGCAGTTTATAAGCACTCCTGTAAGATAGGCAGCTAAATTGACAATAAATGTGAACATAAATATTAAAACATTGCTCCTTTGAACTAAACACAATGAATGCACTTCTTGAAAGGATTACGGTATTACCGATTATTGTTCATAAACAATGCCACAATTTTCCTTACTTCTAACCAGATAAGTAAAGATTGTAATGTTTACATACTAGTAAATATAAAAGATTGATTGTTTTGTTAAATTAATTAATTACTTTAAAATGCAAGGAATGAATAGTATGTTTTTAACAATTATCTTTAATTAGATGAAAAAGAAGTTTCCTTTTACAGTTTTCTTTTGAATTAAACTACTAAAAATTATTTAAAAAAATTGCAATTATGTCCCATTCTTAAAAAAACAAAGATTTGTAGTTTTCAGTAAGTAAACACACTACTTCACTTGACCTAAATTTAATTTTTTGTTTTCATTTAAGTAATAGAGAAATAAGTAGAAAACGTATTGTTATCTTTAATAATTCAAAGTTAAAGCATAATTTTAAGCTAATTTATCTGTGAGTAACTTAAGATACGTTTTTAATTTGCATAGATCATTTAGAAAAAGTCAAACAAAAAATAAAAACAAGAAATAATTTTATTTAAAGATTAGCTGGAAGAACTTGGGGAGCAGATGCACAGACACTTCGTACAGCTGCGTTGGCATTAATTTATTCTACAGCAGAGAATTGTGCTCCCGTCTGGTTGAATAGTTATCATATAATGCCCAGTTGAATTGCACTATCCGTGTAATTAATGGAACCATTAAATCTATCCACACAACCAAAGTTAACTTTGTTAGTCTAAAACGTAACCGAGTAGTAACTGCAAAAAAATGACTTATAGCGGTCGTTTTATAGTTAACCTATTAATCAACCAATGCGATTACCTGATTCATATCTCCTTCACGCACACCTTGCAGTTAGAAAATTAGTGACTTAAAAAATCAGTTTATTGTAAACTGAACTGGTTAACTTTTAGTTATTATGTAGAATCGTTCTTTGATTATGTATACTTAAAACAACCGATGAGGTTGAAACCTGCATTGGTATCCTAGAAACAACATTACAATGTTAACTCATAGTTGACAAAAAAAAAGTAGTATTTATATAACCCTTACAGTTTCCAAAATAGCACCCAACAATGTAACACAAAAGTACAACCGTTTTAATTATCTTTTACTTGTTACTTTATAATTAGTTTTTGACTACTTACATTAAAAAACAACTTACTTTGTTAACATTTAAATAGGTGTAGGTACTCAAGAACTATACAAAAACTACTCTTATAATTTTAGACACTATTATCAGTATTACCATAATGTAGATTTATATCAATTTAGTGTGTATTTCCAAAAAATTTGCAAGCATTGTTAAGAAAACATTCTAGGCGTAGTATATACCTACTTACAGAATATGCAAAATCTATTAAAGGAGAAAATTCCGAAAAAATGTTTTTAGCAATACAAATATTTTAAATTCACTAACACCATTTACTATTTGTTCAATGCTAATAGGATACACGTTTACATTCAGTAACATGGGATTCAACAGGTGCTGGTGCAATTCACCTACTTTCTTAGAAATTTATTGTTTTTTTTTTTTGGTTTTACCCTTTATTGCAAAAAGGAACGCAGGTATACGACTTGTTAGAAAATGTGCTTTCGCTTCAGGTTCTAATTTATTGTCCGTTTTTGAATTATGGTGTATTAACTCTAAAAATGAAACAATCGGACAAAACTTGACCGAAAGTCATCTAATATTATGAAAATTAATTATAAAGATAAGCGTGAATGAATTAGCAATCTGAAAGAAGATGGTAAATAACTCGTATTTGTAGCTGTAACCAACTATAACTTGTAAAACCAACAAATTTCTAAGAAATAAGGTGAATTGCAACGGCACCTGCTTAATCCGACGTTACTTATGTAAACGTGTATCCTATTAGTGAATTTAAAATGTTTGTATTGCTAAAAACGTATTTTTGGAATTTTTGTCTTCTAATTAGATTTTGCATATTTTGTAATTGATTGTATAGCGTATTTTTTCAAACTTTGAAAAGAAGGAACATAGGAAATAAACGTTTGTTGCATTTATTCTTTTATTAGCACAATCATCATTTTGAGAAACTAGGTACTATATGAAAATAATCGTATTTTAAAAACTATAGTAAGTATGCTACTCCTAGGTGTTTTTTTAACAATGCTTGCAAATTTCTGGGAAATACACACTAAATTGATATAAATATCCATTTTTTCATAAAAATGGTTAAAACATGCAGTTATTCCGAACATATCAAGAAATATGCTAATTGCTAAAATGCACTTATGTAAATTCATAATTATTAGGTGTTACTTATTACACACTCTTCACGGTGATTTGTATTTGTATTTCGTAAAATCTTACTGCATGTACCGCATGAAAACTAGAAAATAAAATTGTCAGCTTCCGAAAAAAATAATATGCATATTTAAAATCCGGTGGAAAATTGAAATAATTTTACAAAAATTCACATTTTTTGACGATACGTAACACATTTTCGAACTTCGAATCGTAATGTAAAACCCACGCACCCCCGGAACTTGTTGACCAAACAATGGATGACGTCATTGACATTTCCCTGCTTACGTTATAATATGTCTTATCTATCGTTAAGTACAAATGCGCTCAATTGATTTGAATTTGAAAACGTGAAATCTTCCGTTAAATCGTCAGTAACAACTTTGACGAATTGTTCAATTTATTAATTATCTATGATAGGACGCTTTATATACTATTAGAACAATGTATTTTTAATCGAAACAAGTGGGGCTAGCGCTTACATACAACTTTTAGTTGAACAACTATTTTGTTGTGTATCATATGTTTAAAAGAATATATTAAAGCGCACATACAGTCAATTCGATAGTTGTTCGACAAAAAGCCAAAAAGCTATATCGATTTGCTTTTGATTTAAAAGTTGGACAACTATCGATCAAGCGCTCAATTTGTATTGCATTGTATTGATGTGCGCAGACCATCGACTAAACAGTCGATCCGCGACTGACCGCGACTGCCAGTCTCGTATAAGCATTTGAAGCGGCGCCACGTCTCTTGTCGCCATGGCGGGAACTATTACGGACGATACGGAGGAGTTCATTAACAGCGTAGAAAAAAGGCCTGCGCTTTACTTAAAGAGTCTAAAAGAGTACTCAGACATCAATCTGAAGAAAAAGCTATGGGAGAAAGTTTGCATGGAAGTCGTATCTGGATGGTTGGAATTAGACCCAGAAAATAAAAGAAAACGAGGTTAGTTTCGTACATTGTATTATTTATTTATTTAAAAATCATTTTATACTATATCGTATTGCCAAGGTACAGAGCCTTGAGGAGAAACAAAATAAGACGTTAAGTATTGTCGGACATTTATACCTCTGGTGAGGTTTCTGCCTCTGTTGTCAACATGAGATATTATATTTTCTAGTGGAGCGTCATAGAACGTGTCTTTGAATTGTATTCCATCTTTCATTCGTACGAGGTTATGTAGTACACAACATGTTTTTATTATAGATTCTGCAAAATCTAGGTTTACATCGAGCCCTCTATGAAATATGCGCCATTTGTTGGCTAAAATACCAAAAGTGCATTCTACCATCCGGCGAGCTCTTGTGTGTCTATAATTGTAGACTTTTTTTTCATAAGATAAGACCCTCTTAGCATAGGGACGTAAAATAGTATTGGAAAGCCCAAACGCATCATCAGCCACAAGATAAAACGGCATATTTTTCCCATTATCGTCATGGGGCAATATTCTTCCATTCGGAATATTCAAACTATTTTCCTCTAATCTTTTTCCCATATTTGAGTTTTTGAAAACACTTGAATCGCAAGAACCTCCATATGCACCAACATCAATATAAATAAATTTGTAATCGGCATTAGTCCAAGCCATTAACACCATAGAATGGTATTTTTTATAATTAAAAAATGAAGATCCAGAGTTATCTGGTTGAATTAACCGAATATGTTTGCCATCGAGGGCACCAATGACATTAGGGAAATTAGTTCGAGCATAAAATTGATCTGCAATTTGAACCCAATCTTCTTCTGTCCTTTGAGGCATGTAAACTGGTTGCATTGTTGCCCAAATTTGATCACACGTATCTCTTACGATGTTTCTTACAGTTGTTGCTCCTATTCTATATGTAAATGAGAGGGTATTGAAGCTGTTGCCAGTTGCCAGATATCTGTAAAAAAAATATACGTATTACATAAAAATATAAAGGGTGTAACGAAAAGGGGTATACACACCAAGGAAGTTTTAATCTACTTTAATCCCTTTATTATAGGAATAAGCTTCAACTTTTCTAATTATTATCTGTTAAATAGATAAATAAATATTGTATACATTTATAGGTGCAGAGGTCCAGCAGAAATGGCTTAACTTGAGAACCTGCTTTTCAAGAGAATTGAAGGCTCAAAAAACAACATCCGGGCAAGCGGCAAAGAAACGTCGAAAATATCGATATTTTGAAAAGTTGCTATTTCTAAAATCTTCATTAGCAGAACGACCCACTGATGGTAATCTAGATTCCACTGCAGCTGAAGCCGAAGATGAGACTGAAACCTCTGACACTATGGGCTCAAATGTACCTATAACACAAAATACAAGGAAAAAAAAAATAACTCTGGTCCGAAGTTCGAAGAAACTTTGTTGAACATACTAAAAGATGATTTAGACGAAGACAAACATTTTGCTCTCTCTTTAGTTCCTACGTTACAGTCTATGACAGACGACGAAAAATTTCAAGCCAAAATTGAAATACTGCAAGTATGTCGAAGGATAAAAGCCAATAGACAACATACTCAATCTTCCGTAACACTTCCTTCACGTAACATTTTATTACAGCCTTCCACAAACACTTTCTTCAATCAATCAATCAATCAATATATATTTATTTTGTTTTTTTAAATAACAAAAGAATCGGTATTTTATTTTATTTACAAATCAACTTAACTTCAAATTTCTTTTCCTATCATCTATCCATTTCCTTCTCTCCAACAGTTCCCTCATCCATTGTATCCCCTCTCCCTTCTCCCCTAGCAGCGTCTTCCATTCTGTTTCCTCACGTCTCAGCTCTGCGCACCCGTCTTTCATGTGTGTTATATCCTCCCATTCCTCTCCACACAGCCTGCACATTCTCTCCTCCTCACCCCTCCAATACTTGTTTCCATACTCTTCATTACCGGCTCTAAATCTTGCTATAATTCTTTTTTCTTTTAGGCTTCTACCGTCTGTAATGTACTTCGGCACTTCTTCTGTTGTAATTTGTCTATACTTCTCGTTATATTTACCTTCTTTTATTCTTACTCTTCTTTCTTGTATTTGTACGTCCTTATCCCTTGCTATTATCTCCTCCTCCATAAGCCTTCCTTCTTGTCTTAACCTCTTGATCTCTTCTCTCGCATACCCGCATCGTTCATAATATTTTCTTCTTTCTTCTTCTCCATATCGCCTTTTCTGCCCATCCACTTCTTTCCAGCATTCAAAGAGTATCTCGTTATCTTTTCTGTTCACCATTTTTTCTTCATACCTTAAAGCTCTCTTTCCTGTTTGTATCCTTATTTTTTCTAGTTTTAGTTCTTCTTCGACTATATAACCCGGTGTCTCTTTCTCAAGTCCTAACGTCCACTTACCATATTTTTCCTGAATCTTCTCCAGTTCATCCCATTCCTTCCATCCCCAAATCTCCGCCCCATACAACATCACACTTCTTACTAGCCTCTCAAAATCCATATTCTTTTTCTTACATCCTTTCCAAATGTTTTTTCTCCTATCCCCATACTTGCCCGACTATTTTATTTCCTTTCTGTCTCAACACTTTTATGTGATCCCCATCCTTATTGTCATATCTAATAGTGTACCCTAAATATCTATACTTATCTACTCTCTCTATCTCTTCCTCCCCCACCACCATTTATTTTCCTTTGGTCTTCCTTTTCTCTTCTTAAATTCTATTATTTTCGTTTTCTCAACATTTGCTTCTAATTTTTTTTCTCCAGGTAGCTTTTCAAAACTTTAATCACCCTCTCATCTCTTCTTCCTTTGACGCTAATGCGACAATATCGTCCGCATACGCCAGCACCCATACCTTTTTCTTCCAATTACAATTCCTCCTACCTGATTTTTCTTCATTTCTTCTTCTAAATCTCTAATATATATTGAAAATAGGCTAGGGCTTAATGGACATCCCTGCTTTAGCCCTCTTTCCGTCCAAAACTCTCTTCCCAATTTCATTCCCACTCTCGTTCTACATTTTGTCTCCTCATATATTTCCTCTATTGCGTCTTTCACATCCTTGTCTATCCCCACTTCTCCCATAATTTTCCATAATCGTTCCCTTTCCACGTTGTCGAACGCTGCCTTAATGTCCAAAAATATAGCAAATACCTTTCCTCTTTTCTTTTCTATTTCTTGATTAACTAGGTGTTTTAGTATGTAAATATTATCTATCGTCCCTCTTCCTTTTCGAAATCCGTTTTGCCAGTCTGGGATAATTTTCTTCTCGTCTAATTGTTTTCTAATCTTGCTCTTATAATTTCAGCATATATCTTGTATCCCACATTCGTTAGGTTTATCCCTCTGTAATTTTTCACTTGTTTTGTATCCTCCTTTGTATATTGGGCATATTATTGCCTCCTTCCATTTTCGGGTATTCCTTCTCCTTTCCATATTCTTTCGTATATCCTTCTTAGCTGTTCTCTTATTTTTTCTCCAGTGTATTTCCATTGTTCTCCTTGCGTTCCATCCGTCCCTTCTGCTTTCCCTATTTTCACTTTTTCTATTGCTCTCTCCATCTCCTCTTTTTCTATCCCGCCTTCTCTATGCCTTTCTTACAACCTGGATATTATTACACTGGATCTACCCCACCTCATATTGACGCTTCTAGACCGGAATATATCCGACAATGCCCATCTACTAGGTCCCAAAACTCTGCGGATAGTTTGCAAAGCTACCTATCGAATTTCACACCTTATCCGCACACTCCTCTACTCGACTTGATCTAAAATTTTATTTAAGCTGCACTAACTCAATTACTGGCTGTAATTATTATTAAAATAAAACGTTGATTACTATATTATAAATGTGTTTTACTTACCTTAAAGTAACACTTAGTCTCTCTTCTACTGATATGGCGCATCTCCATCTTGTATCTTGGCGTTTTATAAAAGGACCCACGAATGAACTTATTTCATTAAACGTTTCTTCACTCATTCTATAATATTTGAAAAACTTGTATGGGTGCTCTTTCAGCTTAGAATGTAACGTGTGAAATATTCCACTAGATAATCTATCACTAAGTACAGAATGTACACAGTATCTTCTTTTTTTATCTCTCTTAAAATTTCTATAAAGCAAAGCACAAACTAAAACTTTGTTGTTAATTGACATGGTTTGTAAACACCTTCAAGGTGACTCGAGCGTTGCTGAATAAAGATTGGTCGATTTGAGTTCGATATAAAATCGATTGTATACGCACTTCCATCAACTAAACTGTTCAGTTGAGTAGAAATCACGAAAAGTACACAACTCGACGAAACAGTTTAGTCGATGCAACAGTTGTATGTAAGCGCTTACTCTTAGTGGAATAGAAAGTCATGATAAACAACGTATTTCTACTGGCATATTGCAAACAACAAAAATGGTTTTAGCAAATCTAGTCCTAAGATTTGAATAAATCCTCCTTTTCAAAATTTTTATATTCAATGACTTTAGTTTTCTTTTAAAATATCCAATCAGTAAGGGTGGCTACATACTACTAAAGCAAACACGATTAACTATAAAATGGTTTTGAGTGATTCTATGAGAAGATGTTTTTTCAACGCTTAGGTATTTTTGCATGTTTTAGTTAGTGTGTGAAACCAAAATTAAAACTTTTCAAAAACGGAGAGTCCTACAACAAAACAATTAAAGAATATGTTGCCGACTACAAACAATTAAAAATCAATATGCACCACTAAGTGGACATTTGACGGTTTTCCAGAAAGAATTTATACCTGCATACATGTTTTTGTAGTAGTTACTTTCATAGTGGGGTTAAAATTTTAAATGCTTTAAAGTAAAATAAGCGATAAGCGCATTAACACCCTTTACTTTCTCTACTATAGTTGCATTTCGAATTTTACTCAGTTAAAGTATATGTGTATTATAGTGTACGGATTTTATTTTTTTTAAATCAACTAGTTTAGTGATTTAGTGGTTTTCTTTCTCTTGTTATTTAGGGCAGTTTGTGACTTGGAAGGAGAAACATAAAACACAAAGGTAAAGTATATACTTTCTATATTTAAAGATTTCCTCGTTTATATGTTTGATGCAGATGAGTCGACGTTTCCTTATTGTCAATTTTATTGAAGAAAACACAGTTTTCGCTATTACCAAAAATTGGTTATGTGGTATAGATCACTGCTATTGGCCGAAGTCGATTATTGGTCCCTTGATTAAGCAAGGAGCTGTTCCTTAACAAAACTGGGACCAATTTAAAGTGAAACCGTTTAAGTACCGTTATGGTAGAATAAAGTATTATGGTAATATTTATTCTTGTTTATGTTATTACCAATTAATAAGGTTCTATTTAAATTTTTAAAGAGTCTCTGGGCTTAGCAGAACAGAAGGTGTTCAAAGCTGAAGCTATTTCCGACTTAAGCACCGATGAAGAGTGTACCGCGTACTACGAGGACACTTACAGTCACTGTCCCCAGACATAATGTCATTTTCTGTAAATTCCGTTGGGCCAGATAATAATTTGCCAGAAACAGGTAATATAATAAAATTATCTTTCATCAATTTTATTCTGAACAATTATAGAGGAAGTTAATATAACTTTGACTCCAATTGGGGAAATTGACACTCCATCAGGAATATCCTTCAAAAGGAAAAGGAAAAATAAAATACTATTAGATAAGCATAAATTATAAATTATGTAATATTAATGGTAAATCGGTAAATGTAATGTTAATAAACACATTTTGAGCATTTTTACTCGTTAACTTACTCGTTAAGTTACTTTTAAACTATTATTTGAAGCTGACTAGAATTTATTCTGCAAAATTGACGCATCCTTTAAAGCTAAACTTCAGTGATCAACTAAGAAACAATTAAAATTAACCTTATAAGTCGGCATCTAGTTATTTTATAAAATTGATAATAAGTTAACTTTTTAAGTTACCTTTAAACTAGTTTTAGAAGTCGACTAGAATTTATTCTGTAAAATTGACACTGAAGCATTTTTTAAAGCTAAACTTAAGCGATCAACTAAGAAACAATTTTAAATTAATCTGATAAGTCGACATCTACTTATTTTGTAAAATTGATAATAAGTTAACTTTTTAAGTTAACTTTAAGCTATTCTGTTAAATTCACTTTTAGTTGGTATAAAGCTATTCTTACAAAGTGACTTTAAGTTAACACAGGAAGATAACTTTAAGATGCTATTAATATTCGTCTTTTTCCTGATTTTATGGTCAATTTTTAACTCACATTTTGGATACCGTTTTTGTGACATAGTTGCTTTATAGGGTACTTTTTGGTTAACTAATGGTGACTTCATAAATTTTGAAGTTTATCTCATGTTTAACTTTTAGTTAACTTTGGTTGTGTGGGTACTTATCTCGATTTGTTTCCTGTTCTTTGTAATATTACTCTATGGAACATTCGACGAAAAGCTGCGTTAAAACAAGAATGGGATAACTTAACAAATTCTTACCAATTTGGAATGCCATTGACAACCCTCCTGCTAAAAGACTTAAATCTCGAAGTTTTATATGGTTGCAAGACTACTTAAGTGCGGTTTTTTCTCAAGTAGAATGTGGAAAAAATTATGGTCTAGAGTTGATGTTTTCAATAAACATCTTGTTGACGATCCAACAATAGTAGTCACGGGCTTTGATCAAAAAAGAAAAATTTGGTCAAAATTAAATCGCATAAAAACAGGCTCTATGATGATTAAATAGGGTGCGATTTCTAATCTAAATTGTTACTATGTAAATGAAACAGAGACCGGTATGGGACCTTTCTACGCCGCCAGTTCATCGACGCCGTTTCTACGTCGACCGGTTCTACTCCAGCCAATTCTACGGCGGCCGGATCTGTACTGGCCGGTTATACGTCAGCCAATTCTACGTCGTAATTGACGTATTATTTTTAGCCTTTTGTTGGTTTGCAAAAAAATTATATTACAGTTGTGCCGTTTCTGCCATAATTTTTGTTACAATTTTAAGATTTAAGTTACTACGTAAACCCATTTTTTAAATTAGATATTAATCTAAAGATGAACCCATGATTAAGATTTCCATAATAGAGTTTAGATTATATGAAAACACAAACACATAATTATTATTTTAGTCCTTTTAATGTCATTGTTAGAAATTGTTCTTGTGTTTGAGCGGGATTTAACAAAATATCAACAAAATTTCAATCTAATTTAAATAATTTAAAAAATTTTGAGGGTTCTGAGGTCTCGTGTCCAACTAAAAAGATTGCTTTCAATTTGTTGTGGTGAAAATTGGACTTCTTTTTACTTGTAGGTTGTAAAACACTTGTTTATCCCGCTTTCCATTATAATCACCTACTCGTACCTTAATAATGATAACAATTTCTCCTCTTAAATACCTGCTAAGTTTGAAAATTTTCAAAAAATATATGCACTTCAAAAAAATTTCCAAAAATTATTTATAGAGATAAGTGAAAATTGCCAGGAGTCAAAAACGTATTTGTATTAAAGGCTTCTCTTAGATAATGTGCATATATCGATTGAAAAAAAACACTAAAAACTTTCAAATCAAAGTTTTTTGGGGAGGTTTTAATGTCTTCTTTTCATACAGATAGACACTGCAACCAATACCATTTTATTCATTCAGGTGTCAATACAATTCAAGTAAATTTGGCTTTAGAAAAATTTTAGAAGTTCAAAAATTAGCGATTTTTTAACAATTTTTAAAAATTTATATGCAGCATTCATAATAAGAGGAAAATGCTGCTTCAGGTGTTCTTTTGTTGCGTGTTATGCTTCTGTACAAGTTTTACTTGGCACTTTAAACGCACACATGTTGTTACAATTAACTGTTGGCATTTTTCTTATTAATGATAGTGTCGTTCATTTAAATTACTACACTATCTTTAGAAAAGATCGGGTTGAAGGTAGAGGTGGGGGGGTGTGCATATATATAAGCGATACTCTCGTTGAAAATAACTTTCAATTAAGCGTCTTAGAAATATCCCTTGAACCGTAAGATTTGATTTGGGTAAAACTATCATCGACATTTTTTACTTTTGTTATTGCTTGTGTATACCGTCCTCCTCTTAATTCGTCTTTAAACACTATTGATAATGACGAAAAATTAACTCAAGCATTGTAAGTGCAATTTTAAAAACTAATACTAGGAGACTTTAATTATCCTCATATTAACTGGAGCGACAACTACTACTATTCAAATGTAAATTCTGAAAATATTTTTGTTGAAATGCTTAATCACAACAACATTTCTCAAATTGTTAATGACTTTAATAGATATAAAAATAATCAAAATCCGTGACTTAGTGCTGCTTCAAGACGTAAACTTAGCTTCAAAATTGCAGATTTCAAGTCCTATAGGAATATCTGATCACTGTCTAATAGAGTTAGATGTACAAATTATTTTATACGCCTATACGAAAATTGAAAATATATTTTGCAATTATGTAGATAAGATTAATCTAATTTCGACCATAGAAGCAGTGAATTGGAGTACAAATTTTAAATCATCGGACGATGATGAACAATGGGAATATTTTCTGTCCAGTATTAATAATGCAATTAAATGAATACTAAAATTGTTTCAAAAAACGGGTATTTTGTAAACCATGGATAACCGATAACCTTCTCAAAAAAAATAACGTAAGTTGTGGAAAACATATAAAAAAACAAATGAATTAAATGATTATAACATACATCGCAAATATTCTAACGATTTAAAATATGAAATTAACAATTGCAAAGAAACATATGAAACTAATCTAACTAAAATCCCCAAGCAGTTTATTTATATGTAATAATATAAATTTACCTGAAATAAAATACAACAAAGAAGTAACATTGACATTACAGAAGAAGTAGTTGGAAAAGAAATAAACAATTTATCTAAAAATAAATCACCAGGACCTGATAACTTAACAACTGATTTCTTGAAATTATATTGCAAGTATTTGATCTCACCATTAACAAAAATTTATCAAACATCCTTGTCTACTAGCAAACTTCCTAAGCAATGGAAATTAGCAATAGTTACTCCGATTTTTAAGAAAGACGATAAAGTCGATGCAAACAATTATGGACCTGTTAGTTTAACATGTGATGTATGCAAAATTTTGGAAAAAGTGGTAACCGCAACTTTGTTAGAACATTGTTTGGAAATTGGCATTGTCCTAGACAATCAACACGGGTTTCTACTAAATCGTTCTGTTGTCACTAACCTTTTAACTACGGTTAACACTTGGACTAAAATCATCAACAGAAAGCTCTGGATGTTTTGTTTTTGGATTTTAGCAAGGCGTTTGATAAAGTTTCACATCATCTGTTGCTGCATAAACTGAACTGCTTTGGAGTAGTCGGGATATGTTTTAATTGGATCAAAGCATTTTTGTCAGAAAGAACATTTGTGGTACGTGTTGGTAACAAATTATCAGTATCAAGAAATGTTGTAAGTGGTGTACCACAAGGTTCAGTGTTGGGTCCTATTTTGTGCCTTGCGTATACATGTGATCTACTATTGTCACTACAATCAAACTACACCGCTTATGCAGACGACATCAAATTATTTGATTGTCCAATAAATAACAGCAACCTACAACGAAAATTGTCTACGGTGCTAGACTGGTGCGTTAAATGGGAACTACCACTCAACATTAACAAATGTACAGTGATGCATTGGGCAGTAGAAACCAAGCACAAATGTAGTTTAATCAATATCGACATACCAGCTGTTACGTCGCAAATTGACTTAGGGATCATGATTACGCAGGACCTTATGTGGACACAACAAACAACTTTAGCCTCAAAAAAAGCGTTTGATACGTTGTTTATGTTAAAGAAGGTTTTTACCACTCTTTCACCCGAATTAGTGAAAATTTTATTTGTTACCTACATACGACCGCAAATGGAGTTTGCATTATCAGTTTGGCGACCATATTACATAAAAGACAAAATTCTGCTTGAAACAGTTCAACATGCAGTAACTAGATAGGCAGTTGAACTGAAAAATTTCCATATAAAACCAGATTAGAAAAGCTAGATATACTGGAAGTTGAAGACAGATATCTAAGAGCAGACTTGATACAGATATTTAGAATTACACATCACTTATTTCCTAGTAAATATAATAACTTTTATAAGTTTAGTGACAACAAACATTTGCGAGGACATAATTTGAACTTGCAAAAGAAAATTTTACTACAACAGTGAGACAGCACTTCCTAACAAATAGGTCTTTTGAAAACTGGAACGCTCTACCAAGTGAGGTTGTCCTAGCCAACAGTGTATTAGAATTTAAAAAAAAATACGATCAGTTTAAAAGTAATCAATAAATAATATAATATTTTCAAATATTCAATTAAATATAATTATAGTGCATAATTTAAATCATAACCCTTGATCACACAAATATATATATATATATATATATATATATATAATATAGTTTAATTTATAGTTTATAGTTGAAATTACGTAATAAGTTTGCCTTCGCAATTTATCTTTCTTTAATAATAATAATAATAATAATAATAATAATAATAATAATAATAATAATAATAATAATAATAATAATAATAATAAATCAAAGGAACCTTCACTTAAGCATGTCTACTTGGCTCTAGTACATTATTGGATCTTCTTGGAATAAAGGAGTGGGTTCAATTACGTTCATTATTTAACACTATCCTTTCGATTGATGTCGTTTCGCCTTTTCAAGACCGCATGAGAGAATCAATAATAACACTCGTATTAAAAAAACATAAAAAAATTTGGATCAATTATTTTTAATTGGTTGTTGTAAATAAATAATATGTATAAACTCTCACACTACCAGACCGCAGAATAATACTTTTTGCGGTGAATATATATATATTCTGTGTGGCCAGACAATCCTAATGATGGCGTTTGTTTCTATAGTGTAGAAACTAGTAATTTTAATAGCATCTAATAATAAAAATTCTTTAAAAAGAATTCTAAAGGTTTTTATAAATTTTAACTAATCCTATTAAAATATTCAACTGAGTTTTATTCATATAAAAGTTAGGTAATTAACCATGAATAAATTAAACAAACGAACAAACCAGCAAACTATGCGTATGATTACAATTAAAGTTGACAAACGCGTAAGAATTGGTTTAACAGTAAAATCGACATATTTTTATTAAAAAATAAGTTTGAGTTTTAGAATCAATTTGTGCCTAAAAAACGCGTTTATTATAACCCTAAGTAGTCATCTTGAGTTCGGTAGGGATAGCGTATATTATAACTGGGACCACCCTAAATATCTGGAAAATTTAAGTTATGCGGGCAATGGCCGTAAAATTTTTCGTGGAGGAATTCACATATTCGTCTACTTTAGTAACTGCGTGCAAAACAAGGGTTATAGAATTTAATGACGTTCTATAAATCTCTCTTTCCGTTATAGGCAAAAATCAAAGGTGAAACCCTAAATTTGAACCAATATCACAATTGCATATTGTAGCTTAGTTTTATATAAAGGGAATTTATCTTGAACATACATTTATGAAGCTAGCATTTTTAAAATTTACACATTTTTTAAATACTAATAAAGTTGCAATTGATAGGTTGAATTTTATTAGTGATTTTACATAGCAGTTTATATGCTGTAATTCTAGTAATTTGGTTAAACTGTTAAACAAGTGTTTGATTAATGTTAGTCATTAGGAAAGTTTTCATGTCTAACTTGTGCGTGATTTTAAATTGATTCATTAGATTATCACTAAAACAGATTAATGGATATAATTATGTTATTATTCTTTATGTTTGAATACTACATATGTATAAAATGTAGAATCTAATTAAACTAATTAAATTGCCCCAAAGTAATTATGCAAATGGTTCATTTACATATTTAAAAATATAATAAAATTAAATCAGTTTATTTTTGATAAGTAGTTAAAATTAGGCACTAAATTACGCAATACTTAAATATTTACATTAAGTGTCAACATTTTTACAAATTATCACTCTTTATATATCTAACTGTGGTATTTGTTGTTTTAATTATAAAAATTAATTTGTCCCAATAGTTTTAAATTATTTAAACAGATAAAGTGGGTTGTGCTCGATTTTAGTATGTTAGCAAGCTTTTTCTAACTATCGACAAAATAAAAAAGATGTTGTAGACCAGAAGACTTTCCCATGCGTACTTTGTTCATAAAAACAGTTGGGAACTAAAGTTTGAAACAAATTTCGTGCACTTTTTTTGATACTTTGAAAAAGGTTGCACACACAGTAACCGAAACGTCGAATAGAAGATACGTGAATGTCTTTGAAGTAGAATCCTTCGGCACACTACTTAGTAAAAGCCTAACTTTTGTTAAGAAACAACCTACAATTTAATTATTTACTTAACAGTGTAAATGATGTTGTAGTTGCATTGGCAATTAATGATCTAAAACATAAAAAAAGTTTGGGACCTGACTGTATTCCTACATATTTTATAAAATTATTAAAAACTGAAGTAACTCAACTTTTGAAACTATTGTTTAATCAGTCATTAAAACTAAACTTTTTGGTAGTAAGTGGAAGGAAATAAAAATCTCTCCGATTTTCAAATCTGGAGAAGAACCAAAAATTTCTAATTATTACCCGATATCACTTCTAAATGGATTTGCTAAGGATTATGAGAATATTTTGTTAAATGTCAAGAACCAAACTTCTCAATATCAACATGCCTTTTTCTCTGGAAGGCCTACAGAATCAAATTTAATCTTGTTTTTTCAAATTATGTTCACTCTAGACTTGCTAAAGCAGGTAGAGTAGATGTAATTTGTGTAGATTTTTAAAAGGCTTTGGATTTTGTGGTTTATAACCTTTTGTTAATGAAGCTTTTGAAATTTGGGTTTAATTCAGATTTTGTCAAACTTATGTGTTCTTACTAAAAATCAAGATACGTATCTGTTAAATTTTAAAATCAAGTTTTTTCTCAGTGTTTGATTCCCCCAGGAATTTTCCAGGGATCTAAAATTGGTGTTCTTTTTTCAATTTCTTTGTAAATGTTAGATTTGAAATCTCATTGTTTGTTGTATGCTGATGATGTTAAAATTTATAGGAAAATAAAAAATTCTGAAGATCAGGTGACTTTACAAAATGATATGTTTAAGCTAAATTAATGGTGTGTCAGTAATAAACTTAATTTGAACATTAAAAAATATTATCTTAGTCATTACTAGGTAAAATATAGATATTGACTTAATCAGATTTTTAATTGGACTAGAATTGTATTATTGTTCAATTATTTGGTCTCCTAGTACAAAAAAAATATTCTAAAGCAGTGGAAAAAATTCTGAATAGATTGTTAAGATACATTTATTTTCACTAAAATTATGTTTATCTAATTAGAGATCTGTTGACAAATATTTTGAAAAACGAATGTAAAGTAATGAGTCTGATCAATAGAAAAATCTTACTCATCATTTTCATTTAAAAAATTATTAACAATAAAATTGATTGTCTTAACTTAATAGGTGCCTAAATGTATCAAGAAACCCATCTTAAAAATATTTAAAACTGTTTTTCATACCACATGTGAATACTAACTTGTATGAAAAATCTCCTTCATGTTAGGTTGTAAAGAAATAAATAACATGTTGGATAAGATGAAAGATTGTGACATATTTTATGATAGCATATCAGTCTTTAAATCAAATTGTTTTAAGTACGGTATCCGCCAAAATAAACAGTACCGAAACAGAAAGTGCTGTGGAGTTGTTTAGGTAATATGGATTTGTCGTATTTGACTTAATTGTCATTAGTTGATATATTAATAGTACGCTGCAGTTAAATTTGTTTTAAAAATAGTTCTAACAACGGAAGAAAAAGTTTTTTTGGTAGAGCATTATTTTCGTTCATATTTATTTTTATTTTCGATACTGTTTATTTTGGCGGATACTGTATTTAGTTTCTTACGGCCGGTATTTCAGTTATGGGTTAACTTAAATTTTTGGTTTATTGTCACGGAAATAATTGTTGTCACAATTGTCTCCTTAGAGATTAATCAAAAATTAACCTTAACCAGTAAACTAAAATATTGACCATTACTGTTTATTTTAGCATTTAACCTGTTTTGATTTATATTATAATTTTTCTAACAGTAAGTTTTTGCGACACCAAGTGTTGACTTGTGTTAACGATCACGTACGTAAATGCATTCGCATTAAGCTGTGTCGACAGATATGTAAAAGCAGTTACATAACTCGATTTTTCGATAATTATAGTTAACTAAGTGTTAGCAAAAATTAAAAATAATAATACTTAGTTGACAGTACGCATTTGTACAATAGTGAACTTGAGTTCTCCCAATCCTAAAGAGTCCCAAAAAGGACGAAACAGCTGTCGAGTGATTCTCAGTGTTTGCTTGCTATTGTAGGTGCAACATTTTGCAAACTTACATCAGGCAATTAGAAATTTTAATTTTGCTAACACTTAGTTGGCAATAATTATTATTTCTTTTGAACTAACTTAACTGTAATTATGCATGTATTATGAAAGCCGTTTTTGTATAACGGTGGCTTTACAATAACAAAAAATGTAATTTTAATGTAATTTTTAAAAATAAATAAATAAATAAATTTTCATTGCGTGCGGAAAAGGCGTTTAAACAGGAAGCAATAGAAAACTTTTGGAAATCATCGTTTGGGTTTTATTTCGCGTTTGAATTTTTAATAAAAATCTGCACTTAAATAGTACAACCAATAAAGGACATGTGGAAGCTATTGGAATAAAAATGCGAACTGGGCAGCTTGTTCCTATTTATGTACCATCATTTGAAGCTTATCGAGTCGTATTAAACAACGTATGCAACCATTATGTCATTATCTAAAGTTTACGACTAAACTTTTATAGCAACGATGAGATTATTGCAAACTTTATGGTTTTTTCAGTTAAAACGCCCACGGTTGTTGCATTACTTGAACAACGTATTTTTCTCATATTTTTTCGATATTCCCGAGAGGCAGAACTTCGTTGAATCTGTTCGATCTTTCTTAAGGCTAGTTTGAAATTTTTAAAGTATAGTGTTTGGAAACATTCACCTTTACTAGAACACAATAGAAACTTCCGCTTAATTCTTTTGTGTAACGTTATTACTTACTACAAAAATTGTTATTGTATATACGGGAACCCTTTTGCGAAAATGAAAGTAAGTGCGTGCAATTCCCTTTTGTGCTTGAACGACATATTCATTTCCCAGTTCTGCCGGAAGCTACTGATAACGCATATTCTTGTTAAATATCTAACGCTACGTAGCTTCAGGATTGGTTTATATTCTGGTGACGGAAAAACTGTTCCACCGTAGAATTTAAGAAAACTTGCAATTTCTGTAAGACATGTTTTCCATTCAGAACTAAATCGAATTCCTGTTTGTTTTGAAATTGTCCGGTAGTACAAAAAGTCGTTCTGTATGTTGATCTTTTTTATGTATTGCAAATACTTAAATCGATACATGATGTGTAAGAAAAATACACCATTTCTGAACGGCAAGAATTACAACAACGATAACTGTCATATTATAAGGTCAATTAATTTCAGCACAAATCCGACGTAGTAAGTAGCAAGGAAAGGTTGAACTGATGATATTTTCTGTCTTCAATTGGGTTATTCTCATTTGTTTAAATTCTGTTAAACCATTAAACACGGGAACAATTGTATTCAAATTAATGCGATTTTCGTGTGTTTCAAAGTAGGATTAAATGTTTAATCGAAGGATATAATAGAAGACAAACAAAATAACTATTTATACATTTTAAACGTATAAATTCTGTATGTTAAATTGGCATTTATAAATTATGCCAAAGTTTCAGATGTTGTGATGGATTAAACGTTACATATTATGAATTAGTAATTTTTCTGTTACAATCATAGTTAAATAATCTGTTTCTTTGTATGTTATGCTTCCGCGAAAAGTTATTTGTGTGAGTTAAATTATGCAAAACTTTATCATCTATTTATTTAATAATATTTTAAGTTTTAAAACATCAACAAGAGTTTAGAGTTATAGGTTGTAAAAAGCATTAGTTTAATGTATCACAAGTAAATCCGTAAAATGGGGTTGAAATAGTTATTTACCTAACGATTTTGGGAAATTTCTTCTCGAAATAGTTAGGTATATTATTTTTGTAACGAGTAACTGTAGTAATAATTCATAAATAAACAAATTCACAGCCGCTCAATTTTTTGTGTTTAGAAGAAATTTGAGTTGATAGCGCTGTCCCGCCGATTGCTTGACAATTTGCTTTGCGTTGTCAACCAATACCAACCTAACAAAAATTTGTACACACAAATTGTTGATTTACTTACGGTGTTCGTTATTTAGAATACATTTTACGCATCTTGAATTTTTGTAAACGCCGAAAAACAATTCAAACCTTCAAATAAAAGTTTGACAATTAAATAGGTTAACTGGATGACAAATGCATGTATTATGTGCATTTGCGTTATAGCCACAGCTTACTAATTAATTTCTGTGGTTTGAATGTCGTAACATCAGAAACTTGAAAGTGCGAATTTAGAAAAATATTGTGCAAAAAATAGTATTCGAGAATCCCGCTTACCCGCAGTCGGGGCTGGAAAACCGGCACTCATTCTCGAAAGAATCTGTTTACGCACATGTCAAGTAAATAACTATTTACCAAACTTTTAAATGTAAAGTCACATTTCCCATAAAGAAAGTAGATATCACAATGATCTTCTTTTTGATACATGTCCAATAATTTCAAAATAGTAGCAGGATAATACTGGTCACAATCGATTAAATTCAAAATACGTTTAAGATAGAATGTATTCTGTATAATTTGGATGGCTATCATAAACTATTAACATTTATCAATCGATGTTAAATGCGACAGCAGTGCCATATCAACAATATTTTTTGTATCTTTTGAAGGTTTGCGCACGTAATTCAAGTCCAACATAGCTTATATTATGATATGAAAGTGTTTTTCTTTTCTAGACATGGTTATGAAAATCTTTAAACCATGAGAAAGTAAGATATTTATTAAAAACTAGCTAATATAGCAAACTTCGTACCACCTGATATTATCAAAAAAGCCGATTCGTACAAAACTTGACAGGAAATAAATTTTCTTCGTACATTTTTTATGCGCTCTTTCTATGTTCTGGTATTCGGGACAGAAACAAAGCTAATAAATCAAAAATCATAAAAATTGTTCTTTTTTAAAGTTTTTCAATTTCTGTATCCGGCTTGATTTGAAAATATAGAATCTAAGATTGAGGCTTCCACGATTGGAATTCATTATTGAAACAAAAATGTTTCCAGGATTGGGACCGTGTTAAAAAGGTAACCGTAGTTGCCAAGATTTTGTCACCTATCGTAAGGGAGTTCATCAAGGCGAGAAACTTAAAACAAAAAGGGTAGACAACTAAAAATTAGGTAATTAACTAGTCGACCAAGCCAGATTCTAGACTGAAAGTAGTCTGAGGAAAATATTTCCGTATATAAAGAAGAGAAAGTGTCACGGGTATTTAACCTTGACGCTTGATTGGTTTGAAATAGGAGATGGGGTTGAGTTAACGATGGAAATCCACAAAGGTTTTGAAACTACGGTCGCGAATGAAATTGTTCGGATACTTAATGATTTCAATCATAACTTGACTTTTAGTTACATATCTTAAACATTCTTTTGTTTATTTCAAGTTTCTCGCCCCGATGAAGTCCCTTAGATAGGTGGCGAAACGTTGGCAAATACGGTTACCTTTTTGACACTGTCCAATCCAGGAAGACGTTTTTATTTTATATTTTATGTTGCACCTAATTTAAAGGGTTCACTATTTAAAGTTCAATTACCATATAAAATTATTTAAGACATACCAAATATGCCAAATAAACATCAAGTGATGAATGTTATACAATCCTATTCTCTACATTTTTGAAGCAACAAATTTGCTATTAGTTTACCTAATATTAATATTCCTGCCAATGTCACGAGTCTACTTTTTAATTTGTCTGCGACTTTGTTTTGTATATTTAGAACCAAGCAGCACTTTAGGTGAACTCTTATGTGAATTTGATCAAGATCAAGTGGGTTCTATGAGGAGCAAATTGATCAAAAATTTACACATTTATATGGAACGCTACTAAAAGGCACTACAACGAGAAACACAAAGACAAAGAAAATTTGCAAAGTTGATTTAAACTTTGAACTGGGTTTTGATTAGTGGTATATTGTGTTATAAGTTATATTATGTCATAAAAAATGAGTTAGGAAATATATTAGCATGCTGTATCTAGCAATTATAAGTATCGTTTCGTTTACATTGCGTTGTGTCGCATACTAATATGGCGTCTGGAGTTCTGTAGTAATTGCGTGTGATTTGTTATCGTGAGGTATCGTTTCAGTTCCAAGGGATAATTAAACGTTATTGCAGTTGTTGTGGAGTCTAAAAAAACTACTAAAAACTGCTACTTTAAATAAGTTTCTACTGCTTATAACTGGTGGGACACTATATTTTTATTTTGAGGATATGTCAGAATATGATGATCCAAGCGGATTTACCCAGCGTAAACTTAAGGTCTGAAACATGTAAGCTTTCTGGCGTTGTGCGAATGCGTTCCTTGCAAGAGAATGACGTTACAAACTTAGTCATCAAACTAGTACATAATAAGTTTCGTGAGTTGTGGCTATGACGGGTTTTGGTCCTTACTTATAGATGTTTACAATTTTGTAAGAGCAGGACTAATGTGGAGTTTTCAGCTGTTGAATGCCAGCTTCTACTCTATCAGCAACGCTGCTTGTGGCTGTCGTTAAGTTCCACTTTATTTGGTGTCGTGTTCTTACAATATCGGACTTGGACGTGAAACAAAAAAATAAATGAATGCAAGTTTGGTCAAAATAACGTATATCGAAATCTAAATTAGAAAATAACTTACTAGCTGATTGACAACTAAAAAAATTTTGAATTTAATCTTCTCTTTTAAGAGTATTTTTCCCCCATTATTAGTATAATGTAAACGTGTTTTCCTTCTAGATGTAGGTTGTATCAAAAATAACGGTCAAGGCCGATGTTTTGCGCAAACTTGTGGAACTTTATCGAGACTAAACTATATTATTAAAAATTAGAAAAATGTACAGACATAGTCAAACAGTACTTTAAAAAAGGGTATTCTGTCGTTACACTACAATTACATTAAAACTCTTAAACGTAAGGTTAGATGGCATTTTTTATATACAGTGCTTTTCATTTAACATTGGCCATATGATTTTACATGTTAATATTTCAATCCCATGTTAACACTTTTTGAGACATCTGGTATAAACTATTTATGTTAATTATAATTAAATAGTAAAATGTCTATTAGAAAATATTCTTATATTCATTTGTAAGTTTTAATTTAATAAAGAAAAAACAAAAAAATATCGTCTCGGGGAGGATTCAAACCGACGAGTCTAAGGGACTTTTGTAATTTGACTTGGTTACTATGGTAACGAAATTGTAATTAAAATTTTGTTTATTAAGTTTGAGACATTTTGACACGTTTAATTCTTAAATGTTGAACAGAACGTGTCAGTTTATATCGTAATCCTCCCCAAGACGATATTTTTTTGTTTTTCTTTATTAAATTCAAAACTTACAAATGAATTTAAGAATATTTTCTAATAGACATTTTACCACTTATTTATAATTAACATAAATGGTTTATGCCAGATGTCTCAAAAAGTGTTGACATGAGATTGAAATATTAACATGTAGATACTATGCCCAATGTCAAATGAAAAACACTGTATGTATAAAACTAGACTGAGAAAAACTTTAGTCAAAAGATTTTCATGACAGATGTAAAGTGAACAAAATAAACAACGTAACTAATTACATTGTAAAAGTTTTTCTATGAAAGTAACTATATCCAAAATTTCAAGAAAGTTTAAATGTAAACCAATATCAAAACGTTAAGAATAATAAAATAATAAAATGAGAAAACTGGACTTACCTAATTTGGATTATAAATCGTATGGATCACGTAATTTAAAATAAATGATCAAAGTTGATGATCTCAATTAGAATAAAAAATTAATAGGTTAATTTATTGACGAACGAACGAATAAACAAAAAATTTGAAAGTTTGGGGAGATAACTTCTGTTAGTACTTTCAGCGAGTCTGAGATAAATTGATATTATTTATATATCTGTTAATTTGTATATATGTAAATAATTTAGTTAGGGTTATTGTTAGATTTAAGAATGGTGTTAGTCAGTTGTTCGTTATTTGTTAGTAATTATTAGTTTTTGTAAGCAGATTAGTTAGATGCATTTTGTTGTTAGGCGATGGGTTTTATTATATTGACTATAGTACTGTAGATATTGCTTAAATTATTCGTATCCGTATTGAAATTGACATTGCTAGAGTAAGTTTTTATTGCTACTATTTCAAAAACTAGTAATTTTTTGAGAATAATCTCCAGATCCAAAATCTGTAGTTTTTTTAATTCGAAATTGTGTATAGTGTATATGTGGTGAGATGAGAGTTTTGTATTGTCCATTTTTTTGTTGCAATTATATTAGTGTTGTTTCAGGAGTGTTTCTGTTTTGTGTGTCCAATATAATATTTAGGACAATCCATGCAATTAAGTTTGTAAACCACGTTGGTTGTCATAATATCCTTTAAACGAGAGTACGTTATTATGCAGGGTGTCCCGAAATTTTGTATACATAGAGCTGCTGTAGATTTCTGAAACTATGATATGCCAATTTAACCAAATTACTTTAGTCCAAAAGTAGATAGTTTTCAAAATACAGATCGCCAAAGTTATTTGTATTTGTTTTCTCTAAATTTTATTTTTGTTGATTTTAACTTATCTACTGCTCTAGCTGTAATTTGGTTTTGATAAAAAACTATCATAAGTCTTTGTATTTTGATAACATTTTTACATCATTTCTTAATAAGAACATAGTTAATTTGGTTTGTCAAAATTCTACCGACTTTGTTGTCTTGTAACTTCCAAGTGGAAATTTTCCTATTTTTTTTTATTCGTTTTTAGTTTGAGCTAATTTCTGAATTATATTAAGTTTGCAGTTTTTAGTTTGTAAGTGTTGCAGCAGATCTAATATCGAAATTAAGTTTATTGTTGATTATATGATTCTTTTGACACAATTACTGGAGTGGGGTACCATGGCTTATAAAAAGTATATCATACCGTTGTTTGTATTTTGTTGACCAGTATTTGACAATCTCGTATTGCTAATTTATTCTATATATCTCCTTCACTACGTTGTAAATTTTACCGTTATTTGCAGTCAAATTATTTTATTCGAGTAGTACATTTTTAATATTGTATTGTGATGTAAGTGTTGTGTATGGTGCCCCAGAAGATCAGTACTAACCTGTATAGTGTGGTGACTAAACCGTGTGCAATTGTAGATTGGTTCCTTTTGGCAAACCATTTGCGTCAAGGTTTAGGAAAACCACTCAAACCTGAACATGCCAATCCTTACCCACCTTAGTATTGAAATGTAACAATATATCATTCCAAATTGGTAAGTTTTTGTTAAGTTGGCATTGATACCATTCTCGTTTTAACGCAGCTTTTCGTCGAATGTTCGTGAAATAATATTACAAAGAACAGGAAGCCAATCGAGAGGAGTATACTTAATGGTTCTACTAATTATACGCATAGTGCAATTCAACTGGACATATATTTTGTTCTTATGATAACTATTTAACCATACAGGAGTACAATATTCTGCTATAGAATAAAGTAATGCCAATGCAGCTGTACGAAGTGTCTTTGCATCGGCTCCCCAAGTTGTTCCAGCTAATTTTTGAATGACTGTTTTTTAAGATTGGGGCATAATCGCCATTTTTGAAATACATTTTCATAATTCGCAAATCATCAGATAGTTTTCTTTCAATTTCGAAAAAATCCGAATGTTGAAATGAAATTGCCATGCCATCGGCATAGACGAATTTTCGACATTGTAATGAAGGAATATCAGAAATGAATACATTAAAAAAAATAGATGCAAGAACCGATCACTGTGGAAGACCATTATTTAAAAATTGAAATTTAGTTCTTTTATCTTCAACAAAAACTCTAAACTTTTGATTAGGTAACATATTTTCCAATGAAATAATAATTTTGAAACAAGAAATAACGTTAAACAATTTAAAAACTAAACCTTCTTTCCACACGGTATCGTATGCAGCAGTTAAATCCAAAAAGACAACTCCAGTTTTAAGTTTCTTCTGAAATTTGATAAAAACTCTTAGTTAATTGATTTGCAACTACCGGCCTTTTAACATTGGGGTTTATTTTCTACTAGTTGAACTAGTTTCTCGTATTACTAATAAATTTGCAAACTTTTATATTCATTACCAGATCAGTCAACAAACTCATTATTATCTGTATAATTTATGCTTTTTAAACTTGTCAAAACGTCATATCAAAAAAGATCAAAATTTATACCAAAGTTTTATATTTGTAAAATTAAATTGCTTTGTAATATCAAACAAGTTTGGGTTAAATTTAAGTTTGGTATATGACAATATTGTATTTGAAGTTGCTGATAGACCCCTTAAATCGGATTTGCATAAATTGGTTGACGTATTTGAAACCACTGCTGTTAATGTATATTTTCTCTCAGATACCGTGCCTACAACAAAGCAAAAATAAAAATTTGTAACATCTACGCTTCAAAGGTTTGTTTTAATAAAAAAAAAAAGCATTGTGACACTTAAAATGTTTTCTTTTTTAATTTAATAAATTGTATGACAAAATGAAAGTATAAATAAGTAAGAACAAAGTAAATCTTTCAGTAGAATTCTGTTGTTGTGGCTACTTTGTTTGTATCACGGGTATAAAATAACAATTTAAATAATAGAACTAAAGTTTACTTTACTCTTTTAAATCTCGAAAGTTTAGACATTTCTTTAGTTGTGTAAAATCGGATTCTACCTTCATTATAAAGGATTCTAAACTTTAAAAAATCATGAGGATTTTTTTCTTGTCGTGTAGTAAATCATTTATAAATTTAGAGCTTTGCGTTATGTAAATGCTACATTTCCGTTGGGCATAATTTATGAACGAAAAGGTAGAGGAAAATAAAAAAATTAAATTGAGCTAGTTTAAAATTAAATGCAAAAATACACCGTTGTAATTTATATGTGCTAGAATTTGCTAGAGGAATATTATTTAACAATTTCAACATTTAATTAAAAGACTTTAATAAGTAATTACATGGGAAAAAAATATAATTTTAGTTGGTGGCAATAGAGTGATTTCTGTATGTACCGGTGTCACAAAAGACTAACTAAGTACGTTATTAGGTAAATAGATGTAGTAACCAGCAGATAAATAATATAAGGAAACATTTAATAATTATGGTAACCATAAAAAAGTATAAGGTAAGGTGTCAAAATTGTATTACAAAATATTTTATTTATTTGGCATGAATCCAGTAAATCTGAGATATTTTTCTATTCAGTTGACTAAAGTTACTCCAAAAATTCATATCTCAGAATCAGTGTTCTCCAGTGTTATGGATTTAATTGTACGATTTCTTTAAATTTTGATTATTGCGTTCTGATGCCAGTGGCGTTCTAAATTGTCTTGGCAAAAACATTTAATTCTAGGTTTAGGAAAACAACCATACATATTGTACGTACTAAAAAAATATTTAAAAAAATTAGACTTGAAATTTTATTAAGATAAAATTGATAATAAACGTTTATTGAAATCATCATTTAGTGAAGTAATGTAATTTTGATACAATTTTCTAAACCGATCTACATTTCATTTAAGAAAAAGAGTTTGATTTATATTTTTAAATAAGACCTTTTATTTAATTAATATTAATATTAAGCAGAATTTAAGTTTGTTATTTGTAAGCGTTGAAAAATGTTAAATTGACATGATGTTCAAACAACTATTTATAAAAATGTTTTCCGTTGAATTGGATTAGACACCACGTGGCATATTTAGTTAGTAGGCGAAGAGGAAGTATGATATGAACTCAAGACATTGTGTGAAAGGGAAGAAAAAAGTGAACATGTTAATAGGAAAGTTGGGGTTGAAACCGCAAAAAGTGAACATGTAAAAAATAATTAGAGTCTGTTGATTGAAATTGAAAGTTGATGATAATCAGTTAGAGATGACAATTGATAATTAAGGATGTTGAGTATTTTTGGATGGACATGTAAAAGCATTGAAGATAAATTTCTGACAAGTGAAATAAAATTATTATGAATATAAAATTGTGAATTAAACGATATAACTTCAAATTGTGCTAGCGTCGTTTTGCTTTGTTTGTTGATATTGTTATGAACAATTAAATAACAGTTAAAAAGTAAGGTGCGATTATCACAACTATGCTGTTTATTGGGCGCTTGCTTTTTGGCCAAAAACTCATCAGTTTTATGTTAGGTTACTCTTAGTTCGCGAGATGCTTTAAAATTAGCCATTCTTATTTTTGTTAATTATTTATTAATTCAAATCCTATTTTGTTGAGTAATTTTTTTCCCATTATTTTCAAGGACAATTATCTGAGAATTGATACCTTTATTAGAAGAAAAACAAAATTAAGGACCATCGTTGGTTATTGCGAGAAACATTAGGTTGTGATAGCTCATCTACTAGGTCAACTCCCTTTTGTTAAATTATTAAATAAAATTATTTCAGGACTCCTATTCTTGATAACAAGATAGTGAATATTTTTTTAGAAGAAAATGTAAAATCACTTAACTTAAAATTCCCTTTACTGTATTTTAGTCCAGACAACCAGTATATTTGAAAGCAAGTGAATAGGAACCGAGTTTGAATTTTACGAAAGATATGCTCTGATGCCGCTTGTTACAGGTTGTTTTAGACCAATCAAAACAAACGTAAGTACCACCTCCATTTTAGTGCGGTAATTTTTCTATTTTTATTGTTTGTGGTTAGATTGTTAATGTGACTGTCAATAAATTTTAGGAGATGGAAAAAAATTTGCAAGGCTTGTAAGATCCTTACTTGACCCTTGGGGCTCATTACTATCTTGTTCTGTTGCATCTTCCAAATCTGGCATCAGAACATGAACCATGTAAATTTCATCTAGATCATTTATAAATGTCTTATGAACAATATAATAATAAAATAGTAAACAAACTCATCTGATGAAGAGTTGACGTAAGCAGAACAATCTTGTTCTTATCGCAACCGTGCGAGACAATAGTAAAATTGTCTCAAAAATCAAAAAAAAAACCTTAAGCAGTTTTTTTGATTTCTTAACCCCTATTCTTGATAACAAAGTAAATATTTCTCACGAGAAAATATAAAATCATTTTACTTGAAATTCCTTTCACTTTCGCCTAGAAGATAACCGTATTCTTGAAAGGAAGTGTATGTTGTTATACTGTCAATCTGACTGTCACAAATAAGGTGACTATAAATAAGTGATGTAATTTGCATCAACGGCTGAAAATATCTCTAAAAGCTCACAAAGTATATGTTAATACTCTTGACATTTAAAATCATGTCTTTTACAAAAATTATACAATTACAAACTAAATATTTCGTATAAAATCCGACATTACTTATACAAAAATTTTTAAAAGAAATTTTCTCGGAAAAGGTAAAAGGGTGTTCCATTTGCAATACTTGGCGTTTATAACTAGCTTGCTCTTTTTATCTTCCAACTGTTGCATCAGTACTTTTAATCATTTGGATTTCTTCTAGATCGTGTATGAATATCTTATGAACAATCTTACTTAAACTAAATATACTAATAAAATAGGTAAACTTTCTATTTTAGAAAGTGTCAAGTCAATTTTATTTTCTCCTATTACGACCAATAGAAATAACGACGTTGAAGGAAAGAGAGGTGGGAAATTTCCAAAACCACCAACTTTATGTTTTCAAGAAAATTTTGTTTTTTTCATGAGAAAATAATTCTCCAAAATTTAAGAATAAGGGTCCTGGTGTCTAAAAATCCTTTAAGAATTTCTTTTTTTGGTTTTTGAATTGCGCCAACCAAAGTCATATGATTTGCAAGAAGTTTCTTTTTTTAATAAATATTATTTACTATCTATTTATTCGTATGTGTACATTTTCATTATTGTATTGTGATGTAAGTGTTATGTATAGTACTCCATAAGATCAGTATAAACCGGTCTAGGGTGGTGACAAAATGTGGATTAGTTTATCTTGGCAAAGCATTTGCTTCAAGTTTAGGAAAACCACTAAAATCTAAACGTGCCAATGTTTGTTTTATTTTTTTTAATTTAATTTTTTTTATTATTATTTTTACTGAACTTGACTAATTAATGAGTTTGGAGGTCTACCAAAGTCTGTAACTTAATGCTGCATTTACGCGGTTTATTGGTCATGTATTGCCCAAATGGGAGTCTGCCATTAAAAGACTCAAATTTGTTGTTAATGATCACGCATTGGCATGTTGAATAAGCATTGGTACAATATGTATTTATTATGGACGCTCGTTTTCTAAAAATCTGTCATCCATTGTGGGTTAATAATATGAAAACTTCTGTTCATTTCATGTTCTTTTCCTAATTAGTTGATTCGTCCATCTCACTATATCGTTCAACAATTCTTCAATGATAAAAATTGGAGAAAACGCTCAAGATAATTTTTTTGACACTGGTAAATGCCTTGACTTCAGGACTTCGTTATTTGTTCTATAATTGAAAATAAACGGTCACACGGAAGATTATCTTCTCTTATTGGTAGTCGCCACTCAATTATAAAAACGTCTTTTATTCCTTAAACTAAATAAGTAATTAACTATGATAGTGTAGATGGTTCTACGGGTTTTGTGATACATAAATACTTTAATTACACCACGTTTTCCTGTAGTTGATTGCATAACTTCTTTATTATGTTTGTACAACCGCATCTGAAAAAGTGGAAAACGTTGAAAACTATTAAATCAAAGTAAGGTGTATTTTGTTAAAAAACAAAACACAATGTCTCACTGTTCTCTGATTTTGCTTTCTAACAAAATTTTTGTTTCTTATACAAAACCTTAGTTTTTAACTTTTGCAATCTATATTCAATCTTAAATCTGGCATCAGCGTTCTTCTTAGAAGTGAATGATATTTTTAATGCCTGACATTTGCCCCAAATATCGGTTCTGGTTCGACCAAAACCTTATTGAAATTTTCTCGTAACACATTCAAGTAATGCGAATATGAAATTTGCCATTGAGTTTCTTGAGTTTTGTTCTTTTTTTAATTTTCTTATGGGTAATGGATTTCTAACAAAAATGTGAACATTAATTTAATGCTTAATGTAGACGATAGATATCATCGTTTATCATGTTTATAATGTAAAATTTGGTAGGAAACTTTTTGATATGAGAAATGCTTTTCAGCTCCTTGTTTTTAACCATGAGACGACTGTTGTGTCTCCCACGTTGATTAATGAGCAGGGAACCAGTTGTTCTTTCAATACCTTGCTGTCTTCGTTAATGTCTACGTAAAATTGACCAAGTGATACGGTGCCACTCGCTCAGCAAATAAGGGTTACTGGCTTTAATCCGTCGGAAGCGAGATCAAACAGATTAATCAAAACACGCTTTGCTAAATAAGCAATTTCGTTTATTATAAATAACACAGAAAAAGAGGAAAGGTAAATAACGCGGTGATGATTGGTAGAAATACAAACGTTGTCTTGTCGCAAGTTTATAGTGCACAAAATTGTTATCAGCTAACATAACAAAGTCCAAGAACAGATTGACTTTGTCGGAAAGTCTTACACACGATGGCATAGAAATGATATACAAGGCTTATCTTTTACGATATGATACTTGTAGTGTATGGAAAGTCTGATTGTTTATAAATAAGCATTAGGACGTCCTTGTAATCATAGGTGTGGTCAAAGGATTCAGGTCACCACGGGCGCGAAACGGATCCACAAATGAAGATTGCGTAGAAATAATTAACCCGGATATTAAAAATTACCCATGTAGGACGTTAAGGCTAATTCGTAGAAACAACAGGCTAATCCTCGGTGTAATTAATAGGCTTAAGTGAATAAACAAATGCGTATAAACAAATTTTATTTTTCCATTTTTTTAACAAATTACTCACCAAACCTACACGTGTAAAGAAACTAAATAACCTTTGTTATCATTATTTGGTTTCTATAGAAGATGAAAACCAACGCGATAACTCTTTGTGTATCGGACAAATTTAAAGCGGAATAACCACATTATTACTTGCTTGCGTCATTGTCATGTTGAACAAAGGCAATCACCGCGCCAAAATTTGATTCAAAATTCAAATAAGCCTGTTACACACGTCTTCATGCTAGATGATATATGTACATCCAGGGCAAATTAATTGAAAAATTTTAAAACACGTTTTTTCTGGCTATTGTTCCCTTTTTTGTTTCGTATACCTTGCTTTTAGTGCTGTAAGTTTTTCTGATATTTATCCTTCATTTTTCATACAGGGTGGCCCATTAGTGCGAGGTAGGTGGATATATTGGAAAATAATAGGGTTAGAAAAAAACTTTTGTAATGAAAGTTGTGCAAATCAATGAGTTGCACATTTTAAAATTTTTTGTTTATACAGGGTGTTCCATAAAAGTGCGACATACCAAAGTTATGTTTTTTTAAATGGAATTACTAATTTTTTACAAATTTGGATTTCTTGTGAAATTTAATGTGACTTTATGCATTATACATAGTGTCTAAAATAGAGGGTTTTCGCATTATATCACTTTTTCCGGAAAAATTGACTTTTTAAAAAAATTAAATAACCCAGTTATCCTGAAATTTATCCATCTGCGATTTCGTAGCTTTAATATGCATTACATGTTTTAACTAAAACTGATTGTTCACCTTTCTAACCTTTCTAGGTTTTGAGTAATCAATTATTTAAATTAAACTCCATAAATTCATGGATAACTTGATTTTTTCAAATGACACCCCCTACTTTTTTATGTGCCTTTGAACGTGGAATCTCATAAGCTTTTTAATGATAAGATTGTAGGTATCTAACTCTTACTCAAAAATCTGCAAAAATCCGTTAGAGTTAGATACCTACAACCTGATCATTAGAATGCTTATGAAATTCCACGTTCAACGGCTCATAAAAGAGTAGGTGGTGCCATCAAGTTATCCATGAATTTAGGGAGTTGAACTTTTAATGAAATTTTGATATTGTTTACCGAAAGTTTTATTATTGACTAGTTCACTAGTAATAGAAGCGAGTTTTTTTCATTTCAGAAGTATGACTTACAATGCTCGATATTCATATATAAGTTAAACTTGATCTACTACAATTTTCCATATCAACACTTTAGTGATTACTCACCTATAATGAGTTTTATTGATTTTCTGAGAGATGACACAATTGAAAGCAATACATATTTAGTAATTAAACATTGAATTGAATTGAAATTAAACTTAACTATATATTTATCTTTGTCTCTTTATACGTTATAACATTACTCAAATTGTTTAAAATGAAACTCACGTAAAACTAAATTAAAAATAAATTAGGTGACAAAACTCTACAAAACACATTTTATTGAACTTTTCAATGTCATTTTTGATTGACCATTTTGGTGGTCAATTCAAATTAAATATACTAGGTACTATAATGAAACATGTGGGTGGTTTTGGAGATATGATATTTACATACAAACAGCTTCAGATCAACATCTTTTTTTTCTTAATTGTTAAAATATTGTTTCAAAGAATGTTATTATTTTTTCCGAATACCAACTTGTGGGTTGATTGAATCTGAATATTTTATTCTCGTGATTTTATCTGTGCAATTACCTATACTAACGGTTTCAACTTATTTAAATATGTGGGTATACATTTGTTGTTGCAAAGCACAATTAGCGTATAACAAAAAATTATTTACGGTGATTGGAAAATATATAACTTATCACTTACACTTTTAACGTTAAAAATAATTTTAAAGTGCAGGAAATAGCTAAATTGAAGAAAATTGGGTTTGAAAAGATATCGTATAAAACTACTTTAAAAAAAATCCCAAAAAGGCGTCGCAATACGTGATATACGAGATGCGGTCTAACATACCTACCCTCGGAATACGTAAGGATGTGCGACTAAGGTCCGTAGATTCATAAATGCAGGGATACGTGATTTCTCTAAAGAATACCAATGATGCAAACATTTTATTACTACCCAGTTATACCTGTCATGAATGCTGATTTTTATTTGGTTCACAAAAGTTAATTACACATACACAAAAGCTGCTTTTGAATATTAACCAATTCATTAATTATTCCACTAACGAAAATATGCAATATAATTTATAAAGGTGAAACTTTAATTAATTTTTATAGTGCTATGGAGTGTACTAATTTCAGAATAAAATGCGATACATGTTTTCACCATATTAAACAATTAAATTACAACATGATTATGACACTACATAAAATCTGATACAAATAATAAAACAGCACGTGAAAAGGCATTTAAGATGATACAATAAACTAAGATTTTTGTTTTACTTATCTCAATAATAAAAATGCTATTAAAAAGCAAAGCTTAAGATACTTTGTTTTGTTTGAAGAATGTCATTAATTTATTTATTGTGAAGAATTTCTGAAAAATCGTTAAAATATAATGAGTCATTTTTAAAGGACACTATTAACAATTTTACGCACAGTGCTAAAAACCATTACTTAAACATTATATCAGTATTAATTAATCATTACTTCTAAAATAAATATTTTTACTGCTGAAAAATATACCTATAATGCAAATATCTAAACCGCAATTGAAAATTGTTTACCTCACTTGTTTTGTTTAATGATATTTTTTAAGTTTAGTAATAAGTTAAGGTAGTTGTATAATCATTCTGTTGTTCAACGAGAGGAATTATAGCACGATTTGAACAATAACCCCTTATAACGAATTTAATGTAATATTTTTTTCTATTGCATTATTAATTTAGTAAATGCAAAAAATTTCTTTGCTAAATACAGTAAACTTATATAAAGTGTGCTGCTGCTAAAATATTATTTAACTTAATACTTAACAGTGCATTAACATAATTTCATAATGTGTTACTGTAACAATAAGTAAACCGCTTAATGTAAGTAAACTGCTTAATGCACAATAAAATACTCAATTAAAAGTTAAATAAAGCATCATTCTATTAAACCAGTTTGATCATTTGGCACCTACCACAGAAGCTGATATTGTTGAAATATTGCTTACCGGGGTAGGTGTCTACAGTAAAAGTACACCCTAATCAACGTGTTTTTACATTTGGTCCTTTGAGCGGATGAACCTTGCTAGCAAGAAGATGCCAACAACTAACTACTACACAACCACCGGCCCAGAAGACGCCGACAAATAACTACTACACAACTACCGGCCAAGAAGACGCAAACAACTTACTACTACACAACCACCGACCCAGAAAACGCCGACAACAAACTACTACACAACCACCGGCCAAGAAGACGCCGACAACTAACTACTACACAACCACCGGCCAAGAAGACGCCGACAACTAACTACAATCCATAACCACCGGCCAAGAAGACGCCGACAACTAACCACTACACAACCACCGGCAAAGAAGACGCTAACAACCAACTAAAATCTACAACCACCAGTTAAAAGAAGTAAACACAAGAAGAAAAAAAAACTACAATAATCAAAATGGAAAAGATCAACGCACTCGTTCGACAGCAAGAACAGATAAGTCAAGAAATTTTAAAACTCCATAACAACAACAAAAAGGATTCAGCATCAAGAAAAACACAAATTTACATCTTAATCCGCCTATCAAACTTGGAAAAATTATGGAATACAGCACAACATAACAACGATGTCATAATATCACTCGAAATGCCGCAGCATACTTCACCACCTAATACTTCCAACAAATTACAACATTATACGAAGAAGCGAAAACTTACCTCAACACGTGCTCTAAAGCCAATGAAAAGCAAAAACCATTCATTGCTAATAAGTCCACTCCTCAATCGACCAATAGTACTGGTAGGCGGCGCAGCTCTCCTCTGGGGAATATATCTTTTCTAGACCAGGACGCATCCTATACAGCCATCATCAAAGCCAGAAACGGATCATCAGACATCAACAAGGCCAAGGAGTGAAGAAATGATTAAACTACAACCTCTAAACACACCGATTCTGTTAGTTCGAGCGGGCAGAATGTTTAAAATAATTAAACATAAATTGCTCAACGCATTGCTATAAATTGGTACAAATAATTCGTAAGCAAAATTGCAAAAAATTATATTTAATACTTAACAGTGCATTAACATAATTTCATAATGTGTTACTGTAACAATAAGTAAACCGCTTAATGTAAGTAAACTGCTTAATGCACAATCTAAAAGGTATAATTACTCAATTAAAAGTTAAATAAAGCATCATTTATTAAACCAGTTTGAACATTTGGCACCTATCACAGAAGCTGATATTGTTGAAATATTGCTTACCGGGGTAGGTGTCTACAGTAAAAGTACACCCTAATCAACGTGCTCTTACACTATTTATTTGTTTCAGCATAAATATATGGTAGGAATGTCATTCAATAGCTTTGTGTATAATAGATGGTTGTCATTGATACGTATCCTATCATTTTAATATCCGATTTGTTTTCCGTTTTTAATTAAAAAAATATTATATAAAATATCATAATCAAAGTTTTAATCAAAAATTTACATTAAAAAGAAAATAACTTGATTTTGGTTTTTGGTTTTACCATTCATTTTATATTCGCAGTAACCGTGTTAATGCTAATTCCATATAAGCTTCTAAGGCACGTTACAAACGTAAATGGTTTGGAAAATTATAACTAGATTTATATAATTAAACGTGTATTAGGAAGTTAAATGGCGAAAGTATTTCTCATCCTTAGTGACCATCAGGTTTGTAGTTTGTCAACTGTTTAGTTAAAAATAGTATTTATGATACAAGTGTGTGAAGTACAACTTTGGTGCATGAGTTGCAGTGTTATCACACGGGTTTGTGCCCTAATGCAAAACATTCTCTGTGTTGTTCTTAAGACTTTTAGCTACGCACTAAATCATAAAGTTATCATAGCATTTATTGTAATTTCTTTAAGTTTTTTTGGGTAGCAAATTCATCGTTTCGTTTAATGCGATATCTTCGATCTCTGGAGGTGTATTGTTTGTAAAAAAAATTATTAAAATGGAAAAATTAAAAAAAAACATTAAAATTTAAATTAAAAATTAAAAGGGACGTTAAACACAAAGGGATCAAGTCGAGATGGTGTAAACAAGTTTGAACTAATAAGAGAACTAACCCCATTCCTTTAGTTCGGTACTCCAAACTAATAAATATACGCTGTAAACAAAGCCATTGAAATTATGATCCTACTGTGGATAAAACATACTTATTCATCATTGTCTCGTGGCATCGATTGGTAACACGGATTTATATCATATTATTTTAACTTTATTTTCTTACACATATGTAGGCACATATACGTGGGTTTACTGGAGCACAAGCTTACTGTCATGGGAATAATTGTTGTCACAATTTTATCCTTAAAAATTAATTAAAAATTAACTTGAATCAGGGTGTGAAATACTGGCCCTTACGTGTCTATTCTGTAATTATTCGTTCGTAATTTGTTGCATACCGATTATCGTTATCGTGTTGCTAACGATGAGCTGAACGATTGTTAGTAAATTTCTATTTTTGTAACATTTGTCGTTATTTTATACAAACAAACTTTAATTTTAGGATAGATATTACATATTTTCGTACCCTACTGTCCCATATAGTTTTGCGTTTTGACGGACACATATTAGTTAACAGAGAAAAAATAACAGAGAAAAATGATTTATGGTGTCAGCTCAAGTTTTAAAATTTTTAGAAAAAATGGAAAACAACGCAGTTTTTCCTGACAAATAAATACAATCTCGCTCCTGGAAGAACCTAATATTTAAAAAAAAAACCTGGAAATGCTTAATTTAAAAAAATTATTACTGTAGGGTTTGCAAACCACTTAGTTGATAAATGATGAAATAGAAATAATTTATTTAAATGATTGGTTCTTCTTCGAGGAGGGACACCAAAAAATCACGTCACCTATACAGTTTTCTAAAATTTTCTTCTAGAAGGACTCTGAAATAAACTTAAGGAAATTACTTCACAACAACACATTGAATCAAATTTATTATTAATACGAGGGTTGCCTTTTAAGTGTCGGGAATAGAACGTTCCTTATCACCTAACATTTAGAAAAACTGTTTATAAATAACTGTTGGTATTTGTCAATGTCAATGTCAAAATATCATTTAGATCGGCCTGATAGTTTTTAAACCGTGGCGTGTTAAAGTTCCCAAGTCGCTGTACGAGATGAAATTAAGTCCGGAACAATACCGCACAATTATTTTTATAACTTACAACGAAGCCTCACCCAGCAAGAATGCGTCGCAGAACTTGTTGCTGTTTTTGGCAAAGAAGCACCATCAAAGACAACGATTTATCGCTGGTATTCAGAGTTTCATCTCAGGGACATTAGTTCAAAAGATCTTACACGAAAAACTAGGTGTTAAAAAATTAGTTTTCCGGTGGATACCGCATCTCCTCACAGAAGAACAGAAAGCAGCTCGAGACAATTGGTGTCGAAAAACTCTACAACGGTTCAACTCAGGAGCATCAAAAAACGTTTACGACATCATAAGTGGTAATGAATCATGGATCTATAGCTATGAGCCTGAATCAAAACGCCAATCTGCAGTATGGGTCTTCCAAAGGGAACTGAAACCGACAAAAATTGTTCGCTCTCGCAGCGTTGCCAAGAAAATAGTTGCATTGTTTGTTGCCAAATCAGGGCATGTAGCAACGATTGTTCTTGAAAATCAAAGAACAGTTAATGCTCAATAGTATACGACCATTTGCTTGTCTGAAGTGATCGCCGAGCTTCGGTATAATAACCCAAATCGACGCATTATGCTCCATCAAGACAATGCAAGCTCGCACACCGCTCAAGCCACAAAGTCGTTTTTGGAACTGCAAAATGTCGAAGTTCTTGATCATCCTCCATACAGCCCTGACCTAAGCCCCAATGATTTTTTTACATTGCCAAGAATCAAAAACGAGGAAAGCGGTTCCAGACGTCTGAAGAAGCGGTGGATGCCTACAAAACAGCGATTTTGACTACACCTACTTCGGAATGGAATAAATGTTATAACGACTGGTTCCATAGAATGCAAAAGTACATTGGTTTATGCTGAGAGTACTTTAAAAAACAATAAAAAAATGTGTTATTATACCTTTTACACTTTTCTTCATTCCCGACACTTAAAAGGCAACCCTCGTATATGTATAGTTTGATTAAAATTTGTTGTAAAAGGTGTCGATCCATGTGATAAATTTCATATCAAACTCACAAATAAATTCGAAACGTTTACAAGCGATTCCTAATTTGCTCTAGTTTATCAACGATCTAATACTAGTGAGTTTACCGTTCATGAACGATAAATAAAATTTACAGAATAGGTATTGTCGGAATAACCGCTTAGTGAATGATATTCGTTTAGAAACGATATCGTTACGTCTTACAGAATAGACATATTAGTGAATTGGTATTTATCATTGCAAGTTACTACATTTTAATATTGTTAAGTGTATATGTGACTGTAAAATGGTCACTAAATCTTTGCGGTGGCACTATAATCAATTTTGTAAAAATGTTGTATGATTCATCCTTTTCAGAAATTTAAACAAATGTATTTTTATTTTAATTTATTTTTTCTAACAAATAGTCATTTAACTTG
Source organism: Abscondita cerata (assembly GCA_030710515.1). Classification (NCBI taxonomy): domain Eukaryota; kingdom Metazoa; phylum Arthropoda; class Insecta; order Coleoptera; family Lampyridae; genus Abscondita; species Abscondita cerata. Next base: position 161,801 of record JALBCR010003122.1, read on the forward strand.
TTCTCTTATTTGTTAATAAAAGAACTGCCTTTTTAAGTAAAAAATCTTTTTTAACTGCGTTTGTATAAAAGTGGTACAGAGCGCTTTTACTTACGAAACAAGATTATACCGAAATTTACCCACAAACTATTTTCAGATTCACAAGTTTATAAAACAAAATGGGACTCTAGTTTTTCTTTCAAACAAAATAATTAATTTAGCATCAATCTTAAAATTGACAACCTTCACCTTAGTACGTTTCACTTCGAACAATAAAATATAAAATAAAATAATAAAAATACGCAAGGATGTCTTATTTTAATAAGTACGCCAACAGGCATTAAGCACGGTAGTTCTTCGGGGTAAATATAAAATTACTTACAGTTGTTTTATTTTCTTCAGATGAATCAAATAATTCGTTTTGGGGTATACACCAAAACTCCCAAGGTTTTCGTCGTAACACAAAAACTGATTTATCAGGAACACCTTATTACGCCGAATTTATCAAAAAAAATGCACATTAACTGTATTGTATTTCTATAATAGTGTAGGGAAACTCAAGGTATCCGCAAGCGTGGCTTTGACTTCAAGTAATCAACAAAGTCCCTTTTATTTTTCCGAACTATATGGTTCTTAGCACATTATTATAAATATCACTTTAATACTTGCATAACTTTCATTAGATTGTACTCAAAAAACTTTACATCAATTGTTCACTAATTAGCGATTGTTAAAAAAAGTTACAATTATTGTCCGCTACAGTTTACTTGTTTATAATTACATAGTAGTACGTAATTCTAAGTCCGCTTATAAAATAACTTAAAAATATTAAAAAACAAACTGGGGGAGTGCGTCCAACCCCTAAACTTTTTACATACACATATAACTTTACAAAAAACAATACGTTAACAGTTCTTAGAAAAATAAACAATCTGCAAATTCAAAATTCAACTGTGACTTGTAATCAGTGACTGTTCTGTTTAGACATAACAAAATATCGGGTTTACTTTAGAAAAACGTTTTTCTTGAAACAATCAAAGAGTTTATTAATTCAGCAAAGTAAAATTGTATAAAATCTTTGATAAAAACTATCGAGATAAACATTTCTTTAAAGCTTAATTGTGAGAAATTGAAGAAAAAGCATTTCTCGACACCACAACTGATTTAAAAAAATTAAAACGCAAGTGCCGTTTTTGCCGGTAAAGTTTTCTATCCCCTATCTAGCCAAAATATATAACTACACAAAATGCCAAAATATATAACATAACCCCCATCTTGAAAAAATGTGTTTTAACAAAACCAAAATAACTATATCAAACTAATTACTAATAGTACAAATAGAAATATAAGCAATTTATTTTGCAAACGAAACCACATATACAGGGTTTCTATAAATGATTGTCTTATCAAGTTAGCAATTAAATAATCAAAATTAACGATAAACAACAAAGGGATATTATTTACAACGGAACGATGAAATAACTGACATATGATAACATTCAATGCAACATAAAAAGTTATGGTTAATTAAATTTAGGAACAACACTGTATGTAGTGTCCTCTAACATTATACAAAAAATTAAGTTAATATTTGTGTTTCTCGTCATCAATATACCCAGTATCCCACATTTTGTCCAATTTCCATGTTACGTAACAAAAATTTAAGCCCGGTAACTCAGAAACCTAGTCGTTGTGGACCTATATTTATACAAACTTTTTATCTTAAAATTAGTCAAAGATTCATCTCTGAAAATTTGTAAAAGTACTTAATTAACACCTTGTATAAGTAAGTAAGTAAGTAGGTGCAGTAGGTATCATATAAATTAGTTTTTACAAATTGAATGCGTATGTTAATTATTTTGTAGTCATTTATTGAATGATAACATGTATAGAAATTATATGTATAATAATTATTAAGTATATATTTTATTCATAACACACGTTTTAGCGACTACACAGAAAACTTACTTAACCGTTGAAGTCGCAGGACCCAGGTATAAACGTGTCGTATTGCCGAATGGACAAAACGCCGAATTTGTGAACAAATCGCCGAAAAACTTCTGTGGCCAAATCGGTGAAAAATGACAAAACGCCGAAAATGCTACTGCGAACAAGTCGCAGAATGTAGTCAAAACGCCGCAAAAAGTAAAAAACTACCCCTTAGTGATCGTAAACTGGTGTTATTCCCAAACTCCAACTAAATCTGCGGAGAAAACGCCAAAAATGTTTTAGCGGATATAACGCCGAAAAGGTTTCTGTGGACAAAACGTTGAAAACGCTTTTGTGGATATCTGTTGTTTCTGTTGACAATCAATTTAAGTTTTTATTTTATCAGGATGTTGCGGAGTTTTAAATATTCATATTGTTTATTTACAATTAAAAAATATTATTTTTACATTTTCTCTGCAATAACATTGAAAATTTAAGTTTGAAGATTAATACATAATAATAATAATAATATTTTTTAATTGTAAATAAACAATATTGAATATTTTAACTTATATTTCATCCGCAACATCTTTTCTTATTAAAAATTGTTGATATGGTCGAAAATGAAGGTACTTTACTCCTGAACAAAAAAGATATGTTATTATCATTATTATTATTATACGAATTATATAATTTCATATCTGATGGTTGAATTTTGTGGTTTAGAGCATGCTTACCTTTTATGAAGAATAAGGGTTTTTATAAAATTAATAACAACAAAGTTTTCCATATGTAGTCAACTTACGCGGACACGGTATAAACCTATACCTGTTGAATACTACTCGAAATTTGACAGCTTTTGAATGAACATCTTTCAAGTCAACGTATGTTGTATTTTGCAGAAGCATTTTTGGCGATTTGTCCACAGAAGTATTTTCTGCGATTAGTCAATTCGGCGTTTTGTCGACAGAAACATTTTCAGCGTTTAGTCCGGGGGTTCTGTTGGAGTTCGGGGACGACGCCAGTTAAGGATCGGTAAGGCGTTGGTTTTTTACTTTTCGGCGTTTTGACCACATTCGGAAATTTGTACACGGAAGCATTTTCAGCGTTTTGTCATTTTTAGGCAATTTGTCCACATACGTTTTTTGGTGATTTGTTCATAAATTTGCACTTCTGTCCATTCTGCGATTTCTCTATTCGGTTCAGACACGAATGACCAAATTGATTTTAAACGAAAGTGCCGTTTCTGGCAGCAAAGCTTTTTACCTCCCTACCTAGCAGAGGGTCAGTACTACACAAAATGGCTAAATACTTAACATACCTGTTTTTGTAAGCAATTTGAACATGGTTAATGATGATATATCTAATAGTCAATACTCGATACATATGTTCTTGGATCTTCGACAAGGTGTTCATTTTCGAATCTTTAACTGCAAAAACGCCTCACTGAGGTAATCTTGCAAACACACATGAGTTTAAGATTTATGATTGGAAAGTTTTGTATATCGCTACAAATTGGTCATTTTTTATTAAACTTAATTTATTTTTTCCCTTTTAGGTGCCGCTACTTTTTAAATGTTTGGTGTAGAGATAAAATTAAGAATTGGAACCTTATTGAAGGAAATAGTCTTAATTGTACTTTTTTTAACTATACAGGGTGATTTATAACTATTGGGACAGAGCGGGTTATTTAGGCATAAATGTGACCATAGAACCCAATATTTCTTAATAAAATATTGCTGTGGAAAAAGATACAGAGCGTTAAATTAAAAATTTTTTTTTCATTTTTTGTTAATAATTTCACTGTCAAATTATCAATTCTTATCAAAATTGGCAGAAAGGCATAACTTTAGACCAAAAACATTATTTTATGTACTATTTTACAATTTGTTGTAGGGGCGCTACGTGAATGATTCCTGATGATGAAATCGATTGGTAATTTTTTTTGGCAAAACTTTTTTGTGATTTTGATTAGAGAATATGACGTAAACATCATTTCTACACAATATTGGTACTCCTGTTTAAATACAATAATTTCATTTGTTTTCGAGAAAAACGCAGTTGAACAGTTCGTAGTGTCAGAAGAGGATTTCAAATATTACTTTATTTATTAAGGGTACGTTTTGAACTGTCAGATAATTATGCTTCTCTGTAGATTTTGATAAGAATTGATAAATTTACAGTAAAATTATTAACGAAAAATAAAGAAAAAAAAATTTTATCTAACGCCTTGTATCTTTTCCACAGCAATATTTTATTAAGGCATATTGTGTTTTATGGTCATATTTTGGTCTAAATAACACGCCCTAAGCCTACGTCCCAATAGTTATGAATCATCCTGTATACATAGTGTAGTTTAATTCTGCATCAATTATTTTATTATTTCATCCACTGATACAAACAGAACAACAATATCTGCATAAATGAAAAAAGATACCCGTGTTTTTCTATGATTTAAAAGTCACGATTTTTTAGAAATAGTTTTTCACTGTTAGCTTATTTTCAGTTTCGTAAAAATTGTCTTGTAAAAGACGAATACAATTTTTTGACATTGTAAAGAAGGGCGACCACTAATATTTACATTAAAAAAAATAGATGATAGAACTGATATCTGTGAAAGCCAATTGTTTAATAATTTTTCAGTCGACTATGTATTTACAGGTCTTATTAATGCGTAAAACGTCAGAAAAAAATGATTCATTAATGAACCTATTAATGAATGATTTTGTTTTTTTCTATTAATGCACGATTTCAATAAACATTCAAATCAAGTGCGTGCTTATCAAACAAAAAATTTGTCACAAAATTTGAATTTCTACATAATTAAAGAAATTAGGTGAGTAAATTAATGCTGATATATTTTTTAACGCCGCCGGAAGTGGCGGGAACTGTAAATATTGCCTAAAAATACTTACTAGTTGAACTTTTAATTATTGTGCGTTGTGACGTAAGTAACAATTTTATAACTTAAACATTTCTTTATTTCATTAGAATATGGTCGACTAAAAATATTGTAACTAACTCGAATATTAAAGACGATTAATAATCTTGATTATTAATCGCCATCATTAATACACTTGTTTGTTAAATAACTATTAATCAATTGCTTGCACCTTCAATAAAAACTCAAATCTTATAAAGTTTTCAATGAGAAAATAACAAAAATAAGCTTTCTTTCCAAACTGTATCATGTGTTTAGTTTGAAAAGGCAACTCTAATTCTAAGCTTCCTCACAAATCCAACTTTGGTATGTTGTTTAATTCCAACTTTAGGAAGACTTTTTAGACTTATAGAGCCGTATTCACCGATGTTTTTAAATCTTTTTAAAAATTACTTTTAACATTAATTATCCACCTGACCATGTTTAAATATGCAATTAAATTTGTCTTCAAAATCAATTACCTTGCAGTTACTAAAGCGAGCTTAGACGTAAAATTAATTTTAAAACTACTTCTAAAAGTACTACTTTTAAGATTTCAAAGTTGCGATGAATAAGGGTCATTGCGTGATGATTTAAAACCTAACACCAGTCGACACTAGGTGTCGCAAAACTTACTGTTAAAAACTAAAATTATAGTAATTTATTAGACGCAAGAAAATGTAATCACCGTGAACTTTTCTTCCAAAACCTTTTTTATACTTGGAATCACAATTACAATAAGAAATAGTCAAAGTGTAACGAATAATCTTTTAGGTACATTGCTGATATTTCAGTTAGAGAATAGAATCATGACTTTTATTTAAAAAATATTAAACTTATAGCTTGTAAGGATTTGTTAAAAGTAATCTAATTTTACTGCTATCATTTTTTGGTAGAATTCCTATATAGACGCACATTACACCAATTTGCATTGTTATCACCGCCGTAAGTTAAATTTACTACTCATGTTTACGGCAGATATCGCGGGGACAATTTCGATAAAATCGATTATATTTTAAGTTAATAAACAAATTTGTATTTTTATCTACCAATAAACCACTTTTTTTAAGTAATTTTGTATATTTTGTTTGGATTGTAAATTAACTAGATATGTTTCATAAACAAAAATTTTTCATTCAATTAGGACGGGTTTAAAGGCAATTAATCATAATTATTTTGCTCGGCGTTACCCTAATGTGTCACTGTTCTTTTATTCTATATTTTTATGGCTTGACATTATTATCTTACTTTAATCAAATAATGATAATTTGAATCCGACACAAACGCAAACGTAATTACTTTCGTTAAAATACTTATGAATTTTAATTTGTGTTTTTTATTCACAACCACTAAAACGTATTCCCGAATCCCTACAAAACTTTTTTACCAGTTGTTGATCTTAGTCCTTCAAAATCTTCTCAAATATTCACTCTAGCGCGATGAGTATCTGGTGAAAATCATTATAGCTACATCAAAAAAAAGAGATAAAGTTATGTATGATAACCTAAAAAGTACTTTACAAACACTAATTAATTATCTTAGTTTAAATGAACTTATTCTGAACACAACTAAAACTTGCTCGATGCAGTTTTATACAAAAAGTAATTACTATAACAGTAGTTAACTAGTTAGGTTACATAATAAGACGTTAAACCAAGTGACATCTTGTAAAGTTCTTGGCTGTTATATTGACATGTCAATAACATGGAAACCTCACATATCTTACATTTCAAAAAAACGTAGCGTCATATTGTTATGCATTAAAACGTCTTTCGTATATCTCTAATATGGATATGTCTATAAACTTTTATTATGCTAATATTGAATCAATAATACGTTATGCTATTGTTTTATGGGGTGGTTCGAATAATAGCAATCGAATTTTCGTATTACAAAAACGTGCAATTTGATGCATTTTCAACATGCGCATTAAAGACTCCTGTAAGCAAATCTTTATTAAACATAAATTGTTAACGCTGCCTTCAATTTACATATATAAAATTTTTAAAGTTTGTTAAAACTAATATAACCAGCTTGAAGTTTCAAAACCACTTCCATAATTATCGCACTAGACATGGTAATGATCTTGAGTATAGCAGTAATAAATTGGTTCTTTATGAGTCAAAAGTAGTCTTTTGTATAATAAACTACCTCTTCATGTAAGGAATTTATCTTTAAAAAATGTATTTAAAGTCAATCAAGATCATACTACAAAAGCAATGCATTTTACACTGTTGATGAATACTTAGAATATGAATTTTAATTTTAGTTACTATATTTGATCTTTCCTATAGCTGTAACAAGGTCTCCTGGAATAAACGATATTATTATTATTATTTTAATTATTATTATCCAATTTAAATTTTTCATCAATTGACGTATGGACCACTTTTCTTCCTTTAAGGGAGTGGAGCTAGTAGCATTCAACGCTATAATAATAATAATAATAATAATAACATATTTATTGCCCCAACAGAAAACTCTATACATAAGGACAATTACAAGTTAATAAAATACAATAAAAGTGTTAAAAAATAAAATTTGCCTTTGATAATACTATTTTAGGTTGTCGTTAGATATATCACATGTGTCATTTATACGATTAACGTTATTGCAACTATAAACAATAGGTGAGCGATACATAACCGTTGTATTACAGAAAGTGATGTAAAAAAGAGTATGGCTACGACTATTTGGCCTTGGAACAAGAAAGGGCAGCTGACATAATAAGAGCGAGCAATCAATGTTATCGTTAACCAATTTATGAATAAATGATATAGAATTAAGTGCCCTTCTTTTTCAGGGATTGAAAACTAAACCTACTTAATAACAAAACATGATCAGTTATATAATATACACATATTCTAAGAGTACTGAAAAATGGAAGTGTAAATTTCACTTTATAGTTTAGTATACTACTCATTTTAATGTAAAAAGTTCTTTAATAATTGTTTTCTACATTAAATGTCTTGTTGAGTGAGTTATAAAAAAGACGTTTCAATTGTGGACAAACTAATTTTTTTTCCTGAAGTATGTTTTCATGTTTACTTTGCTAACAATGTTTGAAATTTGGTGAAAAAGTCATGTTAAATCATACTTATTGTAATAATTAAATTCAGAATTAAAACAACTTTCATTATTGGAATGGGACCCAAAATCGTCATCGTCGTAAACATTATCGACGACTAGGTTTTTTGTTCATGTTTGGATTAATTTTGGTTTTACGTAGTTTCACAATTTAAAATTATTTTTTACCAACTCCAGAAAGTTAGAAAAAATTAATTTTTGTTCCGATCTTGTACCTACCGATATACTTATTTAGATAATTAGGCAATTGCAGCTAGTGGGAGATAACGATATTTTTGAGCATTTACTCCCGTTTATACGATTTCTTCATAGATTGAATTGCTTTTGAAAAAAAATAGCGGTGTTATTATTAATACGTTGAAATGAGTGACTGTTTTTTAACCTCTATTGTTGATGCTTATCGAATGTACATGATTTTTGAAAGATGGTACCTCTTCCCCTTTGAGGAAATAAATATTATTATTATTATTACTTAGGAATAAAATGTGAGGACTGAACCTGTGGTAGCCTATATACATAGGTTTTATATAAGGTAATTGAGGATTGGAACTAAATTTTTGTAAACGATTTTTGAAGGAGATATAACACAGAGTTAGCACGTTTACATGTTTTTATAATATGTTCTGACCAATTTAAATCTGACGTCACTGTAATACCTAAATCCACGTAGGACGATACAGGTTTAAGAAGTGGGGCGTGGAGAAAGTACTGAAACCGCGGATTATTTTTGGTAAGGTGCAAAACAACACATTTGCGTACGTTTAAGAGAAGTAACCAATCACAACACCAGTTGCTGTAAGGTGTAATGTTCTAGTAATGATATACCATAGATTTTAGTATCATTAGCATAAAAAGCTTTCTTGCAATGAATATGAGGTGGTAAATCACTAGTGAATGCTATAAACAGTAGAGGGCCAAGTATGGATCTCTGAGGAACTCCATTTTTCACAAACTTTTTCGACGAGAAAGATTCTCCAATTCTAACGCTAAATTTTTTGTTGGATGGGTAGTTTTTAATCCAAAGCAATAGATTACCACGAATGCCGTATGACTCAAGTTTGTACTGTAATCTACGGAGTGGAATTTTGTCGTACGCCTTGGCAAAGTCAAGATATATTATATCAGTTGGCAGTTTATTATCAAGAGACAAAGACCAGTCGCTTATGCAAGTAACAAGATTTGTAGTTGTGAATCTTCCATTCACAAGTTCATGTTGATCGAGTGGTATTACATGGTGTTTTGTAAGAAAATCAGAGATTGCCTTTGCTACAATGCTTTTCAAAATTTTTGATGGACTTATGAATAAGCTGATAGGACGGTAATTAGTCGGGTTTATTTTGTCACCTTTTTTATAAACAGCAGTTACGGATGCTACTTTCCACAGATCTGGTACCGTCGATGTTTTGAATGAGCGATTTATAATGTTGCAAATAGGAGTACAAAGTATGTCAGCAAATTTTTTTAAGAATAATGTGTTTAATCTATCAATCCCAGGTGAAGAGTTATTTTTGAGGCCAAGTAGCTTTTCTTTGACTTTCTTGACTTCGATCGTGACTTCAGTGAAACTATCTTGAATTCGATTTGCTGTAATTTCTGGTAAGATGTTGTTGGAAAGTTCATTTGTGAAAACCGATGCAAATGTGTTTGCCAAAATTTTCTCAGTATCAAAATCAATTGAACATATGGATCCATCAGGTTGTCGCAGACGTGGAATACTAGCACATAGTTGATCAAACATGTTTATATAACTTTTGTGATTATCTGAACATGCAATACTTTCTTTACATGGCGGTTTTGATGAAGAATTTCAGTAAGTTTGAGAAAGTTCTGTGAGTAATAAAATCTTGCTTAGTATTTGACCGCTTGTATTTTCTCCAAAGGTTACGTTTATGGTTAATAAGTGACATAATTTTACTATTTATCCAAGGCTTAATAGGATTCTTTCTTGAAGTTTTATAAACGAATTTTTGTGAATAGTATTGTTGATAATTTGTAGAAAAACATTCCACATGTCTGTTACGTTATTCAGACGGTTTAAGACCACATCAAAGTTGATATTTTTAAGTTAGTTTCAACGTCTTTGTATTTAACTACTGTATATTCCACAACATTATGACTATAGCGAAAGTGTGCTTAAACTTGTGCCATTAACACAACATGATCAGATATACCGATTGGATAGATATACTGTACCTCCCTTATAAGTTGTTCATCATTTGTAAAAATTAGATCTAGCGTTGATGGATTATTATTGGTACAATATCTTGTAGGTTTTACTATTAATTAGCTGAGATAAATTAGAACCAATGAAAAATTGTACAAAAACGTTTGAAATTGATGAGGAATCAGGGATACCAGTAATAGGCAAAGAAATGTCGGAGAAATTGAATCCGTTAATAGAAACGACTGAGTCTAGATCAACTGGTTTGAGCCATGTCTCAGTGATACATATAATATGTGGTTGTAAACCATAAACGGTACAAACAAATTCAACAAATTTTGATTTAAGTGGTCCTTAATGATTTGGAGTTGTATGGGTGTTTGATCGGCAATAATTGTATAATTTTTAGTCATAGGATTTTCTAGCAATTCCTTCTTATTGCGTAATACTTGAAGAACGTCATATTCGTTAGGTAGAACTACTTTAATCATACGAGGATATTTTGAATTGTGCGATGATTGCCCAAGCAAAAATGAGTAGCGGGATTTGACACGGAATTAATGGTAGTCAACACGTTTTTAATAGCAGATTCGTCATGCTGCTTTTTTGCGTTTACATCACCGGTAATTTTAGGTACTCCTCGAATTATGATATTATTAGCCTCATTCATTCGATCTACGGCTTCATGAGCTATTTAGTCAATAAACTGGGCACCAGTTAAATCCTCCAAATTCGTTATTTTTTGGTTCATTTCGGAAAATTTGTCCTTTACAGTATCCAACTCTTTACCAATACTCCTTTTAAAAATTTCAATGAGAGATTTTAAATCGCCAAACTGCTCAAAACTAGCATTGCAAGTGGTGCAAAATATTTTTATACATTTTGCGCGGTTTCTCGTTATTTGGTCATCAGCAGAAAGACCAGTGCATAGAATATGTAGCAGCCGCTTACAACCATCGCACTGAATGGTAGACGAATCAATTATAGATTTTGTACAAATTGCGCAGGTCACTGGCATCCCGTTTAATACAAAACAGGTAAATATGATTGACAAGAGTCAATGTCACTTACAGAATAGTTGTTATAATTACGAGAATGCAAGATTTACAAAAAGGCAAAAATTTTTACTTGAACAAAATTCACTTCAGGTAACTTTTTCACTTTCTATTGCCACTAATTGGTAGTGTGCAGAAGGGTCACAAAAATTATCTAAATTTTTTGATTATAACTTTATGAAATGCTAAACATTTACGGTAGATAAATCGATGAGAAGTTTAATGTAAAATATCCATTATTCAAATATTGTTTAGGCTTGAATAAATATTTGAGGAAATCTTGTAGGAACATTGTATTTAGAGGCTAAGATCCTCAATTAGGGGAGATGCTGTTACGTCAATGTTTAAGAGACTAAAATGAATCAGTAGACTAACATTTAATTTATAATTTATAATTTTTAGATAAATTATTAAAAAGAACACATACATAACAAATGCAAATAAATTTAGAATAATCGATTTCTTTGTCCCGTTCCCAGTGATAAGGCACTTAGCTTCTCTTGCTTTTTAATAGAAGTAAGTGAAAATACTCTGTCTTACTAAGGACGAAATTAATGACAAAAGGTAACTACGGTTAAATTTGTTATATCTTAGCTAAAACTTATTTTTATTAGCATGATAACTTAACTTGTTTCGAAGTCCTTGAATAAAATAGAAACCTAATCTTTTATTATAAACCTAAAAAAATATGTAATTAATTAGTTTTAAGAGGAAAAACTTTACCACGTTTAAAGTGAATTGGGAGTGTGTAGCAGCATTAGTGTGTAACGTTGGTTGCAGTGAACATTTTTTTGCGAAAGATATGTTAAAAGGACTGCTTTGCGTGGTAAAGAAATCATATATCTCAAAATAAAAGTTCATTAATTACAGAAGTAACTAAAATTTTGTTGTTAGATGCCATGAGAGATAGAGATGAAAATTTATTTTTTTAATAGTAAGAATTTATTTTTAGTAAGAAATAATACACGTTGCGAGTGTCTTAATTACATGCGAATTGCAAATATTATTTTTCTACGATCTCATAATGTTAAATAGAAACGATAATTTTACAATTGAGCACTTCTATTACAGTTACGAACTGTCAAATTTCCTAAATTTAAGTTTGACTTTTACACACAGTACCTGTCAACAAGTGCAATAAACAACGGTGTATTTCTATTGGTTCTAAATCTGTATCGTAATAAAAATTTGTATCGTAATTAATTTCATTATACCTAGTACCGATTGTAAAACTCTAATATATCAATTATAATGGAGAAGTAGAAAAAAAATATGAACGTTCATTGACAAAAATAATTTTGACATTTGATTTATTGCACTCAAATTTATTTTAAAATTTTGTATAAAATTTATGATAGAAATTTTTAATAGAAGATAAAAATTATGCTTTAATTTGTGTTTTTTTTAAAGAAAAGGAAAGTAATATAAATTAGCTGGAATATAATTAAGTTAAATTTAACTAAAATATTCAATTTACTTTATTTCACGTAAGTATTGAGTGATTGAACAACTATAATTATATAAAATTTATTAATTATTGTACTAAAAATATAAAATCGCAATTCAATCATATCAATATTTTCAGTATCCCAACCATCTTCACATAGTTCTGTTATAGTTTCCTAATAAATTTCAGCAGATATATGTGATGCAGGACTTGATATTCTGTATAACCGGCTGCAGTTTCGTGGGGGTATAAGGTGGTATTTGATTAACAAAAACCAAATAACAATTAATTTGTCTAATTGGTTTGATGGGAGATCTAAATTTCCAGGAAGACCTTATATAATCTACAAGTAACTAGTTGATTTAGTGTATTCATATTTTAGTTTGTTTTGAAAAAGCTATAATAGTAGTAATATAGATTTATTAACTTTTATAATACACGTAATGAAATAAATTATTTATACTTAGGTATTAATTTCATTTATAATTTTTATTGTATTTGATTAAGTCAGTAGAAAGTAGTTTAGACTCGTCTTTAGATTGACCCGTCTGTTCTTCAAGTACTCAATATTAAAAAAGAAAAGCATAAATATGAATTTGCCACTCCTATAGATTATTTACTACAATCAATATAAAAAAGTGTTTTTTCTTATTAATTTAGCTCAGTTAAATTAGACTAAATATTGCCTTTATCTAGGTACATTGTATTGAAAGTCGACTAATTTGTAGCTTAAACAATTTACAAATAGATGAATGGGTCGGTTTTCCCTAAATTTTAACATTAGCAAAATCACTTTTAACGCCCACCGGAGGAAGTTTAAACTTATAGATTTTCAAAAAAAATGTTGAAACGCTTTTGTTTCAAATTTTATAAGCTTTGAGAACTATTTTGTTTGTTGTTACTTAACAGATATTTAGGAAAAAATTTGTTTGCCAAACTTTTTCTTTACAAGAAGATTAGCAGACATCAGATTGTTGTAGCAATTTTTATTATAGTGATACTCACTAAATTCGAATTTTCTGTAACTATCATTAGACCCCTTAAAAAGGCCTATACAAGATCAGTTTTTCTTACGATAATTTTTAGAAAATCCAAATCCAGCCGGCTAGTTTCGGCTACATACGTTCAGTTAAACAGCAGGCCATCGCCGTCAGTTTTGGGAAACTCAATGTATGTAATGCTAATCCGGACGATATTTTGAACGGTCAGAGAAATTTTGGTTTTCAAAAACTTTCAAAGTAAATTGCATTATAAACAATTGTAAATCACTTCACTATTATTACAGATTTTATAGAGATTTATCGAAAATATAAGTGTCTATAGAAGGTAAAAGTAATATAGATTTATTAACTTTTATAATACATGTAATGAAATAAATTATTTATACTTAAGTATTAATTTCATTTATAATTTTTATTGTATTTGATTAAGTCAGTAGAAAGTAGTTTAGACTCGTCTTTAGATTGACCCGTCTGTTGTTCAAGTACTCAATATTAAAAAGAAAAGCATAAATATGAATTTGCCACTCCTATAGATTATTTACTATAATCAATATAAAAAAAGTGTTTTTTTCTTATTAATTTAGTTCAATTAAATTAGCCTAAATATTGCCTTTATCTAGGTACATTGTATTGAAAGTCGACTAATTTGTAGCTTAAACAATTTACAAATAGATGAATGGGTCGGTTTTTCCCTAAATTTTAACATTAGCAAAATCACTTTTAACGCCCACCGGAGGAAGTTTAAACTTATAGATTTTCAAAAAAAATGTTGAAACGCTTTTGTTTCAAATTTTATAAGCTTTGAGAACTATTTTGTTTGTTGTTACTTAACAGATATTTAGGAAAAAAATTGTTTGCCAAACTTTTTTTCTTTACAAGAAGATTAGCAGACATCAGATTGTTGTAGCAATTTTTATTATAGTGATACTCACCCCTAAATTCGAATTTTCTGTAACTATCATTAGACCCCTTAAAAGGCCTATACAAGATCAGTTTTTCTTACGATAATTTTTAGAAAAGCCAAATCCAGACGGCTAGTTTCGGCTACATACGTTCAGTTAAACAGCAGGCCATCGCCGTCAGTTTTGGGAAACTCAATGTATGTAATGCTAATCCGGACGATATTTTGGACGGTCAGAGAAATTTTTGGTTTTTCAAAAACTTTCAAAGTAAATTGCATTATAAACAATTGTAAATCACTTCACTATTATTACAGATTTTATAGAGATTTATCGAAAATATAAGTGTCTATAGAAGGTAAAACACGCGACGTATGCTAATAAAGTTAATTCCATGTGGAACAAATTATAGTGTTTTTTTAACCATTTTCTTTCTCATACTCTTTTTTTGTTGTTCCCGTGATAATATGACCACAATTGCTGCATATTCTTTTTCAAACATTATTGTTATTATATCTTACCTTCAAAATGTGCCTGTCGATCATGGCATCCGTTAAAACGTCTGGAAATTATCTCAACCGATTAAAAACAATCGGCTAAAACTGTTCAATTAAACTCTACGTGTATGTTAATCAACGATCTGGCTTGGACTGACAATCCACAAACTGCCGGCTGAATGATCGTGAATGGGCACCTAAAGTTCGTTGTTAGATTAGCTGGTAGCAGGTTTTAAATTATGCTGTTTTAACATATACCGCTCGATTACTAGATAATGTTAAAATATAGGAACAAATCAACCCACCCATCTATTTTCAAATTGTATAAGCTACAAATTAGCTAATCGCTATTCTTTTCGAAAACCCAGTAGTTTGCGAGATATTTACCAACAACTGATTTTACTGACATCACATAAAATGTTTAGTAGTCAGATCATTGAGAATTATTGACACAATGTATATAATAGCAATATCTAGTCGTACGCAAAAATCAAGCCGTATTACAATTTTTCCGAGGCTGCATGGTAATTTGACGGGATTAATTGCTTAACATTTACTTTACATAAGTTAGATGTGCAAATCTTGTTATAAATTTTTCTACATCATATCTGAATCATTTTTTTTTGTTGTAGATATAGATATACATTCTTTCCTTCTAACATTAATATTATGCACATTTATACAATTTGTGATTTGATTAATAAGATCAGGAGAAATTACTTTGTTATAAACGAGTGGAAGAAACAAGCAATCTTTGTTATCAAATGTGTTTGTAAATATCACGTATAAACCTAAAATGCAGTTATTAATTCGATTACTTTAAAGAACTTACATTTATCTAAGAATCAAATTTTTTAATGTAAGTAATTCAAAAATATGTTTTTCTGAAAACTAACAATCAAATTCAATCAAAAACCAATTCTATATAATTTCAACAATTTGACTAAATTTAAATGTTTATCTATGTACTTCACATTATTATACTATCAACAATCGTTATTGTTACTTTATCAAATCAAAATTTAACTAAAATCTTGTCTAAACCACCAACTTAATAATTCTCTAGAAGATGTTTTGTTTGTGTGATGTTACGATTAATAAAAACAGATTAATTATTTAAATAATTGTTAAAAATTTTTTTCTAACAAAAACATTAAAGCAAAAAATATACTAAATACTACATTACCAGTTAGGTCTATAGTTAGTTTCAAGAACATTTTTTAATTAACTTGGCTAGCACCACCTTAGATAATATTAACTTTTATTTTAAATACTGAATTGGAAACTTTTTTTTAATATTTTCAATTAAATATTTAATAAAATGAACAACTTTTTTCATTGTTCTGCTCTAGTTTCTTTTCATGTGATGAACGTATTTTCTTAGAACCACTAAATGAACTGATGCCAGTTTTGAAAAATCATAGTTTTAATTACATTCTTAATGTTGTTAAAGTACAACCTTCCGGTTTAGCCATAGGTTCAAGTTCAAATATACTTTTATCTAAACTCTTTATAAATTTTTAGACCAAATAAGCAAACAGAAACTTTAATAAAAATGATATTTTTACAACATAGCAACTTACCTGGCGTTACATTTATTCTCATTACTTTTTTGCAGTTTTTACAAAGATATTTGTTTATTTATTTATTCATTTATTTAGATATAGCCGCACCACAATAAAAGCCAATTATGGGCGGGAACACCGAAATACAACAATATTAAAAAGAACTAAATAGCGAGTCAGATTCTACCACACAGGTAACTCTTAAGTAATTGTACTAAGTTGTTACTCAAACTAATAACATGAAAATTGAAATGAGAATATCAGGTTTAAATTATTATAAAGTCAAAAGCCTTGCTAAAGTCAGTGTACATGACGTCGATCTAGAAACCAGAATCTAAGAATTCAGGTAGAAACTGGTGCATGGCATTTGTAGTTGTGGAACGCCTTCTAATACAACCATTGTGACAGCTATAAAGCTTTTGCAAAATTCTAGAGGCAATGTGGTTATGTAAATAGAATTCAAAAAATTTTGAAAAGTTACAGAAAAGCGCAATAGGACGATAGTTATGAACATTGGATCTGTCGCCTTTTATATGAACGAAAACGATCCGAGCAGATTTCTAACGAACAGGACAGGGTTCCAGTTGAATGATCAGATTAAGTATGTGTAGTAACAACACAGAGAGTACCGCAAGAAGAAGGCCTGCGGTAGACGTGAGCTTAATTTTTTTTTAGCGGACATCCAAATCAGACTCGACGAAGTATTTAGGCAGAGCGATTACATCAACAACCTGATGTGGAGTCACAAAATAGTGCTGGACATGTACGTCGCTAGAGCAACAGACTGAAGCAAAAAAATTTACGTCATCTTGGCTGTCACTGTAAACACCAAGATAAGTCATATCCGAAAGTACGGAGGAATTACGGACTAGATTGATGTAAAACCAGAATCGAATATGTTTATAGCAAAGGTCAGCCTCAATACGCTTCAAGAAGCATTTATGGGAAATCTAAATCTTATGCTGCAGCAGCCTAAACTGAAGAAGAAAATTAGGTTATTAGTCAATTTATGATTTCGCCAGCTTTATATCAGAGATGATAGCATTAAAAACCCAGGGGGAATATTTTGTTCTGGATTTTGGAGAGGGCTTTGGAATGAATGCAATAAATGAATCATAAAGAAGAGAATATAGTTTATGTAAACAGGGAATTAACCGATGAATCAGCTAAGATAGAGATTCACAATAGAAAACTAAGTTATAAGATATAAGGAGACGTAGTCATCTTTCTAGTGTTGTAGGACTAGTGATGACTGGTCCCTGAAAATTTATGAAAATTATCAGGTAAGCTGCGGAAAACGCTAATGAAAATTGTAGGATGATAGAGGTCCTCGTCGACTATAGGGTCGCAGTTTCTGTCTACTAGAGAAGGTTGGAGAACAAAGAAAGATGAAGTATCCTAGTGTGAAAATTGCGGAAAAAGTTGAACTGCTCAAGGGACAAATTTATTAAAAATTATTTAATTTATAAATACGTTCGGAGGTGCAGCCAGAAAGAGAGGATGAATATTTGACATGTTAAAGTCACACAGCACAAGAGATAAAATCCACGATAATAAAAAGTAGCTCAAGGGTCTCAGACATAGTGTCACATGATCACAAGACATAATTT
Organism: Abscondita cerata; assembly: GCA_030710515.1. Lineage (NCBI taxonomy): Eukaryota > Metazoa > Arthropoda > Insecta > Coleoptera > Lampyridae > Abscondita > Abscondita cerata. The sequence continues at coordinate 179,951 of JALBCR010003122.1, forward strand.
GGGATATGTAGACAAGGACAAGGCAAATTCTAATGCCAGAGATATCGATGTCTAAAATAAACTGAAATAAAGGAAAATCTGAATACAAATCTGTAAGATGATCATGAAAGTTAAACTTTTCCACTATGAGCATTTCATCACCTCTAGACCTGGATGTGGTTTTGAGATGCCGGTCACATCTAAAGATATTCAAATGAGGTAAAAAAGTTTAGAATTATTGACAAAGTCGCTCAACCAAAAATGACAAAAATGTCGATATAAGAGAAACGCCATCAAGAAATGTTTGTGTTTTAGTTTTAGTGTTAGGCTCCCTAATGTTTTGATAGTAAATGTAGAGAAAAATGTTGGAAATATGGAAATATGGGATGAAGACCATACTAGAGAGTCAGAGAGAGAAGCAAGTAGTTGCTATCCGAAACCTACTAGGTCTGCTTTTAAAGCAGAAAACTTTTTGACATAAACAGTAGGTTCCTATCCCAAGAGCATCATGATCAGATTTAAAGTTGGGCATAATCTTGCTGAGACTACAGAAATTAAAGCATTTTAAGGTATCAGACTTACAGTCACCGACAAGATGTTGTTCAGCACACTTTGCGCATACCAAAAGCTTACGACAATGACGAGACAAATAGTATACCCCCAACAATTAAAACAATAAATGACTTACAGTGTATGAAACACAACGCAAGAATCGTACCCAATAAATATTTCTCCAGCCGAAAGGAAAGCAGCAGCCTTCACCTGTAATACAGTCAGAAATGAGTTTATTCTCAGATGATTGACCGAGATTCATTTGATACTAGAGGAACCAAAAAACCGAGATTCTGAACACCGACAAAATTTCCTAGTATTTCCGTCATCCCAATGACTTTTATGGGGGGATGTAGCTTGGCGGACTTAGTCACTTGATAGTATTCTGACAGGTTGACAGCCGTCATCTGTTTCAATTTCCCAGCGCTGATGTCAGAAGATCAACTAAGGAGAATGGTACCACCAGCCGTATGTTTCACACCGACAACACGTAAACCGGAGAACATGGGTTCCACAGATCGTAAAAGTTCAGATTTAGTAGTAGAATTACATTCCTGAGTCTTTGACTTAATCAGATCATACGAGAAGTTAGAATGCTGGGAATTCAATGCTTCAGATGTCTCAGACAAAACCTTTGCTTTGAGAATAGAATTTACATTTTTAGATATCCAGTCAATCAGAAAAAAAAAAACTATTAGATTACAACACGGCTAATATAAAAATATGTCCAACGGTTGCCGATAAATTCCTCGGGCTTTGCCCTCATTGGTGTGCAATAGGCAACCTCATGAATATTTTATTCCGATTGCCCTACTGTCATATAGCCATACAAACACAATAACATTAATCATATTACTTTTAATTTAAAAAGTTTATACAGCGTCATCCCCAAAGTCCGCACTCAATGGGAAACGTATTTATTAGGTTTTTTTCGATAAGAGGTTATTCTTCATAAAAAGTTTGTGCATCCCTAAAACTAAAATCCACAAACAAAAATGGCGAAAAACGCGTAATTTCTGGTGTCAACAAAAATCAAAAGAATTTTTACACAAAAATTTTGAAGTTTTTTCTAATGAATTACAAAATGAACTATAATTAGCACAATATTTGGCCAATTTTTGAAATTACAAGCTTTTGAATAAACTGTCGTATACAAGATGTCGTTTAATTCTCTTTTAAGCAAATCTTTTTCCTATAGCCACCATTTTAAAAAAAAATTGGAAAAAATTTAAATTTCTTTTAGATGGCCATGACTCAACGATTTTAATAAAAAAAACTTTTCAAATAAATATTTTTTGATATTTACTGAAATAAGGGCAGTTTACTCTTGACTCAAAATCAAATTTTTTAATGCACCTCGTATATTACGTGTTTTTCCTTACGTTGTGTTGGTGCATTTTTAGCTTTAGAGGATGCACAAACTTTTATGAAGAATAACTTTTTATCGAAAAACTCATAATAAAGAGGTTTACCATTTGGTTGCGGACTTTGGGGATGACGCTGTATAATAAATAACTAGATGAGCCAGCATGCTACGCACACGTACAGTAGGAAGGGTTACAATAAATTCATAATGCGATAAGCATATCAGTTGAAACTGTGCGTTACAGTAATGAAACAAAACAAACTATTTGAGAAACGGTTGTGCAGAAGGACGGACACCCACCAGGGCGGCGCCACCTTAACAGATTTTAATATTTATAATATAACTTCCAATAATTTACTAAACATTTAATTAAATTATTCTATTGTCAGTTGCACGAGTTACATTGTCTATGATAAAATTGAAATCCGTAGCATCAAAAAAGTAGGAATAATTTTGTTGTTTTTACTTGTTGATGAAGGTAGTCGGTCAAAAATATTATAAAAATTTTGTGTGTAAAGTGATTTTACGGCGCCCTAGTTAATTAGAAATTTGCCCTTCGGGTTCGTTCTTCAACAAAGCTGTCGCGCCGTAAAAACGCTTTCCACGCTCTAATGCAAATAACTATTTTGATACCTTTATAAAACCTCTCATTTTGATTTTACACTATCCCAAACCATAGAAAACACAATTCCTCCACAAATAAAAAATAAACTTTCAAGATTTTGTTTTGAATTTCAACTAATTGATGCCTACTAGGATATAATACATTGTATTACACGAGGAGAAAATCACAGTTTTCATGAGAATATGTAAACTGCGCGAGGGCGGTAGCCCAAACGCTGACAATCATAAACAGAAAGAAATGTTTTTTTCAAACTACATTAATACGGCACATTCAGCCCAATTCTTTAACCTGAAATCTAATAGAGGTTAAGTAAATTGAATAGAAGTTGTTCGTAATTGGCATTCCCTAACTAAATGTCGTAAACGAGTAACGCGATAAAAGTATGTCATTCCAATTTACTAAAATTCCGATTCTATTTATCAACTTCTAGTAGTAGTAGTATGTATTTATTTGCTTTTTTATATTACAAATGATTCGTATTTACAACTCAACCCCACTTTACATAATAGAAACAAAAAATAATAATAAGACCAACTTTTCTTCCTCCTTTTCCTCTCCTTTCACCTTTTTCTTTTGCAGTATCTGCTCCATCCACTTCGTTCCTTCTCCTTTTTCTGACAATATCACCCTTCTTTCTCTCATCTCTTCTCTTAATTCAGAGCACTTCAAGCTCATGTGTTCCACATTTTCTTACTCCTCCCCACATAGCCTACACATTCTTCCACTGTCCTTCCACCAGTATTTGTTTTCCCACTTTTCTTTCCCACATCTAAATCTTGCTATCATTTTTTTTTCTTTCAACTTCCTGTCTTCCTTTAAATATTTGGGCATCCCTTCTGTCATTATTTTCATAGTAATAGTGTTGTATCTTCCTCCTTTATGTTTGTCATTCTTTTTGTTTTGAGTATCCTTTATCCCTTTCTACCATTTCCTTTCTTCTCTCTACTTTCTCAGTCCATACCCCCACTCTTTCATAATACGACTTTCATGTCGTCTTGTCCATATTTTATTTTCCTTTCTTTCACCTCCTTCCAACTTTCTTGGAGTATTTTGTATTCTTTTCTTTCTCTCATTTCTTCCTCGTATCTTATCGACCTTTTTCCTGTTTGTATTCTTATCTTCTCAATTTTGAACTCATTTTCCACAATATACCCCCGTATTTTCCTGTCCAATCCTAGTACCCATCTCCAATATTTTTCTTGTATTTTTCTATCTTACTCCATTCTTTCCACCCCCATAATTCTGCTCCGTACAACATCACACTCTTTATCAGCTTATCAAATATCCACCTTTTTTTCTATATATTTCCCAAATACCCTTTCTCCTGAACCCCACACCTGCGCTAGTATTCTCCTTTTCGCCAGCCCGTTTATATGTGCTTTATCCTTATTGTTATACATCAGGCGTGTATCCCAAATATTTTATATTTCCTTCACACTTTTATCCTCTCTTCCCCCACTTCCAATCTTCATTTCTTCTTCCCCTCTTCCTTTTGAAAGGCAACCATTTTAGTTTTTTCACATTTACTTGTAACTTTTTCTGTTCCAAGTAGTTCTTTATTGTTTTCATCATGCTTTCCATTTTCTTTTCTTTCGCCACCATCACCATATTTCATTTTGTAAAAGTTAAGCGAGTTAGGTTAATTATTGACAAGCAGCTCTACTTGTGTTTTTCATAAACAAACGGCCTAAAAGATAGTTTTCGCCTTGAAGAAGCTTACGTTTGCTTGGAGTTAAACGTCGCCAATACTTTTATAAAAAGGTATTTTTTTTTATCTCCACCTTAGGAAAATCTTTAAATTAAAACGAAATACCTAATTTAGTCAATCAAAATAATGAAATTGTAAAAGTGTAATTGTATGAAAGCAAATATTTTTATAAAATTGTTATACTAAAAAATATAAGTTAGAAATAAGGATAACATTATAATTTATAACATTCAAATTTAAAAAATCTAACATTTAAATTACTTAAAATTGACAAATGATTTCTTCAGACTCAAAGACATTGATAAGTGAGTGTGTACGATTTTAAGATCTAGGTTTTAAACATTAATTTTACATCTAAGCACTTTGTTTTGAGCATTCTTCAATATTTCAAAAGCATTCCCAATAAAATAAAATTTTTATTAAAAAGAAATATTTATACGTATTTTTTTATGAAACGGATTTCATATCTGTAGTTAAACGTTCTTCTTGACTTTTTAATAAGTACCTATTAATTTATCATTAATGTATCAACTTAGTTATAATCTCTTTTAATGATTAACGTTATCTGAAATAATATCAGTAATTGTTTGTGATAAATCACGTTTGGCTTTTCTGATAAGTTGTTTTATTTATCCTGTTTCTTAAGAAGATGAAAAATTGTTCTGAATTTAATTTTTAGAGCAATTTATGACAAAGTAAAGCATTTTTAGTATACCAGGGTTTTAAGTGAAAAACTAATTGAACTAATTGGATTGATACGAAGGACTGTTTGTGTATGAACACAATAGATTTGTAAAATTAATAATTAAACAAGGCTATATACTGCCTAATGCAATATTGAAAACGTTAATTAATTATAAATAATTTATTTGTTTTGATTCACTTTGTGCGTTTCCATGAATTTTGTAATTGCATACCTGACTGGCTTTTAAACCAAACACCCAAATATTTGTATGTAGTTTGGCATAAGTATGTATAAGTATAGTTATGGAGCAGTATGTGGGCATACAACGCGAAAAGATTTATTATGTATTAACTTCCTAAGCTCCTTTCAAGCTTTACAAAATTTATTACTAATGTCGTGCTCAAAAATAGAGGAATTACTTTTTATAGTTACTTCTAAGTATAAAATGACATACATTAACAATAGGTTTAAAGGTGAAAAGATTATTAAAGAAGAACTTTGACATAAAAAATACCATCGTATAAGATGTTTATGTTTATATTTTATAGAATATAAATCTAATTGATGTAAGTTGTAAGTGTGTAAATTTTCTATTCTAAAAATTTTAATATGTTTTAGATTTTAACATTAATTAATAAAGTATTATACTAATTGTTTTCAGTCGACTATGTATTTATAGGTCTTATTAATGCATAAAACATCCGAAAAATCATTTATTAATGAACCCTATTAATGAATGATTTTGTTTTTTCTATTAATGCACGTATTCAATAAACATACAAATCAAGTGCGTGCTTATCAAACAGCAAATCTGTCACAAAATTTGAATTCCTACCTAATTAAACAAATTAGGTGAGGCCGGTAGTGGCAGGAGCTGCAAATATTGCCTAAAAGTATTTACTAGTTGAACTTTCAGTTATTGGGAGTTGTGACGTAAGTTAGTCCAGGAAAAAACTTCCAGCCTTTAAAAATGACATAGAGTTGCGTCCTGGAGAGCATGAGTATTCATCAGTAATTGGGTGTTTTCATAAATATTATATTTAAGAAAAAATTATACTTTGTACTTATGATAGAGATTGTGGTTTATTGAATTGCAATTAAATGGATATACCTGGTTTATTTGAAGCTGCTACACAAGTCATAGATGAGAACTTAACATAACTTGATGTACGCACCGGATGCATGCATACTATTCTGCGACTAGCGCCAACCGTGTAAAGTACACCGTTAAAAATAATGTAACTAAACTCAAATCAGTTTTGCTAATATGCAAAACTTTAACAGTTAAGTCATAAACGTAAAAGAAAACCCCAGTAATACAAACAATTATAATGTGCTCAGTATTAAATATTTTTAATTTAAAAATTCAAAAACACTATCTTTTAAAATCATTTTTGAAAAGCATTGGCATTGGTCTTGGTTTGTTTATGCAAAGCACTACTAATTTATTACTTGAAAAAACAATCGCATACAAGTCAAACAACCAATATTATGTTATTTATACGAGAATTGACGTCACGATATAAACGACGTGTTTCGGCGCCAATTTCAGTGTTTAAATTAAATACACTTTTAAAAAGTGCACTAAATTTAAAAAAAATACAACTGGCGAACATGTTTTATGTGTGTGAGCTTCAACTTTGCACATTTTATAAAAAGTTGAAAAATACTAAATTAGGAATAACAGCCATAAAGTGGTTAGTCTCAAATTATCATGACCCCATGTTAATCACGGTTGTCAAAAAAAACAAACAAGGACAACAAAATGCTCTATGTCCTATACTGTTACACAACTACAACCAAAATATGAACAGCGTTGATAAACTAAATTAGCTAAAATCAACATATGAAATTGTTCGGAAAAGCCACAAGTGGTGGCACAGGATAATTTTTTATTTCTTGGATATCTGCATCTTTTACACAAAGCTGCAGTTGACGAAATGAGACTAAACAATTTCCGAAGGGACTTGTTTTTGAAACTCTTAATGCTGGTCCTCAAAAAGTGAAATGATTCAAATTCTAATCGCCCGCAGTGCTAGAAATAAGAAAGCACAAGCCTTACGTTCCCAAAGAAATTTAAAAGCAAAATCTTGGGCATCAACCCACGACAACAACCCGAAGAAGATGTGGATTTTGAGGCAATAAAAACAAACAAATAAGAACTGAGTGAATATGTAGCTCTTGCAAGATACCTTGGTGTATTACAATTATTCATAAAAAATGTTCAACAATTTTTCGCTAAAAACATGGTAGTACATATTTGTACCTTCTTGTTTTTTGCAAAAAAAAATAAATATAAATTTTTTCAACATTGAAAATTGTGTTTATTAAACCAAATGTCAAATCAAAGTATCAAATTAAAAAAAAAGTTGCCTCAGAGAGTTAAGGAGTAGTATCACCTTGTAACTTTTTTCAATGGTATTAACGCTCTCTAACGTATCCAAAAATGATATGAAAAAATGATTGTGAGCGAGAAAAATTTGTTAGTGGGTCAAAAATCGTTTTTTAAAATGCAATCGTGAAGCAAAATTAGCTTTCTTCAGCGAAGAACAAGAATGCGTTTAAGGTTTGGTTCTTGTTTACATGAATGCTACCAATGGACACCGATACTTCTCAACCACCAGCTTTTAATTGTAACCATTAGATGTATCGAGACGTCAAATGCTCGTTTAAATTTAGATTTACAAATACTTAATCTTTTGTTTCTTCACGGGTGTATCAGTGCTCCGGTTTTTTGTTTATGTTTATATCGTGAAGTTAACAAACATAAATCAAAACAAAATTCAATTGCGAAAGGGAAAACGATACATTAAAAGGAAAAAGTATTTCGTCTCGGAAGATCACTAATCGGTATATTCAAGACCAAAAATCTGAAAACGTTGGTAGTCGTCGAAGCAGTTGAAGTTATTCAAGGATAACTATGAAACTCATTTTGATGCCTGAAGCGAATAAACACAGCTTGGGATTGAAGTAGTTGTAAGCTGTGATGATTGCGCTTCCTCTTATATAGATAGTTGTCCAAAATTAATAATAAACCTTACAAAGTGAATCGAAGAATTAACTTTGCAATGCGACTACTAGGCATTGGAATAAGCGGAATACGTAAGTTCTGTGCATTTATAGATCTACAAAATCCAGAACATCATTTTCATGAAGTTGCTAAATCAGTTTGCTCTACCTCGATGTAGAAAATAGCACAAAACAAAAAAACCAAAACAGAAAAAAAAAGAAAATCGAGGCATAACGGTATCGGGAGAAAAAACGCACGAAGAACAGTGAGTAGTCAACCATGAACGCTCACGAAGAAAAGTGGAGGTAGTTATGCAACTAAAATGTTTGCTCATGCAGGAAATGTCAATAATGTTGAGTACATCTTTAAAGTGGGAGATAAAAACAGCAAAACGTATAAAGCTACACTTCTGTGTTAACTTAAAAGGGCGTATCTAACATTTTTTTATCTGACATATTTAGCCTTATGTTATCAGATGTAGTACAATACATCTTTTGTTAAGAAAAAAAAACCTATTTGACTATAGTGTTACTTAAAACCATTAAAAGGATTGGCCGTAACTGCCATTTTTGTCATGACGTTAGTATAAAACTTCTTTTTTTCAAAATGTTTGAAAAGTCAGATACGCCCTTTTGAGTTAACACGGCATTATAATAGAAAATAATCCAAACGTAAAAAAATGCATAAATCACCTTCAAAGAAGATTGAGTACTTTTTGAGAAATTTAGTAAAGAAAGTAAAAGGACTCAGCGGCAAAAGAAAATTAATTGACAATTTGTCGATTTATTAAACGTTACTACCATTTTGTATTATAAGATATCGACCGACGATAACCCACAACATTACTTGTGCCTGAAGGCAATTGGTAGGACATTGCTAATTTTAAGCATAAACCTGCCATGTAAATGAAATAATTTTCAATGGATTAATATAATAATGGATCATGGTTTAACAATTAGATCAAATTGCTATAATTTTTGTATCAATGCCTTTTCGAAAGATGGCTCACCGAAGAGACCAAAACTGCGCGTACGGTCGCCCCTCGATAACTAAGAATGAGCAAGAACCGAGTGTATAAGTAATTCCTTCAATGTTTGTCCGATTCGCTTAAAATTTGTACTGCCACTGGAAAATAAGATTTTCTAATCAACATCGTAGAGTTTTTATGGTAAAATTTTTAAAGATTTTATGAACAATTTTAATAGATTTTTTAAAAAATAGTAAAAATCTTAGGACATTTACTTCACTTTGGGTTATATATTCAGAAACCTTTGGTTTTTTTTTAATTAAAATGGTGACCTGTACGGGTACGCCTGTATAGACCAACTGAATTTTTTCTCTTCTAGCATGCGCTGCTGTGTCGCCAGTTTGTGTCGTGAAATTTCAATACAATATGTTTCTTGTAGTTGAAGAGTAGTCCTTCATATATACAAAACATCATATTTTACAGTATAATTGTTAATATGGTAGGCTTATATATAAAAGCCGAGATGTAGAGAACGAAATGTCGGATTGAGTTGAAAAACATACCCAACAATAGGAAAATCGATTTAGAAGGTTAAAAATATGGTTTAGCCACTTAAAATATACTTTAATTAGCTACTTAATTAATTTAAAAAACATTGGTAATGTAATGGATTAAAAACCATTCAAATTAACAAATTTTGCCCAAAAATTTTTTGGGGTTTTTTCTAGTCTCTGTATATTTCTTTTTGATTGTTTATAATATGACTTAAAAATTGCCAAAAATTATGTGAGTACAAGGTTAAGTTTAAACTCTCTTTATTTAGTTGTGGAATTTGGTCGGTAATTTACGCTAATTGGAGAGAGTAAAAGTCTGGGTTTTCTTGCGAATTCTCCCATCAGCTTCTGACTATTGAGGTGCTTACAGTTGATTGTTTTAGTATAATCAAAGCTCAATCAGGTTCTCTAAAATATCATGTTTGCTTCATCTTAATTTAAGGTTGGTCACTGGTAGGATTTTATCAATTTTTTTTTTAAGAAAAATACATAGGTGAGCTTCAATATCTTTTAAATGCAGTCAGTTTGAAACTTTGTGCCCACGCCTTAACTAAAAAGTAAAATAAGCAAAGGATGCATAGTCTTTTATAAAACACCTTCATCTGTAAAATGCCATAAATCCAAATATTTGGGTAAAGATAAAAATTTCTGAATGATTTTTACAGATATACATATGATATACAGAAAAGGTTAAATTTTAAAATCATTTGGTTGCTAGGATACTTAAAACATAAAACAACAGAGCTAGTTTGGATACTTTTTCTGCGGGTTTGTTGTAATTGGTACGCAAGGCTTTAGAAAAAAAGAAAAATCTAAAAATGATTAGCAGGTGGAGTTTTATCATTTAAACAATTTTTGGCAAAATTATGAATGCTCGAAATTAATTTCATCAAAAAATATATTTTGTGTAAAAATAAGTTTGCCGGGTCAGAAAGTTGATTATACATACAAATGTTGCCAATATTTTTACTTACCTTGTCACCGCATAAACTTTATTTACACCACAAGCATGACGTAATATCACAAAATTATCTTCCTAATTGGTTCAATTTTTGTCGCTCAGCTAACGGACTAGGCGGCCGGTTTTTTAAATTACAATTTATTACTGTGTGTTTTAAAATAACTGTAGATCATTAAAAATATCAATGAGGGTAGCCTGGGAAAGCAAATTATTTGATCTGAATTTTAGTCACATTTACAGAATGACATTTCTATTGAGAAGTATTAAAACTAAAAGCTTTGTCAATTTTTTAAAATTTACATAAAAATACTGATTAGATCAATGTATTGTTAATTAAATTATACAGTAATAATTCACTTTTTTCCTTCAGAACTGTCTTAAATATCCATATGTTATTTAAATAATATACAGTGTTCTGATCAATCCTGTCTGTTAGAAATCTTCTTTCAGATTTCGGAAGGGGATGTTAGCTTTGGGTGAGCTGAGAAGGGGCTCAGGCCCGGGTTGGGATGAAATTAATGTGCATAGCTTGATGTTAGTAGAGGACTACATAACCAAACCTTTGTGTCGTATAATAAACGTCAGTCTAGGTACAGGTATATTCCCTCACTCTCTAAAAAAATTAATCATAATGCCACTATTTAAAGATGGTGACATGTTTCAACTTACCAATTATAGGGTCATATATTGTCTAACATATTTAAATTAGTGGATAAAATAAATCAATAATTTTTTTTTCAAAACTAATAAACTCATCACCGAGGTGATGGAGGTAGTTTGTAAACCTTTAGGTGTACTGCTGGACGTTGCAAAGGGCTTTGACACCGTATCTCATGATTTATTAATTAAGAAGCTTTCTGCTATCGGTATCAAAGGTCTAGCATTGCAATGATTCAAAATTTACTTGTCTAAAAGGTCACAACTAGTCAGGTGAAATACCACAGGAACAGTTTTACCCTTTGTATTGTTCTCAATTTTTATTAACGATATTGCAAATTTGGAAAACACAATGAACGGAAATATATTTATGTTTGCAGACGATTCAATTTTGCTGTTTTCCTCCTCCTCATGTTAAAAAACTTTTGATCTTTGTTAAATCAGGGTTTCAACTTAGTAAAAAAACACGTTAGATATAATTAAACTTTTTCTGAACTAAACCACCTACTTAATTTATTCCAACACACAGCCTGATTATTTGCTAAATATATCAATAGACAATAAAATCATTGACGGAATAGAAAACATAAAATGCTTAGAGGTCCAAATGGATCAGAACTGGAAAGTTGATCAGAGTTGGAAAATACATATTTTAGATGTAACCAAAATATTACATAAGTTGTTGAATATATATGTTAGATTACGAACTGTTTAAACTAAGGACAGCATAAAAATGCTGTATTGTGCATTAGTGCCATCAACCCTTTGCTAATGGTTGATTTCTTGAGGTGGCGCTTATTCATCAATATTTAATCCTGTTGTGGTGGCGCAAAATAGTGTATTAAGATTTATCTTAAGGAAAAAAGACTCAGCTACGGTTCTGTACTCTGTGTGTTTAGTCAAGTACAGCATGGTATGGGAACAACCATGAATGAAACCAAGGATACTTTTGTAGTTCCTCAAAGGAACACCAGTCATGAAATAAGACACTGGACATACTTTGACACACGACTATTTCATAAGTTAATAAAAAATTATCTTTAAAAACAAAATAATATTACATCTCAAAAACAGAATTAGAACTGATATTATAATTATAAAATAATGCTATTATTTAAAATTCATATTATTATCAGGAGTACATCAAATGATTTAATTCAATTTGATGGATTTAATAAAATATATTGTATCAGATTTACACTAAATTCCCTCCTCCCGCTCTAATTCTACTTTTGTGATGAAGTCATTTATGTTTTTATTATTATTGTACCTAAAAAACATTATCAACTAAGAATGCTAACAGATAACTGTAACAGGATTGTTTGTTAATTTCAATATCGTCATCGAAGTGATAAACTTCAACTGCAAATGAGTCGGTTCTGCCTTACAATCCAAGATTTCTTGTACAGTAGCACACACGCACGAAAGAACACCTGATGCATATATTTCGCCCTTATTATAAGGTTCATCGTTAGTTATCAGACGAAGGCATTTGAATTCTTGTTTATTAACCTTAATTTTACTACACGTCACTCATGTCGCAAAATATCAACATTTTTGGAATATCTTGTTTTGTTTAAATAGAAAATTTATTAACTTTTTAGTAAAGTAAAATCATAATATTGGTACACGAATAATGACGTCCAACCGTTGGTTATTCGGATGCGATATACCTAATAATTATTAATTCGCAGGATCTTTATACCTTAGAATTTGTATATAATGTTAAAACGTAAATTAGTCTAAAAACATTCAGTATCACGCTTGCACTCAATTTCTTTTCCTAAAAAATAAAATTTGAGAACAAAAAGAGTGTTAACAATCGATTTTATTGAGAATTATAGTAATAATATTGTTCTGAACAGTTAGTAGTACTGAAGCATTTATTAAGTTTATACAAACTGTTGTTTTTAAAGCGCTAGTGTTTTCTGTTAGTTAAGGAGTATTTTGGACAAAAGATAATTTAATCGAGGACACACTGTTTACAACTTTCTGAGTAGTATTATGTATTGTCTCTACTTGCGTTTAACAAGCGTAGTAAAATTATATCACAATTGTTTTACATTTATTTTACTATTTTTATTATAAAGACTAACTTGGTGAAAGCATGATTAAGAATTATTGTATTTGTTTAATTGTTTTTATTTTAAATGATTTTTTGTTTTGACATACAATTTATTATTTTAATTATTTCTGAGCATAAGTAAAAACTGGAGACACACCTACAATAAAAACAGAATTGTAAATAATAAAACCTCAAACAAAATATTAAGATTAGTATTTGGTTTCAGTCCGTAAGTCGGTAAGTACGGCAAGGTACGAAAAACAAGCAAAACCGTTTAAATTTATTCCCGTATGGTGTATACAGATAATCCGATTTACAATATATATTTTTGGATGGAAAGTTTTAAATATTACAATTAAAATTCGACATGTTACAAGATTTATTTTTTTGATGAAGGAGTAAAGTTCGGTTCATTTTTCAAATTATAATCAAAATAACAATTACCTTAAGTATGTTTAACAAATAAAAATATTTAAACATCATATAACACAGAATAACTTACTGAACCATTTCAATCAAATGATTACGTCAGCGAAAAAAATTGTACGTGTAACACGAAAGGGAATAATTCCATTTACTTTTGAACCTCACGAGCAAAACATAAAACTGGAACAGATGGTGCACACCATCAACAAATCATTTTAAAGCACTTTATGAAATAACGTAACTAGCACTGGAAGATATTAGATGAAGCTAAAGATTTTACATTTTAAATAGGCTTGCAACGGTTAAAAAATGTTGATTCTTAAAATCAGCTTAATGAAGTATTAACTGCAATGGAGCTGCGTTTTACATTTATGCTGGTGTTTATCACATGGATGTTGACATAAATATAAACTAAAGCGTGTAAAAAAAAGCGTGTTTTAGTATCAAATATTAAATTTCTCTCCATTTATCAAATAGAAGCTTCTGGTTTGTTATTCGTAACCAAACCACCTACTGTAATATAAGCCGACATTTTAATAAAATAAATAATAGCATGCTTATTTATTTCTCTTTATAATTAATATCTTGCATAAACATTAAAACAATTAAAAAGTAGAATTTTCAGACAAAACTGTATTAAATAATAATTTTTTTTCTTTTGAATTACAATTATAACTTAATTTTTGTACAATTTTCAAAATTCGTTAATTTATTATTATTCATTAAGCTTCTGTGAAAAAATTGAAATTCAAATTATTTTTCATAATGAGATTATAATTCTTTTAGAAATCAAAAGTTATTTTATCTGTTTTACTGACTTTTATAATTTCATACAACTCTTATAGTACGTAAGAACAATTATTAAATGTACAAGACATAGATTATGGTAATTTATTACTATCAAGTATGCATCATTATTCATAGTTTATGTTTGAACTTAACATTCGAAAAATAGCTGCCGGAAAACGAGAATGGCAAACTCCAATAATTGAATACCAATTTGTAATAGGTAATATTGTAGAACTTTCCTGTTAGAAGGTTTTTAATCTCGAAGTTCTGTATGGTTACAAGACCACCTGGTCTGCAGTTGATGGATTTCAAAAATATCACTGTTGATAAAAAAGAAAAATTTGATTCAAAAGTAAATCGCATTCAAAGTGCAATTGCTGTGTTGTTTAAATGAGATTTGATTTTCTAATCAACTTTGCACATATTGAGGAAGATTGTCCATTAACAAAGTCTTAAGGATAGTTTATAAACATTTATAATTTAACGGATAAAACTGTGTTATGGCATGATTGAATTTAACAACATCTGAAAAGCAGTATTTTGTATACCGATATCGGTATCGCTGATGATACTTAACAGCTTAACTGTTGAAACACGTGTCCGAGTAAAGATTTTGGTGCAGTTTTTGGTGTTTTTCTGTTGGTTACATTGTTACGGGTTTATTTGCAAAAGTAAAACGTCTGTCGGGAGCCTTCTTAAAAACGTGTGTCGTGTGTAGCACCTTACGACGAAAGTCGAATTTGCCGCGCATGTCGCTTATTTTCCATTGGTTAAAATAAAAATTAACAAAAATATCGAAGACGATGAGCGGACATTTTCTACTTCCTTCTACTTTGTGTGTTTCGGCGTGCTTCGTGAAGGTAAAACGTTACACATAAATTATTAATGTGTGCTTCAATAATTCGAATTGTTGTTTAAATTTAAATCCGACCGCATTCACCTACGTGCGTTGACCTCATATTCTTATCGTGTCTTACACCTGGATAATTCCTGGGGGTGCTGGAATGGCTATTTAAGAACCCTTCGCTACATAACTTCACGACTACCACGGTTTCGCATTCGATTAAGCTGCCAACAGGCTGCGGGGTCGTTTACGCTGCATACTTGCTGCTTCGAGGAAACATATTTACCTTCCGTTCATCGCTGTATACTTTTCCTAAAGGAAATCCTGGGGCTACCTATCTTCTGGAGCTGTCAAATACTGTCGCTAGCAAGAACTTTCATTCTCGGAACTGCATACTACAGAATACAGCTAAGTTGTAATGTTTAAGTAACCTATTCAGTACTAATGCGTATGAAGCTTACGTACATGTGACATTGAACGGTTTGAATCTCTAGCATTTAAGTAAATTTTTATTCGGGGTAGACTCCACCACCGACGTTTGGTTTTGTTTTTAACTAGCTCCATAAGAGCTTGGGCGCTTTACATAAAGTGGTTGAAGCTAAATCAAAAGGCTTTTTGGGTTGGCGGAGCTACTTACCGTGTTATTCCGAGTTTAAGTTAGTTTTAAGTCACCGTGTGTAAGTGACGTGTGTACGTCGAGTCTTCTTAGTAACCAATCCTCAATTGGAACGCTAACTTTAATTTGGGGTGTAACAAAAAAAAACTTAACTGACATTCGACACATTAATTGCGAGCTTTAATTAAATTATTGTTGCTAACGCCCGTAATCTTATGCGACAGTCTCTCTCATTTCTGTCACATTCTCCTACTACTTTAAGTTTTATTTGCTATATTGAATTGTCTACTTGTTTCTTTGATTTGTGTTTGTTTTAGCGTATTAGATCTTTAGTAAAACCTATTGAACTCCTGTTGGTCGGTTTTATTTCTTTCTATTACCCAGCAGGTGGCGCCTTGTTAGGCAGCAGTCTATGTCTTTACAGTTTTTCAAGGACCTTCCTAACTCACCGACTAAGTCGGACACTGTTGTGCTAACTACTACAACTTCTGGATCCTCCACGAATATTAGTGCGCTAGATCGAGCCAAATTGTCTTGTTATTTTCTCTAAGTTGTTACAACATTTAATCAATACCATCACATGCGAATATGCTGTGTCATGGTTGGTTTGTTCGGACAGCTTAAGTTCAGTTTTTGCAATGTCACTTTTTTCGGTATTGGCATTTTCAAACCCAATTTAAAAAAAATACATTTTTTTAAGGGTTTTTCTGGATTCAAAAATATACATTACTTTAAAAACGACGTTTTGGAGATATTTGGTTCCAACTTTTGAGAAATTCAAAAAAATGGGGTAGATTAAAATCAGTTACTTATCAAAAAATAATTGAAACAATAATGATTTAACAATTTTGTAATATTTAAATATTGCTTGAATCAAGGAAAACAATCGAAACTTTGTTTAAAATCTGCTTTGGAAAGTTTATGCATTAGTAAAGTTTTTTTTCTCTTGACTATACAAATACTTACTCTGTAGGTTGGAATTGTAGAAGCAAACATTTTGTTTCCCAATAACACCATGTGTACAAGCGAATTAAATCTCGGAACAACAACGAGGTCACATCGAAACAAATGCAATCAGCTCATTACCTACACCTACAGCAGACACAACAGATTAGAACCAGCAACAACAAAATAACACGCATAATTATTGAATAGGACAGGGCAGGAGTCCTGTAGGCACCTACTTGTTAGATTACAAAACGAATGCGACAAAAATAGAAGACCGTAAAGCAGGAACCTTACATATACTTTATTGCTGTGGTTTTCCTAAACCTTGAAGTAAATGCTTTGCCAAAACCAACCAATCCACTATTGCACACGGTTTCGTCACCACACTATACAGGTTTATACTGATCTTTTGGGGCACTATACAAAACACTTACATCACAATACAATATTTGTGTAATGTACCATACGAATAAATAAATAAATAACAAAATTGTTGCTGCATAATACATTATTTACATTGCATTATCAGCAATTTCTCACCGATTGCAACAATTAAAAAGTTAATATCTGATTTTATTATGTGAATTCCTTGTCAAATAGTAATTTATAAACACATAATAATAGCTATTTATGTAATCAGTGACGAAAAGCATTATTTTTTGTAACAAATGTAATCACATGAGTAGGGCTGGGCAAAATGCATATCGCATATACGCTTACAAAAATGCATGAAACAAAGCTTTCTGTTTAAAGGTGCATATTTTAGCGTTTTTGATTTATAAGTGCATATTTTAGAACTTTTATTATTAATCTGAGTATTTTACTAATATGAACCTGTTTTGTTTTTTTTTTTTTTTTTTTTTTTTTTTTTTTTTTTTTTTTACGTTTTATTTTAATTTTATTTTATTGTAATTACTTATTGCTCTGAGAACTTTGTGCTCCCCCACAAGTAATCTCCCTAAAGATGTCACCTTTTGTAATAGATGGCAAATATCTTTTGGATAGGAGTTGTTCATGGCCAAAACCGTCGATTTTGTCAAATATACGTTTCGTACATCAAGGCTAACTATCACGGTGGAACTATAGTGATGTTCGATGGCTACTCTTAATATACGAAGAACATTGAAGTATAAAACGAAGAGCCAAGACATTGTCGTCCAAAGTTCTAGTTGACCCAAAAGTACAAGTAGTGTCATCTCAGAAACAGTTCCTCGCCAGCTCACCAAACAAAGCAAGATTTGTCGCATTAGTTGACGCCACTTTGAGAAACTTTAATAGTCCACACCAAGGCCGATGCTGACCGTCTAGTAGTTACAACTGCTATCTTAGAAGCTAAGAAATGAAAAAATGCTATGATTGTTGGAGAGGACACAGAACTTGTTAGTGCTTTTTCAAGCCTTGCGGATAGGTAAAATGTGTTAATGTTTGTGCCCTCGTCAAAGCTCACCCAAGGAAAGTATTTTTTTTTTTATAGAAATGCCGGAGGCTCTTAGTGAAGCGAGTGACGCTTCATTTTATGCATGCCATGCCTGCGGTTGCGATACCACCTCAGCACCGTACAGGAAGGGAAAAGGGCAAACACTCAAGGTTTTAAATAATTTGCCGAATCTTTGGAAAAAAAGATTGCTGTTTTCAATCGTGCGGGTGCTGTAAAGGAAGAGATCATGAAGGCAAGAGAAGATTTTTGGTAGCGTTCTATAGAGGAAAGTATTAAGATGGACTCAACAAAACATATATCTAAACATACGAATTATCTAAAAACTATAGCAAAACAAGCCTTCATGCAAATTTCGACCTAGCAAGTCTTCCACCAACGCCAGCTGCTTTACAACAACACAACCTCCATGTGTATCACCAGGTGCAGGAATGACGTGGAGTTTTTCTTCCTCTTACCGGTTGGGGATAAAAGAATTGGTTCGGGAAATTGATACCTTTTTCTACGACATTACTCCCAGTGCCTGTTTTCTTGCTAACTTTCAGTTGTTAGTGCAAAACGGGATGCGAGAGTAGATTCTGCGGTTGGATGTGCAGCAACTGCGCTGGGAATGGTTGTGCAAACATGCAAGAGCCAGACTTGGAAGATTCTGCAAATGAGAGAAAGAGGACAGCCCCGACGACTTACCTCCTGCACACCGAAGAGCTGGTTTGATGGAGGGTTAGTCTTCCCAAAAAAAAACGCGGTAAGTTGTTTTTACTTTTGCACTGATTTACACAACTTTTTTGCCAACAAGACTTTAAATCGTGCCAACTATCAGACAGACGAGTGGCAAACCTTCTTGTTTCGTCTTACTTTGAATTTTTAATTGACTTATAGTCTTTTTATTTTTATTCTAAAAGGAGTAGGTACATACATGTAATCGAAAATATTCGGTATTTTAAATACATGTTTAAAGATTCAAATATTTTGTCTACCTTTAAAAACACTACATCTTAAAAGGACCGCAAATTTTGGTTAAATGGTATTAAATCTCATATATACTGACTTAGTTTTGATGTGCTCTACAAAATTATTTGATATTTCGATTAGGATGGAAGAAATGGTCTGAAAATTGTACTTTAAACGTACAAATCTCCTTGAACGCAACCTCAATTTAAGTCCCGCAAATTTTTGTAGTTTAAGGGCATTTAACAAGGTCGGTTAAGTTTAACCTAATTAAAAGCAATTGTTACTATGTTTAACCTTGGGGTAACATTGTTTTTAATATTTTTAAATATTTATTTTTTTAATCAAATTGAGTTTGTTACAAACCACAGGCCTTACAGCAATGTTTTGATTATATAAAAGCTTTCAAAAGTGTTCAAAGTGTTGTTAACACTATAATCTAACAAACAATTCTAAGCAAACCGGATTTTTCTATCATAATTAGGAAACAACATATAGCTTGTACAAGAATGTGAGAGAAAAATCCAAGATGGCGACTGATTTTCTAAGATTTGCGACATGTTCCCCAACTCGGATTTTTGAGATTTGGGATTTTGTTTTAGGTTACCCGACAGGCTACCCAAGAACATCTCTACTTATCATTATCTTTTTCTCCTTTTTCTTTTTTTTTTTTTTAATTTTTTTTTTTAAAAATTTTTTTTTTTTTACTTTCTTTTTTTAAAAAAAAAACTTTATTTTAACCCAACCAAAAACCCCTCCCTTTTTTTTTCACCCCAATTTTTAATTCTTTTATGGGAAATCCCCAACAATTTTTTAAAAAAAAAAATACAAAAAAAACATCCTTTTTTTTTTAACAACAACTCCCTCCCCTTCTATTTTTATAAATTCCCAAAATAAAAAAAAAATAAAATAATTTTTTTTTTAATAATTTTTTTTAAAAAAATTTTTTATAAAAAAATAAATTTTTTACAAAAAAATGTAGCATAAAAATAATACAACTAAAGTTTGACAGTGATGAAAACTTACAATAAGAAAATTGTAATTATGTAATACAAAAGAAACGTGCCCTTTCTGTGGTGATGTAAAAGAAAATATTATTTATATAAATTTTTAATAAACATTTATTTTTTAAAATGTGAGTGCCAGAAAACAATTTTCTGTTAAACTTAAAAACAACGTCAAAAATTTAAATGATGTAGATAATAATGTTACAATGAAAGGCACTAATATAGTAAATTATAGCAGATAGTATTGTAGACAATTATAGTAAGCTTTTTTTTTCTACTCCGATTCTAGAATAGTAACATTCTCGATCAATTTTAAATGCAGGATGGTTACATCCTACAGCACCATGCGAGAATATTCTCGCTATAGTTATGGAATGAGCACAGGTACGGCCATCTTGTGGCTGTTAACATAACGTTGCGTTTGGTGAGAATTTTTACAAAATAATTAATTGACGATACTCGATTGAAGTAAAACCGGTTATAAATAACACAATTTAATTTTTAAGTTTTACTATAATTCATGTTTAGAGCTTATAAACGTAAAATCAACTTCCAAAAGATTTAACCTCCAAATATATTATTGTTTGAAATTATTGTGTGGCTGGTACCATATACAAGGGGCATTCGAATCAATTAAAAAATACATTGTTCATAGTTTATTATTCCTATAAAATTACACAAATTGTTTTAGTCATTGCCAGTTCTTCATTCAATGATGAAAGTATCGAAATTATATACTGTAAATGAATACGGTCCCATATGATAGACGTTAAAAAACTAACCACAACTATGAACAATAAACCTGTAACATCTATGAACAGACAGTGTTCAACTAAGTATTTAATGAGTTCTTCGCCATCATTCGTAAGCCGAAAAGTTTAACCATATTGCTTATGTTGTGGTTAAAAATAAAACATGTTTTTCTTAGATAAGTCATTAAGAACCTAAATTGGCTTTGCTTATTAAGATAAAATCCACCAGTCAAAAATTATTCTTATAAACAAGGGCTGTAGATATTGGAGTTACGGTAGCATCTAAATGTGACGGTTCTACAATTAGCGACAAGTGTGGTAATGTTTAATTAAGTACATCATTCATTTATAACTTTTCTCCAACAGGTATAAATTTTAAAGTGATATAAACTCAACATTAAAGCTGCACCACAAGGTATCGTTATACCCCAAGATATTCTTTGTAAGGCTTTGGTAGGAATACGTGACTTCATCAAAACAAGCCTTCTAGTATTAAGAAATCTTCAAAAGACAATTTGTCATAAATGAAAGGATAATGAAATAAGCCCCAAAACTTTACACATTAGCAGAGGTAACAATTAAACCAACTTCATTAGTAATTATTTTCACTCGTATACATTGGTCTTAGGGCTTTCAAAGGAACATGTGAGATTTAACTATAGTTGCACAACATTCGAAACTGGCAACAACATAACTAACCCATGAAGGATCCCCGTTCAAGTCGAAAAATTTGGCCTCAGTTCCTATATGAAAAAGGTTTTTTAAATTAGTCATCATCATCAGGAACCTAAATTGTCCTTGCTTATTAAGACACAACCAAATATTCTTATAATTTCGCAAGGGCAATCCGTAGATATTGGTGTTACGACAAAGCATCTATAAAATGTGATGTTTCCACAATTAGCGACAATGGTGATAATGTTTAATTTAGTACATCACTCATTTATAACTTATCTCCAACAGGTATAAATTTTAAAGTGATATAAACTCAACATTAAAGAAGCTGCACCAAAAAGTATCGTTATACCCCAAGATATTGTTTGTAAGGCTTTGGTTGGAATAGGTAACTTTATCAAAACAAGCCTTAGTATTAAGAAATCTTCAAAAAACAATTTGTCATAAATGATGAATAACGAAATAAGCCCAGAAACTTTACACTCATTAGCATAGGTAACAATTAAACAAACTAGTAATTATTTTTAATCCGTATATAGTCGTAGGACTTTCAAAGGAGCATGTGAGGTTTATCTATAGTTGCACAACTAGCCGATGGAGGGTCACTGTTCAAATCGAAAAATTTGGCCTCTATTCTTATATGAAAAACTAAGTGGTTGCCTTTGAGCATGCACCCATTATCTTCACTTTATGGAATAAAAGAAAGTTTTGTACTTATCTTTTCTTTCGATTTATTAAAATGTTAATGCATAACTTATGGCCGGTTGCACCGACACAACTTAAACTTAAGCTGTGCTTAAGAACTTAGATAAATTATTGTTAAAACCATAGCAACAATTTTTAAAACATTGTTTAAGTTTAAATCGTGTTGGTGCAATCGGCCATTTTTTGTTAGATATATGTTTATCTTAGTTATTTTATTTAAAAAATACACTGACATACAAAGTTTTGTACAGATTTCAAATAAATGTATTCTTTTCTAATGAACTAATTTGGTTTACAATTTGTTAATGAAGATTTCTGTCAAGGAGTTGGTTTCTTTATAATTAAACCTTAAAAAGAAAGTTATGGACTTTATCGAACGCTTATTCAATCGTGCAAGTAAGCAAGCATTTACTTTGCACATTATGATAAATTACGCACCTCCTCAAGTATTTGTTTAAATACATATAAATTATTAGAAACACACAATGTTTCTGATCTGCCAATGCATCTCACAGGAATGTGATCAGATGCCACACTTTTATTTCTCTAGGGTACAATGCTTCTAGAGAAACCAATTCAATATTTACCATCTTATTTATCGCATCAATTAGCTGGAAGTAGATTAAAGTCGAATAATATGCAATAATTTTTTAATCATATACTTTCCTAAAGCACAGTATAGTGCCGAAGCTGCCAACATTAACTTTATACACAATTTATTTAATAAACGTTCGTAATAAAATAATAACTAAAAACTAAAGCAACTGAACACTATTAGTTGTGTTATTGTTAATTAATAAATCGCAAATACAAAGCATCGTTTTTTCTTACCTTAACCTAAATTGCAACAACCACTACAAATAAATAGTACCAACCAAAATAGAAAACAAAACTATCACTTTTGTAAATTTTTTAACATTTCTTTTATAGATATAATACACACTTTCTCTGTCGTAGAAAAAGTATAGTCTGCAACAAGTGTGGAATGGCTATTTCGAGTTGCATACAAGATTTTATGGTCAACTGTATGATTATACTCAAACAAATTTGAACTGCAGATAGGGTTTGTCATACCGACGTATATCTAGTCGTCATTACTTGTGTTTATAAATTAACAGTTTTTCTCTTAAAATTTACTTTATTATGTTATTCACGTTTGACATTGCCAACCGTTTATAAAGTAACTGAAAATACTAGACCATAAAGAGGTATATTGTGGCAAAAAAATTGTATCATAAACAGCACAAAGTGTACCGGTTGACCATAATATAAGTATACATCTACGAATGCAGTAGTTACACTTCGTATAAAATACATGGGAAAATTTAATATTAATTTTTTTTAGCGCAGGTCACTGCGCGTTGGCAATGTGCGGTGAAACTGGTGAAACCAAAATTCAAGGCAAAGTTTAAATACTTTTTCCAAAATCGTCATTAAAGTACAAAAAAATCGGCAGTAAAGTAAATAAAATCGGCACTAAAGTAATTCATTATACGACAATTTTTAAGTTCACATTTTCGCTGGTAGGTGTAAGATGTATGTAAATTTTAGAATCGTGCACGCGCGTTGAAAATATTTGACTTAAAAAAGAAAACAGCTGATAACTTTTGCTAGTTAAAGAACGTTATAAAGTTGTCAGATTTTGTTCAAATTTTGGGATTTTGGAAAAAATATAATATGTACCTCGGCACTAAAAGTCTTTAGTGTTTTGATGCATAAATAAGTATAACATCACATTTTCCTGGCTATGTATACATATGTTTTTACTATTTTTGCACAGATTGTTGTGAGATAACAATATCTCAGTAAGAAACAAGCATTACAAGTGGTGAAATACATGACTACGAAAACATACGTGTAGGTTAAACCAGTAACTTGTGGCGGTAACTAAATAAGTAATTTGGTAAAAGCAATTATTTGTTTTTAATTTATGTTAAATCACAATAGTGATTACATGAGAAAGACTGCATCAAGGTTGCCGATAACAACAATTTTTAGCTTTTGAAATTTTACGCTTCTGGCAGTAACCTTCACTACATTACAATAACGAATTTGACTGTAACTTGCACGAATTATTTTTAGTACAGTTTTCACCCAAGTGCTACTGGATTCGTAGAAGTAGCTATTTATGTAACAAGTCCATAATCTACGTTTTTATAGACGAGCCACAGGATTATGGACGAACGACGATCGGGATGCAACGTCAAAATTTTCTCACCAAACGAGCAGCACTTAGTTCTTCTTTATCAATAATTGTAAATGTCCTATTTATTTCATTTTTTTGTCTTTGGAACGTTGATCACGATCACCGACCCGCGGTCTTCGATATCGGAATAAACCATATTTACCAATTCGTTCGTTCTGCAGGTGCCATAGACTTCCATAATTAAAGCGATCTTCAAAATTACGGATGTAACAATCTATTCAACACATCACAATGAAATTTTTACCTTATACAACAAAAAAATGTCATTATATTAGCTTCTTGCAAGAATTCTTTGATCTATTCTTAGGACAACACTTTTGATTTTTTAGGAACGTATTTTTATGTTTATTCTTCTACTTCATCAAACATTTTAACATCATAAATTTAAATGTATCATTGACCTTAGAATCGGTCATTTTGACCACAACCTGTTTGGTGAATATTTCTATAATTACGAATAGAATAAATTAGTCATACACAAAACATAGCAAAATACCAAAATCTTCAAAAAACGCTAGCAAAATATTTTCGTCGACACCATTCACTGAATTTTATCTTCTCCACTCTTGAAAGTATTCATACACTTTACTAAACATTCCCGGGCTTTCTCAGCTTGTGTTAGCACGTACTTCGATATTTCATCAATTTTATTTATGACAGGACGCGAAAATCATACATAACTAACGATGATATTTACAAACACGGCCCTTAGCAACGTTCCTAATCCGATAAATTCAAAAATTTTAAATTCAATATTTTCCTATTTTTACAATAATATTGTATCAATCAGAAAAAACTATTGATTACAACACGTCAAATATGAATATCACCCTCGGGATTGTAATTAACCAACCTCGGGAAATACTACTTATATTTTTCTAGTTGTACCTAATAATAGCTACATTTCTGGAAAATTTAAAACATGTATATATAATTGTGCACAAGATCATCATAACTATTCTAATGTTTTCATATTTTTACTATCGGTTGAATAAATAAGCTAATCATTTATTACAGGCGTTTTAATATAAATTAGTAGAAACCCAATATTGTATCTCTATAACGGTAAAAAAAAGATGAAAATGTTCTGCGGTTTATGTACACCTTTATATTGCCTGTAAAGGTCGGCCGATTAAAACAAATAACATTTATATCGCCGTTCGATTTTGCACCACATTAAATTTGACTTTGATTAAAAAAACAACATTTTACATGAAATTAAAAATAACCTACTAAGTAATAACTTTATTACACCACTTTCACACTAGTTGAAATAAATCGTTACCTTAATTTACAAAAACAAATAACGTTGAAATTTTATATTTTTATTAATGACGGGGTTTTCAGAAAATGATTTGGACTATTATAAGGATCCAAGATTAAAGAGGATTTTGTATGATTTATGTTTGGGGTTGTTGGTACAAATATTATTAATCAAGTTTTTGTATTAACCATTACTCCCTTCTAAACTTAGAGATAGTTATTAATATACTTCAATTGTTGTTTGATTACCTCATAAATTATTTAAGCTATTCAAGCTGTAAACTTCTAACGGCTTCATCTTAAAACAAAAACTCTTTTATTAATGAAACAATGTTAAAACTTAGCCTTTAGAAATGTGTATAAATTTGTTTTTGAAGTAATAAAATACGAAACTTAATGGAATTTGGTTACTAACCGCACTTACTACTAGTTTTCGTATAACACGATGATTGAATAATTATTTAGCTGTTTTTGGTTTGATACAAAACCGTAAATGCTCGATCCTAAATTCGCAAATGTTTGTACGTCCAAAAAAAACAACGTCAACTGTAATGATGTTCCAGTGCGGTGAATATGAATTAATTCAACACCAAAAAGTATTTTAAAACGCTAAACCTTTAACGTTACGCGTATAAAATTTAACAATGAATCTCGGGAGATGCTTGAATGTGCTTTTTCAACACATTTTAATAAATCTGCATTTAAAATGTGGCGTTATTACAATGTCGCTGAGCGTGTCAAATATTCTCTTATGCTACTGGCTACTACTAAGCTAATTTATTCAAATATTCTGTCATGCAACTTCATTATTCATTTAAAGATACAAACAACATCTGCAAAACATGCAACTTCCTCTGTGTCTTGTTTAAGAATTTAGCATTTAATTAAATATCAAAAATGTTTTATAAGTTCTTTGAAGTTTCTAAGTTTCATATTCGTGTTAGAACACTTAAATTAAACAAGAAGTCACACAGTGTTTAAACAATTGACAAATAGATGTTGCTTACTCTTAATAAGAAACCGAAAGTTTTCAAACTACAACAAGATCTAAAACGCGTCGTAGATAATTACAAAACAACTTCCTTGTTTGTTCTTCTAAAGAATTGTAACGAAACTCCTTTTAATTTCTAACAGTGAACAATTAACTATAAAGTAAAACTTTGTTGCAGGTGCAAATAACAGTGGCGGTTTTAAGAACTTTCGAGATTTCTTGCAAGAATTACCTACTCCTGGGACAGGACCTTATTTTGATACCACAGTAAATTCTAACATAACTGGTCTAGTTGGAAGAACCGTGCATTTGCACTGTAGAGTGAAAAACCTTGGCAACCGAACGGTAAGTGCATTACAGTTAATGAACACAACAAAATAATGAGAGTAAATAAAATTCAATTGTATATTGTTACAATATGAATGTTGAGTGGCAAATTAATTAATAAATTTTAGCTAGTTTTCTAAATACATTCAAAATTGTTTATTACGGTATGTTTGCGTTTAACCTCTTTTGCTCATAAAGATGTGCCACAAAAATAAAATTAGTAAAAATTTCATTTCATTCTATGGATAATTGCATGGAATATAGATCTGCTGCAGGTTTGAATTTGGACATATTCAAATTTAATTTAAACCGTTGTAAATGTCCACCTTTGATGCCCAAAGTTAAAAGTTGTAGTTTGGGAAATAAAAGGGCGTAAAAAAAGTATAATCAGCCGCGCGTTTAGCTTCAGTCGAAGAATGATGTCGAGAGTTTGAAATAAAATAAATATATTGTATCGTAATTATTAGTTCTGTAGAATAATTATTTACACACGGTGATAATATACAATACAAATAAAAGTTATTTCTTGGCCGGTGAAATGTGGCGTTTATAGAGACACTACCGTAACCGTGCCCTAGAGTACGTTTTTTGAGTACGTGCAGTTGGTCGGTGTTCACACGTTGTTTTTCGGTCCCACTTCTGGAGTTGATTCGGTCTGTGTCGGTGGTATAGGATTGTTTCTAGCGGACGGGGCTATCGAATTACTGAATCAGGTTAGTACAATTATGTAGCAGTCGTAGTTTCGTTGCTTCTTAAGACGACGCTTAATATTGTAGGTTAGAATAACTTCTGAGCGGTTTATCTCCCTAAGGGTTTATATACGGAGTTTGTAGATGCGGTTTTATAAGTGACGGAAGCCAATGGTAGTGCACACCGAATAAACCATAGCGTTGATTGAAATATTGGTAAAGATAGTCAACCTTACGGGATTATGCGACCCCGAAATTTGTTCTAAACATCAGAGGTCGGTAGTATCGCTTTGTGCTAAGAAAATACGTCAATTGTATTGTAGAATTTACAGAACAGTATTGCCGAATGTGAAATAGAAAACTGTAATTTTGCTGATAGTTTATGCTAAGGCACGACATTGTTGCCAATGCATCATGCCGTTGATTGAAATATTGGTGCATTGAGTCAATGTTGACAAACAAACAAAAACATGCGTTCTACAATATACAAGAATTTATTGATTTTTGTCGACGTACTAATTAAATGTGTGTCCTTTGTTATATATTTTTTTCTATTGTCTGTTAATTGTTCAATGTAATAATATTTATTTGTATCTTTCTTACGTAAGGTTATAACAATGGTTATACCATCATGACAAACACATATATGTACAAAGATTGTATACATACACATGTGAATAAAGTTTATTATTATGAAAAAAAAACCTGCAGATTTAAAAGTATTAATTTCGTAAAGAAATCGTTGAAAAACGTTCTCCCAAAAAAACAATTTCTTTAAATACTTTTGAAAATTCCATACTCATATATTTATTACATTAACATCGTTTATCCGTTGAAAATGTTTTAAAATCTATTAGGCTTACGCAAGTAAATTTCTAAATTTTGGTCATTGAAATTAAAATTTTTAACATAGAAACGCTATCCCTTTTATGTTGGAACGAATGTTGAATTTTCTTATATTACAATCTAACGTACTCAACTGTTTGCATCTAAACAATATTATAACAAGCCTACTCATTTACTAAAGGTGTTGCTAAAAGTATGCAATTGTAGAATTTCTGACTAAGCCGATAAGGAATGTGACTCATAAACGATAATCCGGAAGACTCCTCGTAATACATTTGTTTCAATATCAACCTGTCTGGAGAACAAAATCAATGAAGACAATGTCGTAATTAATAGTTCTTTAGAATCTTGTTCAGTGTCGTATGTTGCGGGTTATTTAAGTCACTACATATATAAAAAGTACATTGTAATACGTGTAAGGAAATGCTAACAGTTAACGACTCAAGTGTTTTCAATGTGAACGAATCATTAATTCTATATAAAGATTACAGCAAATCTGATGGAATTAAATACTTACACAGACCATCACCCGAATTCTCAAAATTTGTGTTTTTATTGAAACTTTTTACTGAAGAATTTCATCTTTTTAAAACAGATTATGGTTTATTGGAAAAATTAAACTCCGTATAAAAAAATGTCTCAACAGCAGTGTGAATTCATGGTTCAGAGAATGCGACACTCATAAACTGTTAATTATCGATCAGTTGGTTAAAATAAAACTATATCGAACCTAAAGTGGGAGGCTAATAAACATATTTCTAATAGCTATAATTACAGTGATGTCACAAAACCACACCGTAAAATAAGAATATTATCTGCATAAATAAGTGTAAATGTTTGGATATGTTTTATGTATAGCATTGTATTAGGTACGTTATTATTTATGTGTAAATTGTTTGTAAATTATTACTATTATTTTAGATCAGTTGGAATTGTAATTTTTGAAACAATGTTTATAATTAATGAGCTATTTTACTTTAATTAAACTATTTTAATTCGAAACCATGATATTTTGATACAGTTTCAAAGAGTAAAATCCTAACTTTTTATCTCTACTAACAGATAACAAAGTGTCACTTTTCGTAAATTATTTTTTTCCCTCGGGAAAAAGTGAGTACTATTTTTTAACACCAAATTTCCCTCAATAATTTTCTAATTCTATTGTAATATGATTTTCAATATTAAATCGTCATTTATTTCGTCACAGAAAAGAATAGTGTATTATACACGTATTATCCGCACCGCGTCGGGAGACAACACACCTCAAGCTAAAATCTAGTACTTTTATTTTTAAAGTAATAGGAATAGGTTTTATTACCAAGTGAATTTAAATTTGAAGGTCTAGTGGAACCCACTTTCCTAAAAAACACGGTAACTTGTTGCCTTTTGAATTGAAAAATTTGAAAACCAATTTTTATTTAAAATCCTTTTCAACTGAACACGTAAAAACAAGTAGATACAAAAACCAATAATTTTGCGTTTCTGAACTCTAGTGGTATTTCTCCCAGTATGTTCTACTTTATTCCTAACGAAGTTATTAAATGACAAACAAATGTCAACATTATTATTTGCAAGTTAAAAAATAAAGTGCAAGCATAATTTGTAAAATAATTGTTTCTTATTTATCTAACACCGACCAAACCAAACTGTTTTAACAAATAACGCTTCGCATGTATTTTAGTAAATTATTAAAAAAACATTGTCATTAAAATCCAAGATATGTATCATCAATGGTATTATTCATAAATGAAAAATTCGTCACTTTTAATTACTAGTTAATACGTTTACTAAATATTTGAAAACGTTGCAACATTGTATTGACAAAAGTAAATTTTACGGATTGTATGTTGCGCCATTTTTACAACGGTGGAATAAATTGAACTATTCTATTTCAAGAATCGTACACATTATAACTTAGCGCTTCAGTACAGGTGAAAAAAGTAAACAAAAACGCAACCCAACATGCATATGTGAATTGCATCCGTGATACAAGCAAATACAAGCGGTTGACTATCTTTACCAATATTTCAATCAACGACCATAGTCACTCTTAGTACGTAAAAGTCTTATGTGTGTGCTATGTACGCAAGAGGAGTTGTATTCTCGGATTCGGTAGTAGTTAGGCTGCGGCTGTAATTATAGTAAGCGGAAAAAACCAGGCATACCCATTTCTAGTGCTACAGAGTGAATCAGCTGTACCGACAGGGTTCGGTGAAACCTGTAAGAAAACAAATTAATAACGAGGGTTTAATAGGTGGTTAATACGGTTTTGCTACAATCCGTACCGAATGCTAATCAGCTGTGGAGGTAGGGTTTGAAAACACAGTTAGTGAAAACAACTGAAACCAATGTCTAAACGCGACATAATTTAATCACATGATTCAGACCAGTATCACAGTTATTAAAAGGAGAAGAATGAGTACAGTATATAGTAGTGCGGTTATTCGGACATGATTCAGCGGAAGGTTGCTAAAGAGCTCGCTCGGTGGACGAATTCTGAAGGAATTTTCAAAGAATTTAGAAGAAATTCTGACGGAAATCTGACCGAAGTCGGAACTCTCAAAGAATTCTAAAGGAATACTGTCTTCTTTTCCTTGCGCTTCTAATTATAAAGGGACGTTATCACCAACGGAAGAGTGAGCAATAGCTGCACGGGCCCAAGTAAGGCGTGTGCGCACGACAATTCTGCAGACATTGAAATTTACATTGTGCGATAGTTCTTATCTCGGCGGCAAATTTATATAATCAATTGTCGATTTCTTACACAGTATATTCAAAAAGTGGATTTTTCACTTGCTGCTGTAAAACGAACCTAAAACGCAAGCAATTGACAACCAAAGAGAGTCACTTTCGCACACTGATTTGCAGAAAACTACCAAATGGTAAACTTTGAATTCCTATAACAAATGATTTTTCTCACTTTAAAATTTTATAAACAAGAAGATCCAGGTAACTTGGTATCATTCGTAAAAAAAATTGACGAGAAACATTTGTTCAAAAATAAATTACTATTTAAGCAAATTATAAAAGTTTGCAACCGATAGAATTAAAATTGGTTACAGTTGGTATTACGCAATACAAATTAGTTTCTATTATGTTAGTAGTTTACTTTTTATAATAATAATAAATAGATTCCATTTTTTAATATTGCAGAACAAATGACATATACAGGTTGTCCTAATTTCCAAGGGCTACTATTCATATCTCGGTAACTAAAAGAACTACAAAGTTGGTCAATTTAGACAAAATGAGCAGTTATTGGAAGATACCGAAAATCTAATTTAAATTAAAAAAAAATTATCGAGCTATGGGGGTTTTTCGAGTAATAGCTTAAAACAATTTAGCAAATATTATATAACTTTTACAAACAATTTGTTTGAAAAAATTTTGGGTTTTTAACGTTCTCCAATTTAGTATTTTATAAGAAAGTTTGCCACATCTAGTTTTCGAGATATTACAATCAGTTACTTTTCTTAAATACGGACTTGTATTTTTATTCCATTTAAAAAAAACTTATTTTTTTCATTTTAATGATGCCCATACTTGTATTTTAATGGTAAAAAAATAAAATTAAAGTTTTATGGATTTTATTTAATGAGGATATCAGAGTTGGCTTAGACAACCAATGAAACAATTGCCTGTTCTATTAACATAAACCGACTGATACAGAATCTAATGAAACAAACTTTTAAACATTAAAACATTTTTTTTATTCAATTAAATTAAACTTATTCAACAATAACAAATCTGTAATAATTGTACTTTATGAACTAATTCCTGGAAAAATTCCCGTAGCTCGGAAAAGGTTTTTTTTTTAAATCTCAAACCACATTTTCGATGTCCCCCAAAAACTTCGCAAATTTGTTTAATTTGACCGACCCTATACTGCCGTGGTATGGAAAAAGAACGTATCTGCACTTTTTTCTCAAAATTGAGGTATTGGCATCTATGGAATTAGCAAAAAATTATTTTTTATAAAAGTACAGAAAAGTGTTTATTTACTATATTAATTGATTAAAAATATTTAATTAGAGATTCGTAAAAATATTTTATTGTAATAGTTTCGTCAGATTAAAAAAAAAATGTTAGACATTAACTATAGGTATTTTTCTTCTTAGATTTTAGATTTCTGTAATTACTTCACCTTCTTTTAGGAGGGCGTTCATATGCAAAACTAGCGTGTGATTTTGGCTACTTTTCACTTATATTTTGTGATTCAAACCACGATATTTTTATTTCCACACTGAATTTTACCATTAATTTATTTAATAGTATTGTGTTTTTGTTTAAATTTTTAATGTTTTTAATTATAATTCGCTTAGAATTTCTATTAAGTAAACGTATATTAAAAATAACAAGAAAAGACAAAAAAAGTTAGACATTAATACGGTAGCTGCAGTCATTATTATCATAAATATCGTAAGTGACACAAAAATGGAATTCATGCCAAGAAAATGGGTACTTAGTTCTAGCAATTATTTATCTGAACTTTGAATTTGTTTTTCTGAGCTTTTTAAGTATAAAGTAATGATAAAAAAAGTACATTAAACGAAATTCACAATATTTTTCTATTCTTAATATATATTTATTTATTTATACAGAACAGATTTAAACAAAATAATTCTTTTTAAACAAACTAACATACAGTATGGATTCTACAGTTTTGACATCTAATAGAAAAAAATTAAAAATTAATACTTATACTAAATAAAATAAGAAGTAAGAACAAGCATAACTATAGTAATAAAATAATAACATGCGTTATAAATAAACAATAAAATAATAACATGGAATAATCTGTTATGTTCCTAAATAATTTAAACTACCGAAAATAATTCTTCAAGCGACAATAAAACGGTATATTATTGAACTACTGGCAGACGCCAAAAACGCTTTTACTGTCTAAACATTAAAAGCAACAGTTCTTTTGTTTTCACAGCTATTTAGAGGTTGGTACCTTGGTTATATCTATTATGACTGTAACAGTAAAGTACCAACTTCATTCGTCGAGAATAAAACGTCACTATAACACTTGATAATCTCAAAAAATTTAAATTAACACATGAAAACTAACAATAAACTCTTGAAGAAAAAATAATATATTTCACTTGGAGTTAAAAAAATATAATTGTTTCGTTTAATTTGCTGTCCCAAGCTAACTCCTAGTAAAATAATCTATTATTTTAGACGACTACTTTTGAAAGTAACCATATCACAACACAAAGTTGTGCCCAAAAATACACAATATCATAACTCTTTCAAAACTGTTGTGATAAAACTCAAAAGTTAATAGTTTACACTCATATTGTCTTAGTTACGCTTAGCAACGACCTTCGCGTTAATTTTTTATACTTGATTCAAAAAATCAAGTAGGTGAATGACTACCAAATTTAACAAATTTTTTATTTGAAGTACGGTAAAATAAAAATAAAAATAATTATTTTCTCATTTAAGATATTCAACTGAGTGAAAGTGTCGAGCAGCAACGATGAATGTAACATGGAATTAACACCGCCCTCACTCACTACATTAGAGTTGCTGCCCACTAAGTCAAGAAACAGGTTCAATTTTGCTTATGATAAATTTATCAAATGGTGGAGAAAAGAGCAAGGCATTGTTTTGTCATTTTCTGAAAACACTTTGTTAGCTTATTTTGGTCAACTCTGCGAAAAAATTGCGCCAAATACATTGTGGACCCAGTATTCATTAATAAGTATCAATTTAATTGTGCACCATAATATTAACATAGCGCAATGTATAAAGTTTTGAACGCTTCTGGAAGCGAAAATCGGCATTTATTTGACAAGCTTCTGATGAAGTCGTGTAGAGTTAACATATTGAGCTGGGGATTTTACTATCTATGATAAGCTCCCCAGAGGGCATTTTCAGTTTTGATCCAGGTCATCATAGGTCATCAGGTGACATTCTGGGGTAATGTGAGATTTATGTGCAATCATGCTTAAGCGCACTTGGGAACTGCCCCAAGGCCCTGCATGCCCTATTTTGACCTGAATCATACTTAAAAAGACCTCTAGGCAACTCATCAGAGAGCACAGTAGTTAAAAACCCATGTCAATATGTTGACTCTACGCTGAATAAATTTGGAGTCAAGTTTTTCAAAATGGCAACTTTGAACAGCGATAATGGCGCCATTATTCATTATTTTGAGAAAACCGAGCCGTCACATTTCTTAGAAAACCACGTACTATGATGTGTAGAATTTTCATAAGAATTGATCACCATGGTGGCAAACCATATTTTAAGGTTTCACTTGGACTTGCTCTATTGGAATGAGCGGAGGATGCAGGAAGCAGGAGATCGGCATTTGTTGTAAAGATTCCTGATACTAAACAAGGAAGGCGCACACCTTTACTGCGACGGGGACTTTTTACAGTATTTGTATCAACAAAATTGGTAACATTCCTAGACAAATTGCAACGTACCTGGATTTAAAAGATTCGCTGACCTACAAGGGGCATTGTTATAGACGTTCCTCGGCTACAATATTGGCTGATGCTGGCTGTGATATTACGGTATTAAAGCGCCAATAAACTAAAAGTTGCCAATACAATCACAAATTTGGCGAATGAAGCATGTCAGCCATCAACTTCATCAACAATAATTGTATGTTCCTACAAACTTCCACCATCTGGTCCTGTGACTCTATGCTCAAGTTCAAATTTAATTTCATTTGATTCCTCTGAACAAGCAGCAGTTAATTTCTTAACAGTTTATGATCAGAATTTGCAATTGTCGCCACATTCAGTAAATGTTTACAATTGTAATAATAATAATATTACTATTAGTTTTGTTAATAACAAATAAAATTAAAAGTTTACAAATTTAAAATAATCTTACTTGCTTGGATTTTTCCAGAACAAGCATTGTTTATTTATCCATTCGTTACCTAAGCCTGTCAATATACATATAAGAAAAATATTTGTCCATTTAAATATAACATTTATTTCTTGTGACAATGCTATAATTTGGACCACCCGTTGCACTTTTTCTAGACACATGTTGAAAACTGCAAGTAGTGGTATGCAACTTACCTTAAGCATATCTGGTTTAAACGTTAAAAAAGTTGTTTTTCTTATCCCTTAATGAATAAAAAGTAATTTTATATTGTAGTTGTCTAAAAGTAGTATTCCTGACTTGTACGAAAGTGCAAATTTCTGGGCTCGGTTTAGAACCACTTGTTAAACACCCTTTTTTTTTTTTTTTTTTTTCTAACCACCTTTTATTTTTTCTTATTTTTTTTTTTTTTTTTTTTAATTTTTTTTT
This sequence comes from Abscondita cerata, assembly GCA_030710515.1. NCBI lineage: Eukaryota > Metazoa > Arthropoda > Insecta > Coleoptera > Lampyridae > Abscondita > Abscondita cerata. Next base: position 215,831 of record JALBCR010003122.1, read on the forward strand.
TTTTTTTTTTTTTTTTTTTTTTTTTTTTTTTTTTTTTTTTTTTTTTTTTTTTTTTTTTTTTTTTTTTTTGTTTTATAAAATTTTTTTTATTTTTTTTTTAATTATATTTATTTTTTTTTTTTTTTTTTTTTTTTTTTTTTTTTTTTTTTTTTTTTTTTTTTTTTTTTGTATTTATTTATTTAAAATATTAATTTTTTTTTTTTTTTTTTAAAAAAAATTTTTTTTTTTTTTTTTTTCCTTTTTTTTTAAATTTAATTTTATTAAAAAAATTTTTTTTTTTTTGTTTAATTTTTTTTTTAAAAAAAATACAAAAAAAAAAAATTTTTTTTTTTTTTTTTTATATGTTTTTTTTATTAATTTAAAAAAAATTTAAAAAATTAATAAAAAAAATTTTATTGTTTTACAGTATTTTTAAATTATTTGAACACTTTTACAAACTTAAAAAACAAAAAAAAACAAATTTTTAAACTATATTTAAATATAAAAAAAAAAAAAAAAAACAAAAAAAAAAAAAAAAAAAAATAAATATTTTTTTTTTTTTTTTTTTTTTTCTTTTTATTTTTATTTTATTAATTATTATAACTTTATAATAATTATTTTTATTTTTTTTTTATTTTTAACAAAATTAATTAAATAAAATTTTTTTTTTTTTTTTTTTTCTTTATTTATTTTTATATTTAATTTTTTTTTTTTATTTAATATATTTTTTTTATTTTTTTTTTTTTTTTTTTTTTTTTAAAAATTTTTTTTAAAATTAAATTTTTATTTTTTTTTTAAATTTTTTATTATTAATATTATAAAAAAAAATTTTTTTAAAAATTTTTTTTTTTATTTTTTTTTATTAAATTTAAATTTTTTTAATAATATTTTTTTTTTTTTTTTTATTTTTTTTAAAAAAAAAAATATTTATAAATTTTTTTTTTTTTTTAACACTGGTCTACAGTGGTTTTGTTGCCCAGGATATAAGATCGATTTTGGATATATTTATGCTCACGATTCATGAAAATATCGATGATTTTGTAAGATTTGCTCTGGTTTATTTAAAAAATTTATTTTTATTTTGCGTTACAAGAATCAGAAAACTTAAAACAAAATAACATATATATTAATAACGTCAGTTATGTTTTGATAAATAAGGGATTTTACATCGAGTAAAAGGAAAGAAAAATGTCGAAAACAGGTTATATTTCTATAAAACGCCTTTTAAGAGCTTTTCTTTTATAATTTTCCAGCGGACAATCTCTTTTTAAGGACCAGCAGTAATCTGCCATCATGTGGCTATCCCATCGACCCTGATACCTTTCTTCCATCACTTTTAGATCCTGGTGGAACCGCTCTCCCTGTTCCTCACTATAATTTCCTAGATTATCCGGAAATTTGTCCAGATGATTGCGGAGATAGTGTAACTTGATACTCATATTTGCTCCAAGAGTCTGAAAGTTTGTCAGCATACTTCGCACAATTTCTTCATAATTTGGTGCTTTATGGTTACCTAGGAAATTTTCAACTACCAACACGAAACTTTTCCAAGCTTCACTTTCCGGAATAGTCATAGCTTTGATAAAATCTGTATCTTTCATCAATTGCCGTATTTGAGGACCATCAAATATTCCACCTTTCAACTTTTCCATACTAAGCTTCGGAAATTTTCTACAAATGTAATTGAAACAATCTCCTTCCTTGTCCAACGCTTTCACAAATTGCTTCATCATTCCTAACTTGATATGTAATGGTGGAAGTATGATTTTGTCTCTGCTTACCAACGGCTCCGTGATTACATTGGCTTTACCGACCGTTAAAGAATTTCTTACAGGCCAAACATCTTGTTTCCAATGAAGTTGCTTTGCTCTACTGTCCCACATGCAAATGAAGCAAGGGTATTTCGTGTATCCACTTTGTTGACCGAGTAAAAATTAACCATTTTGAAATCCACGCAGATCGACCATTGATGCTCCGAGTAATTAATTTTTCTAAAACTAATTTTATATTTTCGTATTCTTCTTTGAGTTTTGTAGAATGGGCAATCGGAATTGATGCATATTTATTTCCATTGTGCAGTAAGACGCATTTTAAACTTCTTTTACAACTGTCAATAAATAGGCGCCACTCAGTAGGTTTGTATTCCTTTGAGCCCATATCCAGAAGCAGCTTCGCGACATCATTACAGTACACTAGTTCCTCATTTTCACTAAAGTATTGTAGTAACTCACTTTCGCGTGTTCTATATGTGGTAATTGTTACCATCGGTGCTAATAAATTTCTTTCTTTCAATCTTGAAGCTAACAGTTCCGATCCTTTTTTGATAAATTCAGATCACGTATTAAATCACTGAGTTCATTTTGAGAAAATAACTTTGGCGTAGATGTTTCACCCTCCCATTCACTTCCACTGGTAGACTGTACAGATTTCTGTGAATTTGGCAACATCATTGTTTCTGAGGGTATCCGAATTACTTTTGAAACGTATATAGGCCGCTGAAGATTTTCATTGTGTAAAACAGGACATTTTGTAGACTGTAAATCTGGATATTTCCACGTTTGGTTTCGATTAAAACCTTTCGCATCTACTACGCAAAAGTAACAATCATCGAAATGATTTTTAGGCTCCATCCAGATCATAGGAATACCAAAATCTAATCCAGCACGTTCTCCTTTCCTCCACAACCGTAAAGACTCAACACAAGACTTACAGACTTTATGAGGAACCCATGCCTTATCTAATTTATCCATTTTAAAACCGAAATATTCGGCATAAGTCTCCTTGACGAAGTCTGTGATATTTCTCTTTCGTTTTTCGTTATATAAACCCCACAAATATAACAAAACAAATCAGTACTATATTTACACTTTCTTCGTGATGAACTCATGTTTTAAAAGACAAGAAAAATATATTAGAATGAAAATTCAGTAAACGAAACAAAGTATTGACACACGGCAACTTATACAGATGCACGTCTAAGTACTTCAATATGTCGAATAACTGAGATCAGCTGTTCTGCTGGATATGGGCCTAAGCGCGGGGATCACGTGATATTTGTATGCGCGAAAAGGTGCGCAGAACCCTAATCATAGCTGGAAATTTTTTTATTGCAATCAAGCCGATAATTGATCAAAATATAAGATATGCAATATAATCATGAAAACAAGAGCACATCCAATAATTTCATGAATAAATTCGTAATCTGGGCACTTGAAAACATCAAAATTTGCTAAGATATCCAGGGTAACAAAAATTTTTTTTTTGTAGAGCTGTGTTATCAGTCTTGTTGCGTACATACTTGCCCCTATGATTCTCAGGAGAATTATTTAGATTTCTTAGAACGGCGTCGTTATTAGAAACAAATCCAAAGTTGTTAAAAAAGAATTTTTTACATACCTTTAATCTTTTAACTTCTCTCCTTTGAAAAAAGTAAGGTCTTTTTTACTTATGGTTGTAGTTGATTCCGTTTCTTTTACAGTTCATCTTATTGGAGAAACATTTTGTAAATGAAGGTTCTCTGTTCTTTGAAATTAGAATTTTAATATTTTTATTAATAAGTACTTTAAGTTTATTAATAAAATTCTTTAAGCAGTTTGGGTTGCACTGGCAAAGTTTTTTTTTATACTATGCTTCATTACTTTTTAAAAATATTTTTGCCACTTTTTGTAAGGGATTCATCAAGTTTAAGTATGTCGTTTTCTGAATTCACATCATTATTATTTTCGTTAAAAAATATTTTTGTTTGCACTTGAGAGCCTCCCTCAACAATATAAAAATTTTGCAAATCATGATTCTTTTCTGTCCAATGTTGCCAATACAATGTTTTTTTTTATGATTACAAGTAGTGTGTACATTACATCTTTCACCTTCTTAATTTTAGAAGTTCTTGAAAATCTAACTTATTTTTTGGTTTTTCAACACGTCGACATCATCTTAGGAAATCCGGCAAATGAATACTAGTGCTAGACTCAAATTCAGGTACCCCCGCAGCAACTGTTGGAATTTGAGATAACTTCAGTAGTTTAGTCTGTACATCTGTCAAAGATCACTTTGGATGTACCTTAGTCTATTGCAGTTAAATTTGGGACCTTAGGTAATACAAACATCCTCTTCTTTACATTTTTATACAATTTTCGTTTTTGTAAACCATTAACATGTTTATGCATTAAAATCACTTCTACATCTACATCGACTTCCTCTTTTCATTGGGTATCTGTGTAAGGTCCAAACTTCCCTACAAACACTTTTTTTCCTACTGAGAACAATAGTGGTGTCAGGTTCAGTTCTCACTAATACTCTACCATCATCTTTAGGTTTAACAAGAGCGACCAATGTTTAGTTCTAAATATAAACTCATAAAGGTTCATACACGTAACAGAATCCGAAATTGTCCTTTAACAGAACATAAAATTAACAACCGGTTGTTTAACAATTGCGCGTAGAGTTTTGCTTAAAAACATCTTCTTAATTAATTGTTTAACTGTATGAACGTAAAGTTTTGCAATCCCAATCGATTGTGAGTGATACGGTGGTGATTACAGTACATTATTTCTATTTACATAACAAAACCTTATAAATGCATTCAAATTATAAGAAGAACCATTGTTATCACTCACAATCGTTTCTAGTAGTCCTGGTAATATTTAATTTTACTAAAATTTGTGTCACATCCATACTCTTATTCATACAGTGAACATCAATCCACTTCGATTTTGTATTTACAATCAACAATAATCTCAAAAACTGTATCAGTTCCTGAATATGATACCAACAATTTTTCTAAATTATTCCTAAGCATTGACAAATTTTACTTGGGTTTAGTAACAATTTAAGGTTTTTTTTGGAGGCTAGGACACCAACAAACCAATCATATTACCATTTTTGATCTAACAATATCAATATCATTTTTATGAACTAATTGTTCTATTTGACTTAGAAGCGCCTCTGAAGTAACTACCCAATTACATTTCCTTTTTATAAAATAAAGTTTAAATTTTGATATCAGTCTAGATATCTAACTTCACTTTAAAACCATTGCCGTTTTTGCAAATAACCATTAACATTAAATTCCGTAAACCACGGTTTCCACTGACAATTTCGTTCTAGTCGTTGTTACTATGGAAATTAATACATTGTATTCCTCCCAAAATTTGATCTATTACATTTTGCAATATTGCAATATTGTGGTTCTGAGTTTTTAAGTATTTAATAGTCTTAAACTTACAAATTTATGTTGAAGATGTTCTTGGGAAAGTAAATTGCCATTACACCCTAATTTGTTTAACATAAGCACTAAAAATTTAAAAGTTTTATAGTACAATTTGTAATGTCACGTATCGTAAAACTTTATAACTTTGACTATTAAAAACTGTAAGTGCTAAAATTAATTAAAAATTCAGAAATCCTTTAAAATCTCTACAGACTAATCTTCTTAAAATTTAATAAAGATATAATAATAATAATATTGTCTTTATTTACCCACACTAAATACAATAGCAATATAAACATAAACAAAAGATACATTTTTCTTTATGGGCAAATCACTAGGCGAAGTTCAGTTGTGCTAAGCATCCCCAGCACTCTGTTCTACCACTTATACCTAGAAGCTAAATAATAACATCTATTGTTTTTTACCTATAACTAAACAGTGCTAAAATTATAATAAAATAAAAAATAAAATTCGGTTTGTGTTAATTGTAATTATTACATTTTATGTATCCCCATTACCATTACTCGTAGAAACTTACAAAATCCAATCCTGTTCGCTACGCTACGATCTCATTTGTTGCTTTTCAAATAATATCTTTTGAATTTTGTTTTAAAATTTTTTGCGATAAATATTTAATTTCCTTAGGAACATTATTATAAATCTTATAAATATTAAATGAGAATGAGCTTTCGTACTTTTTGGTTTTATGTTTTGGTGCTGTTATGTCACCCCTTCTCCTAATGTTAATGTTATGAACGTCCTCGCGGAATGATATTTTATTAAATAAATACGGAGGAGTTTTGGAACATATTATTTTATGAAATAAACATGCTTTCCATAAGTGAAAACGATTATTCATGTTGAGCCATCCGGTTTCACTCAGTTTGTGCGTGATCCTATGGTACTTGCGAATTCCATATATATATCTCAAACAGGAATTTTGTACTTTCTGTATTTTTTCGTTATCTATTGCATATAGGCATGGACTATATACTGAATTGCAATAACTAAATTGCGACAAGACCAATGAATCACAAAGTAAGGTTTTTAACTGAATCGAGAGGTATTGCCTATGTGGAAATAAGATTCGTAACTTAAAATATGCCTTTTGGATACACTGGGATACATGTGTTTTAAAACGTAAAAAGTGATCCATGTGTATGCCTAAGTTTTTAATATTTAATTGTACAGGTAGTTCATTATCGTTGATCTTAACTATTGGTTTTATGTTTTACGTAATTTGTTTCTTCCAATTACAACGACATGAGATTTTAATGGGTTTAGATGTAAAGTATGATTCAGTGAGTTTACGTAAATATTATTTAAGTCTTCATTTATTTTTTCTAAAGCACTTGGTAAGTCCGAAGGGGTAAATGAATAATACACCTGAGTATCGTCAGCGTATATATGGTACTTACAGTATTTTATGCATCTGCTGAGATAAGATGAATATATTGTAAAAGCAATGGACCAAGGATTGATCCTTGCGGAACTCCCATTTTTAATTTTACAGGATTCGATATTTCATTTTCTACTTTTACCATTTGTATCCTATTACTTAAATAACTCTGCACTAATTTTATAGCACCTTGCTTCCACCCCACATAGTGTAATATAGCACATAGGATATTGTGATCAACAGTATCAAATGCTTTGGTGAAATCAAGTGCTACTAGTATTGTTAATTTGTTTTTGGTCCATTGCTTCCAATACATCATCAGTGACTTTCAGTAGTGCCGTGGTACAACTATGCATTGGACGAAATCCTGATTGCATTTCCGGTAAGATGTTGAATCTGTCAAGGTGGCTTCTAATTTGAGTTTGAATAACCTTCTCTAGAATTTTAGAGAAAACAGGTAATAAACTTATAGGGCGAAGGTGTTTCAATTCGGTCGGATTTTTAATTTTAGGAATAGGAATTACGTAAGCCATTTTCCAGCAATCAGGAAACACATTCTCTGTCAAACAATAGTTAATAATATGTGTTAAGAACTGCAGGATGAATGGACAACACATATTAATCATTGAAAGACTAATACCATCTGGACCTACAGCGTTTGTCTTAATTTGTTTTAGACAAAGAGTTACAGTACTCTCACTTATACTCTGAAAATTAAAAACCGTTCCCCAAGGTACCCATTGTTTGAGAGTTATAAAATTAATTATCTGCATAGTATTTACCTCAGGCTTTGCAACACTGTTTTGTAGGTACTCATTAACCAGATTAACATTACTTAGGTGCTGTGGAATTTCATTACGAATCGATGTGTTAATATTTAACTTTTTATTTCGTTCCATAAAGTTTTTGTAGACGTTTTCTTATTAAGTATATACTGAAAATAAGCTTTTTCTTTTTATGGCAAGATTAGCAAAGTTTCTAAGCGACTTATAGTAGTCCCAGTGTTTTGGCAATTTTGTTTTACGAAACTTGTTTTTGCTTTATCTCTAAGTGACTGCAACAATTTAATATTATCAGTAATCCATGGCGCATGTGGCTTTGATATTTTACGTGTAATAAGTGGTGAATGTAAATTAAAATTTTCTTTAATGCAATTATTAAAAATCATCACTTTTCTATTAATATCAGAAGTATTATAAATTGCATTCCACGGAAGTAGTTTTAAATCGTTTTCAAAATGACTAACATTTATTGACTGAAGATTACGATATGTTACGAATCTATTTCTATTTGTACGGGCATTACCGCTCTAATAACACAGAAAGTTAGATCATGATCGGATCCATTGAAGTTGTGTACCCCGGATGACTTCACATAATCCTTATTAGCAGTGATAATTAAGTCTAATAGCGTACTACTAGTTGCATTAATTCTTGTTGGTTCATCTATAATTTGAACTAGGCCAAAGTTTTCAATAAAGGATTGTAGAAATGATGCAGCGTGTATTATTTTTATTAGGTCTATGTTGAAGTCTCCAAAGCAAAAGAATCTATCTGAGATTGAAATGCAGTTAGATAAAACTGATTCGAGTTCGGTGAAAAAATTTTGTATTTGAAATTTAGGCGGCCTATACACAACTCCTATAAAAGTAGGGGATTAGTGTTAATTGATACCCACAACTGTTCAATTGAATCACTTACTTCAAGCTGCATATATTTCAAATTGTTTAGAATGTAAATTGCCCACCACCTCCCACGTGTTTTACGGTCTTTACGGATAAGATTATAACTTTCAATTTGATACAATGAGCTTTCCGTAGTTTCAGATAGCCACGTCTCACTTAAAAGAGTGCATCGTATGTTTTTCTAGTAAGTGTTTTTCACTTCTTCAAAATTGACAGCTAGCGAGCGTACGTTTATATGTGCAACTTTGAGTTTATGTTTCATATTTGTATTTAATGATAACAAAAGCAGGATACATACTAGTAATAAAATATATCCTCTACGAGTATTAGGTAATGCAAATCATTGATAAACTATTTTCTAACTACGATTATCTACTAATTATACAAAAAGTAAAATAAAATCAACCTATGTAAATTAATTTTAACAGAATCAACGTATACAATAATTTGTAATGTACAAAACTAACCAAGTCTCGTTTGCGTAAATTACTGTTGCACATTAGGTACAATAACTAAGTTAAATTTCTCAAGTCGTTCATCGTTGGCAATTTTTTGATTTCATTATCAGTTTTAACAAAAATGTTACCATTACTAGTAAATACATTTTATTACTTAACTGTGTTGATGGCTTCCTTCACTATCTCCATTCGTTTCTGGGTGAGATCTTCACGAACAATTACATTTGTACCTTTTAATTTTCGTTTATTTTTGTATATCCACAAAATTATCCGGTTGTATAGAAGTAAATCCATCGTGCTATCACGTAGATTTTTATTTACCATTATGACGTTTACCAATTTCCTGACTAATAAAATTTTATAAATTATATTTCTGTTTGCATTTCCATAATACAAATAAGGTGGATTAATTATCTTCATCACATTCTAAAAAATTTTATTCGCAGTTTTTTAGAATAAATCAAAATATACATTTAATACAATAATCAGACAAGTTACACATTGAAATAATTTTGAGAAAAATGATTATTGTTTTAAATTAAATTATTTTTTGAACGATCATCTTTTCCCTGCTAAGGTAAAATAGTATATGTGAAAAATGAAATTCTGAGAAAAAGAATTTTTATTCCGTTTTGTCATTTTAAAGATAATCAATCAAAATTTGGAACATTAAAGTAATACCTGATTAAGATCAGAAAAATGTTTAAATTAGGCTAATTTAAATATGTATTATGCAAAAAAATCGCTTATACTATTTTCCCGTTGCACAGATATAAATGTTTCTTTTTTTACTGAAAAAAAATCGTATATAGGGATTTTATATACTTTTACCATAGTATTAATACAACAAATATGTTTGATAGGCAACGTTTATTTAAATAAAATATGAAATGGACAAACCACAAATCATAATAAACTACTTAAATCTAACAGAACATTAGTAAAAATACTAATAAAAAATTTGAACTATATGCCCTCCTTTTCAAGTAAATCTGTTGATGTTGCATTTTCAGGCATTTCAATCCAAAACTACTTCCTATTTGCAGCATTTTGTTAACAAGGTCCCTCACGATTTTCGCTTTTTTATTAACACAAATTTGTTGTGCTCAGAAATTTACCACGAGGCGAAGTTTGATATGTAAAATCTGTCGAACTACGAACAAATTTAGCAGAAACTATATCCTTAAAGTATGGAATGGATTCTCCTTGGCTGGATTTCCTACTGCGAATTAAATTTTCAAATTTGTAAAAATCAGTATAACTAAGGACTGTTATATTTACACGGCTAATGGCTTTCGAACAAACGGTTTTATAGTCATTGAAATCGTAAACATTCTTAAGTTTCCTGAGCGCTTGCTCGATTCGCCCGTGCAAGCCATCAGCCGCTATAAACGTATGACCTTTCACAAGATATTTCAAAATTACTTCATTTGTGGAGCAGTAAGGTGAATTTACATAACAGAGGATCAAAGAATACAAAGCAAAATTTTTGTTTTGCCCGGTGCAATTATCCATCCAGATAATAATTTTATTCGCATCCCTATTAAGCCTCAAAAATTTTATAAAAGCATTTGCAACATCCTCGGCGTGACGACCAGCTACTCCCCCATACCATAAAATAAAATTGTGACGACCTCGTTTCTTTTGCATAGATGCAAATGTTTTGTTATATGCTTTGACCTTGGCTATTATGAGGATTGTCATTCTCTTCTGCATCACCATTTGGTTGACTTTGACCTATTTTTCCTGGATTATCTGCGTCATTGTTTTCGCAAATATTTTCCCTAATTACAACCTCCGTGAATCGTTGCAAATCTTTATTTTCATTTTCTACTTCGCCACCGCCCTCTTCAGCTTGTTCAAGATTTGTGTTGGCTTTGGCCAATTCGATCTCCTGAGAAGAACCTGTTACGTGACTAATGTTTAACACAATATTTCGTAACACTTTTTAAGTTTTCTTTTTGGCGATTTCTGTAGCTTTGTTATTTGATTCTTCTGACTCGCTACCACTAGAAGAAAGTTTAAAGTCCGGATCTGTGTCGCAATCATCGAAGTTTTCATCATACAGAAACATGTATTGCGGAGAGATAGCGTCTCTATCTGAAAAAAAATTATCTAATAAAACAAAACAAACAGATGTTTTGGTATTGAAGTGCGTATTTTTGAATTTAACTAGCAAATCACATTTTTAAGTTCAGCAAATTGTTATGAATAAACTGATAAAGCAGAAAAAAACTTTAAAAGAAGTTGTATTAGAAACTACAAAAACTTACTTGATTCGTTTGTTGTAAATTCTTCTACATTAGAAGTAGTGTAATTTGTCTCTGATATCAGTTGTTCTTGGAAATAGAAAAATCCTACATATTGCGAAAGCAGCAACACCGCAGATTTAAAGCTACTTTGAAACGATAAATCAATACTTATTCTTAAATTAAAAATTAATAACTTTCCATGCACAGATAGACCATCCACTGTGGGATACCCTGTATACATAGTTCTTATTCTGAAACAAAAAAAACAACATTTTTAATTTTCAAAATTTTCGTTACCATTGAAATAAAACAGGTAATGAGTCTCAAAACAGCGCCAATTTTCCTAACCTCAAATTATTGAAAATTTTTATGTTTAAAAACTTACTGCATATTTCCTTTTGTTAGCAGATGCATTAGCTAGTATTCGCAGTGTTCTAGATGACATTATCACACAAAGTTTACTTTTAACTATACACAAACAACCAAACAACAAAATCACTTGACGAGTTTTAAAGCAATGCTAAACCAGTCTATACAAGTATTATGCTAATTAACCACCACAAGGGAAAAAAATATTTTTTCCACTACTAGCTGTGAAGTGGACAATTATTGCGTCTCCTAGCCAACTGATAAGTTCAATTTCTCTATTACTGGTTAATAATTTTTTCTATTGTTGACCTAGGTTAATAATGGACAATTTCAAATTTTTGAGAATCTAAGAATAGTTGTTTAACAAAAACGAGTGAAACATAATTTTGTATATCCAGGAGATTATCTCTAACGTATTTGCTGCTTAAAATTACCTAACACGATAAAATTATTTGAATAAAAAATGCCATTAGTTTAAAATTCGCGCCCCCATCCCATAACCGCAAATACATAACCTGAATTTATTTATTTATTAAATATGATGGTAGAATCAGTTTTTCAGGTTTCCCAAAGGAGATTTAACCAGGCGAGTTAAGTTACATCAAGAATTTTAAGTAAATTACAAACATTTTGTTGTAGGTGTTTTGAATGGTTAACAGAATCTGGAAGGTCCGATCTGTTGCATAAAAATGTCGACTCTAAAAACTTAACGAGTATGTGGCGAACACTTGCCATTCCTAAATGAATTACAAGTGTCAATTTCTGAAACCCAATATTCAAATGATGCAAGGTATATTGGCGAAGCAATAAATGCCCGTTAACATCTCTATCTATACCAAACTACTCAAGCTTGCAGCTCAAATACTCTTAGGTAAAGAAAATTATGGAGGAACATTCTTAAATTGCAACGTGAAAAGAAAGCACTTCAATTGAAGTTAACATCTTCCAACGATTACTTCCCGAAAGCAGAGCACAAATTGTGACAGCCCAAGTGGACTTAAAAATAAACCACTAAGAAGCAGGAGATATACAGAGGAATACAAACAATTTTCACTAAAATTATATTTTACGAGCCCCAAAATGTTAATTTTAAAGTAGGTTTTAAATTTTTTGCCAGCTCAAACTGCTACGTGATCATGGTTAGAGTTATATATAAAAAGTTAAACAACCCTTGTGCTACATCTTTACAAATACCATATGCCAAGGTGACAAATTGAAGTCGATAGTATTAAACTGCATAGAAAAGCTACAATGCGGTGCCAATGTTAGAGCAGTAGTAAAATTTTCGAAACCTAATTAAAAAAATAGATGTATCACCGGATAAAACTTACCTTCTCGTAAACGATAAGAAAATCTATTATTTCTTTGATGTCCTCTATTTATTGAAGTCGGTGCAAAATAACTTGATTAAATACGATATAATCTTTATTAACAAAAAAGCATCTTGGAAAGAAAGACATTTCTACATATCAGACAAATCTAAACCGCTGCGATTGGCTCCTAAATCAACTAATTTACATATTACTACGAATAATTTTTAGAAAATGAAGGTGAAATATACCACACAAGTGTTTAGTGAATCAGTTGCAGTTGGTTTATCAACGTATGTAGCTTTTAATGCTTTTTGATTTATTTGCATTCCTGTGCTACTTGATTTTTACAAGAAAAATGTTTATTTTTTATTTTTGGCTTAAAATTGGCTAGTAGTGGAAAAAATAATATATACACCATGGTTGTGAATTCTGTCATTATTGCCTTAGCACCAGTTTATTTTGCGAGGGGCGGTGTATAATATACTATTATGATACACTGTGGTAAAACACTATAAAAAAAATTATACTGTGTTACTTTTGCAATGTTAGAATTCTGGTATGCAAAATTACTATTGCAGAAGAGTATATATCGTCATATATTCTGAATTACTATTAACAGATTATAAAAGTTGAGTTGTATACCAAACGAAAAACGAGACATAATGTTTATATAATTTTTTGCCACAGTAAGGTATAAATTGAAATAGTATAGTGATTTTATGTTGTTCTGCCTTCGTCGCTATTGCTGCATATACTTTTTTGCCATAGCATAAATCAATTTTATCGGTTCATATACTGTTTTACCACGGCATTATCTCATGAACTAATTGACGGAGAAAGAAATTATAAATACCATTAGAAAGAGTAGGAGAAAAACCTAGTTTAGGAGGAAAATTTAAAAAAATAAATTTTTTCACATATACTGTTTTACCTTAGCAGGGAAGATCTAATAAGTGCTTTTGCAAAGGCTGGCATCTATTAGTTAGTGCTTTTACTCCGTAGTAGTTACGAGAAGAAAAAAAATCTGAACATGAAATTAGTTTCAATTTCTATCACTAAGTTTGATCAAATGTGCTATAACGATGAAGCACATATGCTCTAAAATATGCTGCATAAATTTTATGAAATGAATGATATATGAAATACAAATATTATATCGATAATAATAAGGTCTTTGCTCTTTAAAAACCAAAAGCTTGTGTTAAAGAGCAAGATTATTGGTATATACCAACGAATTTACTTTATATTTAACTTAATATTATTTTTAACAATCAATTTTCTTTTGAACAGGGTGTCCCAAACTGAATTGACCATCCTATAACGTGATAACAAATAAATATATTTTAATAAAACAAAAACTATTTTTTATAGCTGCCAATGTACGTTAATATTGGCTGTTAAAATTACTCCTACTTTAACTACCCTGAAAAAAGACAACCCCTTCCTTAAAATTTTAAATTGCACTCCTTATATTTTTTTACACATTTTGATGCATGTTATGTCTACGATTACGAAAATTTTTACAGAATCAAAATCGGTCACTAATTAGGGAAGAAAAAGATTTTTTATTTATACATTACAGGACAACTGTCAGTAATTTAAAAAAAAACACTTTCATTTTATAGGTTGTATAGTTAGCCTAAACCAGTTCCTTGCATAAACAAAATATTTCGTTACCATAGCAACGAACAATAACTTATTAGAAGTGTCAGTGTAAAGTTTGACGTCAAAAAAGTAAACCAGAGTCACGCAATAAATTAAATGAAAAAGATGTCCACCGAAATTGTGAAAATCGAAAAATTGGAGTATCGAGCCATCATCAAGTACCTGTATTTAAAAGGGTTCTTGGTGATCAATGTCCTTCGTATGCGACCGTCAAAAATTGGAATGCAAGCTTCAAAAGAGGTAAATTTTCCATTGAAGATGATGACCGATCGGGAAGGCCAGTTTCTGTGTCAGTCCCCAAAAATATCGATGCAGTTCATGACATGATTTTATCAGACCGTCGAATTGGGCTAAAACGGATATCTGAAGCACTGAATATTTCATACGAACGCGTTCATCATATGGTTCACGTCAATTTGGACATGAGAAAAATTGCTGCAAAATGGATCCCCAAATGTTTGAATGTTGACCAAAAGCGTGCAAGGGTAGAAGCATCGCGTTCGATCTGTGCTCGATTTGAAAACGATGTAGACTTCTTAAACCGAATTGTTACTATGGATGAGACTTGGGTACATTTCTACGATCCAGAAACAAAGCAACAATCGATGGAATGGCGACACTCTGGTTCTCCAAGACCTAAGAAGTTTCGTGTCCAAAAATCTGCTGGAAAAGTTTTTGCTTCAGTTTTTGGGATTGCCATGGAGTAATCATGATTGATTTTTGGATAAGGGTAGAACAATAACTGGAGATTACTATTCGACATTACTGACCACTCTACGGGAAAATATTAAAGAGAAAAGACGCGGAAAGCTATCCAAAGGTGTTTTGTTTTTTGCAGGACAACGCCCCTGCACACAAATCTCATGTTGCCATGCAAAAAATTCGTGATTTAGGGTTTGAATTACTAGAACACCCCCCTTATTCACCCGATTTGGCTCCGTCCGACTATCACCTCTTTCCTCAACTGAAAAAAGTTTAAAAGGTCGTACATTTTCTTCCAACAAGGAGGTAATAGAAGCTGTGGAGGTCTGGTTTGCAGAGCAAAAAGAAACATTTTTTTGAAAGGTCTAGAGACGTTGCAGGTTCGCTGTAATAAATGTATCCAATTAAGAGGAGAATATGTTGAGTAATAAAATATTTTGACATTGAAATTTTGTTTGGTTCTATAGTAGGCTAAGAATTTTTCAATATATCCTCGTAAACACGTACGTTTGCAATAAAACGTCTAGTTTTAATTCTAAATATAATAATGAGAATAAACCAAGAATTTTAATATAATTTGTTATACAACTTTTAATTAAAGGGCAATTTTAGAATTTGTAAAAAAACTTAACACCAACATTAAAAGTTTATATTTTCTTGATGGCAACGTTTTGCAATCCAAAGTAGTTGCATCTTCAAGAAATTGTGGGTTGCAAAACGTTGCTTTTACACTAATGAACTGACAAGTTTTCTTGTTGACAGATGTGTAAAAAATTCTATTCTTTGATTATTATTATTATATTGTCGACCAGATAACTATGAAAATGATGTTGGTGTTACTTCCGAACTAATACATAGCGGGTAATTTAGTTGCCCAAAGGATTTTTACCTGTAGATTATTGAAAATTTTATGATGTTAAAAATAAATGAATTAATTTAACTGGTTTATATAATTATAAACAATCGAGATGCAAACTAATCTTAATATTTTATTTTTATTCTAATTAATATATATTTTGTGGTTGTTGTTTATTAATATTTTGAGAAATGTGAATTTCGGTTTCCACTTTGGATACATTATATTTTTTAAAAATTTATTCTATGAAATTTGTTTTAATTTCTTTTAACTGTCTAATGTTTTGTTTGGGATTATTGTATACAGGGTGTTTCCTAAGTAATCTAAAATATTATATGGGGCGTTTCGTTACTCAATTTTAAGACGAAAAGTTCATATAAACATGTGTGATAAGTCTTGTCGTTAATGAGATACAGGGTGTTAAATTGTTTATAATAAATCAGCTCTGATTGTATTTGAAATTAATTTTTCTTGGTGACGCTACTGGTTTTCGAAAAACATGCTTATTCTAAGTGGCCTTTGGAATAACGTTGACAACTGTGTCAAACCTAAAAACTAACGCAAACAACAAACAATAAATTGTTAATAATACGATCTTTTGTGTTAAGTTAACAACGATGCCTGTGTTTACTAATGCCGAAATGACTAATATGCACTTTTTGTATGGATTAGCAGCGAATGGTAATGCCTTAGAGGCTACCGCTAGACGTATGTATGCCCAGCGTTATCCTAATAATCGTTTACCATGTTCAGATACGTTTACTAAGCTACATAATAAAATAATAAAACACCCTGTATCTTATTAACGACAAGACTTATCACACATGTTTATATGAAGTTTTTGTCTTAAAATTGAGTGACGAGCGCCCCATATAATATTTTATATTACTTAGGAAACACCCTGTATAGTACATATATTACATTAAAAATAAAAAGCATCGATTTCCGGTATAACTGAAAGTAGCGAATTATTTTTCATTGAATAAAAAAATTACTCTCAATTCTTTGATTATCAGTTTTAAGATCATAACATGAGTAATTTTTTTATATTCAGACACTTTATGTTTGTCTGGTCACATTTTTATAATGTAGTTAAAGACATACTTGTTTATAATCGTTTATAATAGAGAAAAATATAATTACCCCAATGAAATGCTTACACTTTATTAAAATTTTAATTCAAACTTTTTTAATGAAATGAATATTTTAAAATATAAAAGTGTTGTTTAAATCAACATTTTTGTATTATTTTATAACAAACAAACAACATCAATATTGTTTTCATCGAAAAAAACAACAAAAACCAAATAAAAAAATACGTGTTTCGTATTAATTTTAGAATTTGTTATAAATGAAGACAAAGATAAATCTATAACAGTTAACTGTTTGATTAGGGTTTTGCATATCTACTTGTTCTGATAAACGTACAATATCTTATTCAATAGCTGATGGTTGTCGAGTTAACAATCCCAAGGGTATAAACTAAATAAATAATGCTGTAGACCTCACTTTACCCTATCAGTCAAGTTCTAAATTTCGCATCTAAATAGATCTGTTTGTCGCAAAATCAGATTTGTAACACACAGTACACAAACTAATAATTATTTTACAAAAATTTTAGAAATTATTAACTTTAGATCTTTTAATTACAAGTACCACAGAAATATTTTATTTTTTTAAACTAAACGTATACTATCGAGGGGTTTTTATTTCAGTAATAAAACTTTGAGTACATAAATATTAACTATAGAAATTCTTGTTACACAAATTAATAATACAATGATTTATGAACTTATAACAGTTAAACACAAATTAATTTTATGTAAGTACCTAATTTGAATGTTGTAGAACAAAATAAATACAAACAATAGCACTGTTAAACTTGTAATCTTTTAAAGTGATTGATGAACACGCTTATTTATTTGAAAATTAATATTGTTCCAACAACGGATTCATTTTTTATAACCCAAAGAAATTAGATAATTAATTGTCGTTGAACCCTGGATTTAAAAAAATTGCTTCGCATTTAATAAACGATTTTCGCTTTGAAGCCAACAACTTTTACACCAAAATTCTCACTTTGTTGGTATATTCTGAATATATAAACGTAGGTACTAAATTTTTATTATTTATTAGTTTTTTTAAGAAATTGTTCTAAATAATTATTTTGTATTTCATTTATTTATGTGTGCACCGTATCAATAATGTGTAAAATATATAAATTACTGAGGGTTCTTTGTTTCACCCAAAATGCATGAATTCTCACAAACGGTTCAATTTATCAGCAGACACAATACCGAGATTTGCCAATAAAATCACAATTACTCATCTGATAAACAATCATCATGTTTTATACTTACCAGAGTACTCCACCCCTATCTTTATCATCATTTGATTAACTAGGTTTAATTTATTTACTCTCTATAATATTTATATAAATTAATTTACTCTTTTGACAATTAGCTAGTGTCACCAAATAGAGGGTTCCCCGGACGGATTGGGCCAACCTCTCACTTTTAACTAACACAAGAAAAAAAAGTTTGCCTTAACGTACAGAGATGTGTATGATTAAAATGCTAAATTTGACTATTTTGCAATCTTGCATGAATCGGTCCCCGTTAGCTCATAAATTATTAGATACTGAGTAAATGAATACAGTGCCTAATTAGGTCTAAAACAGTGCGCCACTTCAAAAGCTTCAAATGTCTTTATCGAATCTCTTAATTGAAAACCATTTTAGTCATTGCAGAATAATTTCTTCTTAAAGGAGGAACACCAAAAAACCATTATGTCGTTTCTTAAAGCGAGGTGTCGTTCATATACCTATGTATACTTCTTCAAGCCACTGTTTATTACAAAGAACATGCAAGTAAAAATGGTTTTTAGAAATACATATCTGAATATTGTAAAAAGAGAGATAATTGACTTGAATTACTTACCCAAAACTATAAATGGTTTTGTCAGTAAACACTACAACTAACAAAAACAATTACAACACGTTGACGTTATTTACTATTTATAAAGAAATTAACAATCAGTTTTATAAATACGTATTGAGTTGAAGTTAAAACCTACACCACACTTGATAAGATAAATGAATATTCAAACCGTATTTTACTAAAAAATCAGTAAAATAAGATATTTTTTTGTAAAATTTTTATTTATTAACCGAATAAATTTTTATTTATTAAACGGCCTTCGTGAACGAATTAGTTAATTTGTTGCTAAGTATTTTTTTGCGATTTCTAACTTTCGATTCCGATTGCAGTATTTTTTTATAAAAATTGTATTAACAATTACATCAACTTAGTTAATAAACAAAAATATTTTTTATTAAAATACTTTATAAATACTCACGTTACTACATAAATGTGTTGTAATTTATCTATCTAATAAATTATATTAGTATATTGCGCTCAAATTGTGACAGAAAAAGATGTGCATTCATTTTGAATTTAACACAGAAAACGCCTATGTCAACTTTTACGTGGGACACACGGTATATTTACTTCTACGTTTTAATTTATTATTCTAATTGTTTTATGTCAGTTGTAGTGTTTCGTAACGGAACTATTTATAGTTTGGTGTAAGTAATCAAGTCAATCACCTCTTTTTTACATTTTATTTAAGTATGTATTTTTAATAACCATTTTACTTGCATTTTCATTGAATATTCTTTGTAATAAACAGTGGCACATAGATATGCACGAAACGTCGCCTTAAGAAACGGTTTAATGGTTTTTGGGAACCTTCCTTTAAAAAGAAGTCATTTCGCAATTAAATTAAGGGTATGAGGAACTTATTTAACTTATCTTTTAGTCATCCACCCATACAGATATCAGATTTTAGGTACTGACTAAATGTAATCTCATGTACTTAGTATCGTAAGGATTCAGCACACCATAGAACAGAAGAAGCAAGAAATCCAACACGATTGGGTACAAAAAAAACTATAAAAGAATTTAAAAACTGCCACATAGTTGACCAAAAATTTTACATTTCTCACCTGCTAATTAATGTAGGTACACATTAATAAATTGTTAGTTTATTGAAGCAATGGGCATTTTGAGGAGAAGGTTGCACTCTAAAAAATAAATCATACTGAAGATGACTTGGCCATACAGAAAATACTAATAATGATATCAGACATTCACCAGTGGTTCCTTAGAAGGTCGCTACACTGATATAATTTTTCAGTCATAAGCGTCAAACTAATTTTTATAGAAAAAAGATACATCGACTTACCTTATAGTAATGAATACATAGTTATTGTATAAAAAGCTCATTTTTATATTATTAAACTGCCGTTCGAGAGTCAAAGGAACTGTTATTATTTGTTAGCTGGACACCCTCACACCCTGGGTATTATGTAATTTAAATTGACAGACCGGATGCCTACATACAATACATCTTGACATTCGTGTACATGTTTAGGTGTCCTTAATGCTAGATTTTCACAAGTTCCTTCTGTTTCTCACACATCCGTAGTATGAAAGTGACACGAAATTTATTACACAGTAAAACTAAACAATTTCTAAGTACAGCGGGCAAATTTTATTGGAGTTATGAGGTTCAAATGTAGTAATATACAAGGAAATATAAAATATAAAAATAATGGTTATTCGATAATTTGGTTTGTCAACGGCTAAATTATGAAATTAATAGAAAAGTTTGAAACAACCATATATTTTGAATATAATTTATGAGTACAACTTTGTTGAGGAAAGTATTTAAATAAGCTTTAGTAGAAACAGATGCTTCAATTTTTATATTCTTTTCACAACTTAATTTGTTGAACGCTGATGATTTATGATTATACAGAAAATTGCTATTTCATTAATTTACATTTACGTTACCGTAAATTTGACTAACCTTTTATAGGTTAATTATTGTTGCAACAATACCGTTATAAGGCAAGGTCGCACTAAATAAATGTAACATTATTGTACATTAGTTCTAATGTAATGTTCATACGTATATATTAAACCGATTGTACTTAGAATCGTATTCCGTCCTCCTTTTGGCCGAGTGCCAAATAATCATTGCGGAAATCGAAAATCCTAACTTATTTTGCCAGGGGCGCGAAACGACGGGAATGGATGGCTTTGCGTTATGAGGCAATAGACTGGAGGGTCTCCCAAGCAGTCATATTGCTATGTTCGTTTACGGTACCCGGATATCTCATTCTTTCGATTAATAAATGGAGTAGAACACCCAAGTATTCTCGCCGACTAAATGCAATTATAGCTGTGTTAATTTCATATCAAAAATTAAGCACCGATATTACGAATATTACGACGGAAAATTTTTGTAAAGTATTGTGAGAAAAATATGAATTAGTAATTTTTTTGTAGTCAATTTTTTTATGGCGTTAATGCCAAACAGCACTTAATAATGATACTACATCCCTTTCGATAAATACCAGCTGCTACAAACAGTAGTTTGTTTTTGCACCACAAAATGTGAACTTATTGCTGCAAAAACTTAGTAGATAATTTTCTCAACAATCCTTAACAACTGCAAAAAGCCAGAAAGCGGTTACGGGAACCAGAATTTGCTTGCAGTAGAATAATAATTTTCTTGCAACAAATACTATTTGAACCTAAAGTGTAAACAACACATTGTATGATCAACATCTTCATATACAAAAAAACCTCAAAGTAATTAATTGTTACAATATGTGTGCATATGTGCTTTGATATTTCAAAGTAAGACATTCTAAAATCGAACTGAATAAATTATTCATGTCACTATAAAATTTTAAGATTAAACCTTGTGATAAGAAAAACCGAAATGCAAATACGAAAATCCTTCTAAGAAGATTATTTTTAATTCCGTAAAATTGAAAGCTACAAAAGAATCTTTTATGAAAGCAAAGAAAAAAGTTCTACACGCAACAATTTTTCAATCAATGCAATTATTCGTTTTTGTTCAAGAATTTGTAAGATCCATTTATTATTAAAATATATTGTTAGATACAATTGTATGATTTTCTTATTGTTGTATATTTTTGTACATACTCTTTGAATATATTTAATTTATTTTAATTCTGCGTAAACAAGTACACTAATTGTAAAACAAAACGGTTTACTTAATAAATAAATTTAAAGAGGTAAATGTACAGTAAACAACATTATTTATAATTTTAGCAAGTTTACTTTCGATGCACGTCATTACTATTAATGTTGCCATGTTATAACCTGCTGATAATGGTTTTAATTTTATTTTCTTGGTTAGAAAATATGCAAAAGAATTATATTCTTGTTATTGATCAGTTTCCTTCTCTAGAAATAACATAATGCTATGGGTAAAAATGCACAATACAATTGAAGCCTGGAAAATTTTTAAAATTGTAAACAAACCTCTTAAATTTAAAAAAATTATAGTTGCATAGAGTCCATAAAGTCATATCTAGTGCATCTCTGAAAGAAATTTACTGTAATATTAGCTTTAAGAATCATACTTACGAGTGATTTCTTTGACAAATGTAAAAATTAGTGAAAAATAACTTCTAGTACAGATCCAATCCCCAAAAACTTTTATAAACGAGTGTTTATTGTTGTGAGTATAGAACATTAACTCACTGAACGTTATCTAGTGATAATGATGATAAAGAGCCCCATTCCGTGAAAAATTATCATATATCTGAAATTTTTTAATTATTTAGAAAACCAGCCTATACAAAACATAAAAAGGGATTAGATAACTCAAAAACTTGATTCCTGAGTTCAATTTTATTGAAAAATGATGCGTTGAATAAAAATTTAGAACATTACGGACATATGTCAAAAGAATTAGCATAATTTTCAGAGTCGTTTATGACTAATTATAAATCATTTAATAATTATTTTCAAAATATAGTTCTAATTTGAAACGTTGAGGGCGCGCAAAATAGTGAGTGCTGATAACAGATTATAAATTGGACCAAAAATCCCCAGGTGATGGGCCTTCTATTTAGGAGGTGCGGATTGAGGTTGATAAAAATTAGTCACTCATGTAAGTGTGTTGCCGACGTTTCGACCAGTATAACAGTCTGGTCTTTATCAAGGCTTCTTTTATTGAGTCCAAAAGAAAAAGAACAAACAAACAAATTAGAATCAAAGAATTCATGGTGTCATTAATTATGAGTTTGTCTTAATTTAATCAAAGTTAACTGGAACAGTGAAATAAATATATAATTAATTGAATTCAAACAATGAATAAAATGAATAAATTAAGACAAGCACATAAAAAATCTGATTAGACTAACAAGTTGAAAAATTTAAAAAAACTGTACAATGTCATGGTTAAAAAACATAAAACACAAAAACTAAGCATATGACTAGAATATTATAAATTTTATATGTATCACAATTTTTATAGACTATCAACCTAATTAACACTTACCTACGACTGAAGAGTAGAACCAATTTTTCCCGCATTCAAATTGGGACGAGTACAGTAAAAGACATTAAATAATCTAATGATAATGTATAAATAATCACAATAATTAAATCGGTTTAAGACTAGTAACGTGTAAATCGAGTAAATTGTAACGTTTGAATGTCAATGTAGACGGATAAAGGCTTCATATCTGTAGAAATTTGACCTATGGGATCAAGGAAACCAACAAAACTGTTGTACATAAAATAATATTAGGTGGTGGGTAATCTTAAGTAGTTAATTTTTAGATAAGGTGATGGGTATTATTTTAAGTTAGATTAGTTTAATCTTAGGTAGTTAGTTTATTAGATACGGTGTAGGGTACTTTTTTTTAAGTTAGATTAGGTTAATCTTAAGTAGTTAGTTTTAAGTTAGATTAGGTAGTTATTTAGTTTTAATTTTAGTAATTAAGTTTCTATAGATAGTGCTAAGATTGTAACTATCATTCTTAAAATTGACATTATTCTTATATGCATTTATAAAAATCATTTCTGAGATTAGACGTTTCTTATAATTGGGTTCGAAATCTAAGATAGTTACGGATTCAAAATCAAAATCGTGACCTTCTTTCGTGTGATGCATAGACAGTCCAGTTTCATCACTTTTTCTTTTGCAATCATATTTGTGATTCTTCACCTATTTTTAATTTTTGTTTAGTTTGGCCCACATACACCTTTTGCAAGTGAAACAAGTTATCTTATAAGTAAGGCCAGATTTCTCTAAATCACTTGTTTTATCCTTCACCTTAGAATATATTTTATTGTAGATAGTATTATTATTATAAAGGACTAAGTTGATGTTGTCGTTCTTTAAGAAATTAATGATTTTAGGAGATAAACCTGGTACATTGATTAGTTTAACATATTGTTTTTGTTGTTGTGAGTTATCTGTCAACAGTTGTTGATCCTGGTTAAGAATAATTTCTGGTGTTAGAATTTTCTTGATTAATTTAGTAGGGTAGTTATTATTTTTAAAATTGAAATTAGTAATTCTTTATTTTTTGTGATATATCGGGCTACTAAGTTTAGTAATTTTCATTTGCATGCTTTTATGATGTTAACTTTTTGTTTATGAGGATGTTTCGAGTAGTAATTGAGTATTCTATTGGAAGCAATAGGTTTTTATACCAGTCCGTAAGTAAAGGTTTATTGTTGATATCTTTAATTAATAAAACATCAAGGAAAGGTAATGTGCCGTTATTCTCAACTTCATAAGTAAAATTGAGGTACTGGTTATAATTATTGAATAAATTTAAAGTGGAATTAATTTCTGATTCAGGAATACAAGTAATAACATCATCAACATAAACAAATAGGAATAAGGGTTCATATGTAATATTAGTTTTAACATAAGTCAAAAGGTCATGCATGACTAGACTAGCAAGAATTGGGGATGCTGAATTCCCCATCGCGGTACCAAAAATCTGTCTATATTGACATCCATTATAATTAAAAAAGCTCGTCTCAAATAAGAATTCAATTAAGTTGATAAATTCCGGTAATTCTAAGGTGGTAAAGCTATGTAACTCCGTCCAGTATTTCTTAATCAATTTAGAAACTAATTCTTTGGTTATGTTTGTGAACAATGATGTAACATCAAAAAGAAATAAGTGTAAAGCTATCTACTATATTAATAATATTTTTTAATGTTGAAATTAAATAAAGACGATAGGTTGTCCATGATTTTAGTAATATATTTAGATAATTCATACGTCGGTGAACCAATGCTCGAAACGATGGGTCGCAAAGGATAATCGCGTTTTTGTGATTTTAATTATTTCTTTTGATGTTAATCATTGTAGATTTAGATTTTAGATTTCAACCCAATTATAAGAAACGTCTAATCTCAGAAATGATTTTTTATAAATGCATATAAGAATAATGTCAATTTTAAGAATGATAGTTACAATCTTAGCACTATCTATAGAAACTTAATTACTAAAATTAAAACTAAATAACTACCTAATCTAACTTAAAACTAACTACTTAAGATTAACCTAATCTAACTTAAAAAAAAAGTACCCTACACCGTATCTAATAAACTAACTACCTAAGATTAAACTAATCTAACTTAAAAATAATACCCATCACCTTATCTAAAAAATTAACTACTTAAGATTACCCACCACCTAATATTATTTTATGTACAACAGTTTTGTTGGTTTCCTTGTCCCATAGGTCAAATTTCTACAGATATGAAGCCTTTATCCGTCTACATTGACATTCAAACGTTACAATTTACTCGATTTACACGTTACTAGTCTTAAACCGATTTAATTATTGTGATTATTTATACATTATCATTAGATTATTTAATGTCTTTTACTGTACTCGTCCCAATTTGAATGCGGAAAAAATTGGTTCTACTCTTCAGTCGTAGGTAAGTGTTAATTAGGTTGATAGTCTATAAAAAATTGTGATACATATAAAATTTATAATATTCTAGTCATATGCTTAGTTTTTTGTGTTTTATGTTTTTTAACCATGACATTGTACAGTTTTTTTAAATTTTTCAACTTGTTAGTCTAATCAGATTTTTTATGTGCTTGTCTTAATTTATTCATTTTATTCATTGTTTGAATTCAATTAATTATATATTTATTTCACTGTTCCAGTTAACTTTGATTAAATTAAGACAAACTCATAATTAATGACACCATGAATTCTTTGATTCTAATTTGTTTGTTTGTTCTTTTTTCTTTTGGACTCAATAAAAGAAGCCTTGATAAAGACCAGACTGTTATACTGGTCGAAACGTCGGCAACTTTACACTTACATGAGTGACTAATTTTTATCAACCTCAATCCGCACCTCCTAAATAGAAGGCCCATCACCTGGGGATTTTGATTTAATTACACAGGAGACAATTTTAAAGTATAAATTGGACCTACGAAAAACCGTTAAAAAAGAATTGTATAATTGAAGTGGTAGAGACCACGTTGCTTTGCGTTAAAAAAATTAAAAAAATTTAATCCTTGAATAACAAATCGGTAGCCGATGAATCAAAAGTCAGGTTACAACAACAAGATGTAAACATTGAATGCAATAGTGAAAAAGCGACCAAGTTATTATTAAATACGACAAATTAAAAATAATACAAAACTGAAATTAAAAAACGAAATTAATTAAAATTAAAAATTAAAAATCAAAAACTTACCAACAAAGGAACATTGGTGCTGAATGCAATTAACAATTTAACGAAGCCAATCAAGAACTAGTAAATCGTTTGAAAGCCCTAGAACGGGAAGTAACGCAGATACTAAGAAGATACAAAACTTACCGAATGTGACAAGGTTAGAAGAAATATTTAATTATAATCACAATTGGAACAAAATCCAATTATTAACGAACCTGTTTCACTAAAAATTAGGCGCGATTGCGGATATGAACGAACACGTGTTTAATATTTGACATTTTCGGTGCGCAAACGCAATAAATAAAATTTGAAAGCCGTGTTAAAATCGAGTTCACGCGATAGAAATTTAGTTGACCTACACTTTTCAGAAGTAAACAAGCAGGTAGCTGGAGCAAAATTTTTATTTTCTGGCAAAGGAAGAAGAAAGTAAAACAATTAATTAAAGCAATAAAAGCATTTATGAAACTTGTGCTAACAATTTGGGGTGGTTACACAAGTACAATTAAAGTAATAAATTCCAATTCACTATTTGGTTCATAGCAATATAGGTAGAAATAATATTTAAAAAATTTAGGTAATTGGCACCCGCAGGTAGTCAACCATTAATATATTAAGTTCATTTCATAAAGTACACAGCCAAATTTAAAATGACAATTGGTAAAATGCAGCAGCAACCTTTCGCTTGGCTGCTATTGTACCTACGGGTGATTGTTTCCAAATACTAGGGGTGTTTTTAAATTAAGTACTTAAGGCACTTATTGTATCGTGGGACCAGCTTTTGTATTTCATCGTTAAAGAAGCACGCCACCTTATTAGATAACCACTGCATCACGGTTGTTTTTACTTCGTCATCATCGGTAAGGCGGCAGAAACAAATGGTAGTCGCTCGGCGCAAGATCGGGACTATAGGATAGGTGGTCCAATTGTTCCCATCCAAAAGAAGCGATAAGATCTTAAGTACGATTTGCTGTATGTGGACGTGCAATATCGTGGAGCAAAACGATACCAGCACTCAGCATGTTACGCCTTTTGTTCTGAATTGCGCTGCGCAGTTTTTGTAATGTCTCACAATACCTTACTGCATTGATCGTGTTCTCTCGAGGCAAAAAATTGACCAGCAACACACCCTTTCTGTCCCAAAACACCGTACACATTATTTTCTGAGCAGAAATTGTTTGTTTGAATTTCACTTTCCTAGGGGATAATGAATGCCGCCTTTCCATTGACTGTTGTTTTGATTCCGGTGTCACGTAAACTACCCATCCTGTGACAATATGGCTTAAAAAATCATCCTCCTCATTACTGTATCGCTCAAGAAAACTCAATGCACCGGCTAATCGTATGGTTTTGTGCCTCAGTCAACATTTTTCGCACCCATAAAGAACACTTCTTGAAACAGCACGAAACTGTTCAGATAAGAACGAAATCGGGAATCGTCTGTTCTCTTGCACTTTAGACTCTACTTTTTGAACCAAGTCATCGGTAATGTTTAAAAGACGCCTACTTCGATCTTCATCATGAATGTTTGTGCGGCCATCTTTAAATGCCCTAATCTATTTCCGCACCATTCCATCACTCATAATGCTTTCACCATAAACATTACTGATTTGGCAATTAATGTCAGCTGATTTTAATCCTTTAGCACTAAGAAAACTTATTACAGCACGCACTTCCCAACATATGTAGCTACACGACGCGCATGCGCTAAACCGAGACCCCATCGCTGCGGCGGCAAAAATTGAAAACGGTACTTACTTTAAGAACACGCCTTGTAAATAAAAAATGAGAAGGGATACATCGTTGAGCATTAATGCTGATTTTCCATATAAAAATGGTGCTTGTTTTTAATCAAAACCTTCCTTGAATTTTTCCTTTTGTTTGACTCATTCATTGTAGTAACAGGTTGCATATTTTACTGAAATAGTATTAAATGAGCGGTGTTATGAGGCTTTTATAAAGCAAATCCATATAAAAATATTTTGTAATGCATGTGCATACATAGAAAACCCTACCAATGTTTCAAGAGAAATATCTCCTTGCAACATTTTCATACTGATTAATTGTAAACAAATTTTGATAAAGTAAGTAAATAACACAACTACTTAGCTTTTTGCACATTATATTTTTACAACTGCTTGCATTGCAATATTTCGACTCCTATTTGCATTAACGTTATTTTTAAATTGTTTCGATGGAACCCTTTTGTAGAGCTATTTTTGCAACTTAATACACAACAGCCACTCATTGTTGAGTTGGTACTTTTATACTCGAGCACAAACAAACACACTACAAAATTCACAACGCAAACAGTTGACATCAGTCAAATCCAGAAACAACAAATTTTTTTTTTTTTTAAAAAAAAAAAAAAAAAAAATTTATTTAGAAAAAAATCACACTACTAATTTTTTTTTCTTTTTTTTTTTTTTTTTTTTTTTTTTTTTTAAATTAAAATAAAATTTAAAAAATTATACCTTTTTTTAAACAGCCCTGCACGCCCGCACCAAATTAACATATCGTAATTTTAAAAATATTACTTACACCTACAATAATTCTATCCCCAAATTTAAATATCATTTAAAAATTAGATAGTTGGGTAAAAAATTTTATAAGTTTTAAAAAAAAAAAAAAAAAAAAAAAATAATTTAATTATTAAAAAAAAAAAAAAAAAAAAAAAAAAAAAAAAAAAAATAAAAAAAAAATTAAAAAAATTATAAATAAAAAATTTTTAAATTAAATATTAAAAAAAAAAAATAATAATTTTTTTAAAAAAATTTTGATGTGAAAAGAGAGGGGATAAAAAAAAAAAAGAAAAAAAAAAAAAAAAAAAAAAAAAAAAAAAAAAAAAAAATTTAATCCACAGGATGAAACCTAATCGGTTGTGGATACGAGAAAATAACTTGGAGCTGTTACCCTGGCCAGCAAAAGCCCAGATTTTAACATTATCGAAAATGTTTGGGCTCGAATACTTGCTGTTATCCGAAGACAACAAGGGCCAAATTTTATACCAGTAAACCGTAATGCACTAATTGCAGCCATTGATACCGCATGGGAAACGATTAATATTAATTATATTG
Source organism: Abscondita cerata (assembly GCA_030710515.1). NCBI lineage: Eukaryota > Metazoa > Arthropoda > Insecta > Coleoptera > Lampyridae > Abscondita > Abscondita cerata. The sequence goes on from JALBCR010003122.1 coordinate 245,348, forward strand.
ATACCTTGATAGCGTCAATGAGCAGACGCCTCCAAGAATGTATCAATAATAATGGAGGTCACACCCATTATTGATTTCTTATATTTATTTATATAGTAATACCTTTATTTAAAAAAAAGTTTTCATTTAATTTTAAACTATAACTTGGTATCTTAATTATAATTATGTAATAAATTCTTGTCAAAAACTAAATATATACGTTGACAATAAGAATTGCCTTAGTTTTTATTTTCACTTTTTATATTAACTACAGAAAAAATGAAACGTCATAAAATATACATTTTGTAAGGACTAAATATTATGAATAGAGAGTTTAATGATTTTTTTAATAACTTACAATAATTAGTAGGTTAGATTTATTTAAAAATAAGTAATAATCAGTCAACCCAAATAACCATGTTTAGTTTTTGATTTAATTTAAAAGTTATTGCTTGTAGACGTTTTTAAATCAAAATTATTTCTAATTTTATTTTGTAAACATTTCCTAAACAAAATTTTGATTCGATAATTAATCGAGCTATGGTGTTTAATTAGCGATACCTTCAAATATATTCTTTAAAGAAAAAATTAAGTAAGCAACGTAAATTACCTATTTTCTAAAACGTGCTTAGTGTAATGATTCATTCTACAGTCCTTCTATAAGATAACTCCTGCTGAGACTACCTGCTGTTAGAATTGTAAATGATACCCTTAAGCCCGCTTCACAATGTGCAAACTTTTGTTTACAGAAATTGTGGTGTCCAAGTTTTAAATTTCATGAGTGTACTGCAAATAGATTAGGAGAAATGGTTTTGAAAGAAGAAGACAAACATTTTTATCAAATTCAAAGACAGCTTTCATATCGCAAAAGAAATAGTATTGTTATTTTATTGTATAGTCGGCATGTGGTTCAGAAGGTAAGCTTTACAAATATAAGCATGTTTTAGAATTTATACCTTTTTCATAGTTTGAAATTGAATATACGATAGAATTTTGGATAAGTAGTATGGTCAATGAATTGGAACACAGTTATTATAAAAACTTATTACCAAAATGACCTTTGATATCCTTGTGGTTTATCATTAATAATTTCTCATATGCCTGATCAAATAGGTAAACACAAATTCTAAGGTAACCAAATACATAATATGTGGCGATTTGAATTTATTAATTTTTCTACTTACAACAATTTTGTTTCTTATTACTTAAAAAACCACTAATGCATTTGTTGCTTAAAAAATTTTGCTGATGTGTGACAATTACACTGCGGTATATGCAATTTTTATACATGAATTAAATTGTCATAGAAAAAATCAACGTTTTACCTCCTCTATTGACAACACTAGATAATTCTTCAATAATCTTTAATACATAATACTTCTGAACAATTTTATGATTTCGTCACTAGACGTTTATAACCATTTTCTTAATATACCCAACTCAGAAGCAGCTACAAGCTTAGAAAAACATTTAAATAATTCAGATTTAAACCCATGTTTAATACAACTTGTTTTAAAATTCACAAACTTAGTCCGTATCTAAAATTTCTTTAAGTTAAATGAAGAATTTTATTCTCAAAATTAAGACTTATCTGTGGGATAATATCAAATATATCCTTATTATTAACTGATCTTTTCGTGTCCAATCATATTCTAAATAATCAAATTGTCTCCAAACAGTCATTACTTTGGAATCGTTATATGGACGACATTTTCATCATTTTTAATGGAACTACCAGTAAATTTAATGATTTTGTACAATGGGTTAACTCGATCCATCCCAACAATAATTTCACAGTTGAACATGAACATAACAACAGTATTCCTTTCTTTGATTTTCTAATTACCAGGCATGTAGGCTCTAAAAAACCTAACATTTGACACATTTATAGAAAATCTACTACTATAGATAATATCATACCTTGCATTCCAACCACCTTATTTAACATAAACTTTCAGCTTTCCATTTTTATTTTCACAGACTTTTCACATATCTAATTAATAAACAAATTTTTTATAAGGAAGTTTAGGTTTTAGAACAAATTTGCCAAAAACAACCACTTTTTTGATAGGGTGTTGAACAGTTTATGTCGCAAGACCAAATCTAAACATTTAACTCAACAACTTTTTTCCCTAAAGCAATTTTCACATTCTGAGGATTTGTCTCAATTTATACAATATATTAGTTCAAAATAAACACATCATTAAAAGCATAGACAAATCAGATATGTACTCCCTTAAATGTAATTATTGTTACCAAAAATATATAGGTCAGACCGGACAGACAGTTCTATAAATTAAAAATCTGACAAAAAGACCAGATATTTCATTAAATGAAATAAATTATGATTTAAATAGTTATAAGTTACTACATATTTTATACCATTGGTTTGTTATAGTTGGGGACAGGTTTAAATTTTGTTCCTTTTTATTTAAAACTTTCATTTGTTATTTTACTTTTATTTTACAACATTTAAAATTTACTTATTGTTTTTTTCCAGAAATGATTTCATTAATCTTTCAAATTTTATATTCAGCATAGTTACCACAGATATGTGATATCTGTTCGTTAGTTTAACTCACACTCATAGATGTCTCTCGCTGATATTTACAGTTTCTTTTACGTTTAATTTCTTAACTTCACTTTCATTTTTGTCATTGTCAAAGTGTAAAGTTACCGCCATATTTTCCAAAATCTGGCATTGCTAGTTCTCTTAAAATTACTTAAATTAAATTAAGATTTAACATTTAACATGTAATTATAATTTTTGTTAAAAAGCATCATGAATTACTTTTTAGTTTATAAAGTAAGAATGTCGTTGTTCTACTATAAACCTAATGTTACAATCTTGTAGATTGTAAAGTTTCAAAATTGATCTAGTTTCGGCCCTAATTAGTCCCACCAACTTTCTTATTTGTTAGTTTTTAGTAAATTTATTATGATGGGCTAATGATTATAAGTTAACACAATTATTGTACAGAAATAAATCGGAATGTCTTCTAAGCATCCACTACATTTTTTTACATTTCTAATGCAAAGAGCACCTGAGCTTAGTATTGAGTTTCATGTCAAGATACTTTGCCGTATTAGCATTCAAAATTGTTTTCTGATTGATCACTACGGGAAAATGATCATTTATGTTTGGTAAAGTTTATGTGAGTAGACTTGTATCTTCCCGAACGATTCGAAGACGCTTAAATGAAGTTGTATTGAACACAAATTGTATTGTTGATGATTGGAAAAATTGTTTTATTTTCAGATAAAACAAGAATTAGCGTTTAATTTTCTGATAGATGTAAACGTGTCTGACGAAGGCCAGGAAAAAGATTTGGTGGTTGTAAATCGCCCCAAGAGTCCCGTTTGGTGGTGGTTCTGTAATGTTTTAAGGGGACATCTGTTTCGATGGTCGCATACAGTTGGCTCCTGTTTGTGTTAGGTCAATAATTACGGATTACTATCTTGAACACATCGTTCTTGACTATGTACTGCTATTTGCTCCTTTTGTGAGACCAAATATCTTGTTTATGCAGGATAATACTTGTCCTCATTGGCTAGGCATGTTATGAGCTATTTAAATGCTGTTGCATTTCTAATTATAAAATGGCCATCAGCTAATAGTCCTGACTTAAACCCAATACAGCATTTATAAGACATTCTTAAAAAAAAAATGTTACCTTGTAGACCACGACCAGTCAACCTTAATCAACTGGTAGATGAAGCAGTTTAAAATGAAAAAATACTTCTCAAAATTTCCAGTATGCTAAGACTCATGGCTGCAATAATGTTAGAGGGGGACATTCACGATATTAAAGTAGTTTAAGAGAAAAAATTTAAAAAAATTTTAGAAATAACCTTGCGTTTTGTTGTGTACTTTTTGTAGTTTTTTCTCTTTTAAATTTTTTCTTTGCGTTTGAAGCTTTTTTGCAACCACACCACCTCCTCAGTTTGTTGTATAGGTTTGCACTCAGTTGGCATACTTGGTTTTTGAAAATTTACCAGACTTACAATCTTTGGTAGCATGGGGTCTTGCATATTTGACGTTTTTGGTTTTTTTGTTAAAGAGAGATTAGGTGTGCTTAAATGCTGGACACTGTTTTTACTTTTAATCCTGTAATTAAACTAATTTTGTGCAGATTTTTTAAAGATTACCATATCTAGTGGCAAAAGCTTCATAGCAGTGACGTTTTTAAATTTTTTCATGATATTAGTAATGTTTTTTTTTAATATTAAATTCCTTACTTAACATTCAGACTTAATGTGGTCTAATAGAACGTCCAGCTCATATCTGTAAAAACCTTGGTAAAGCTCTCACAATGAGAGGCAAAACATCGTTAATTACAGCTTACTGAGTTGCTTGTAATTTCTTCCTACAAAGAAGAGATTTTATAACACCATCAGATACCAGAATCTTAATTGAAATTTAGATTGGGATGGAGCTGTACATTTACATTACTTGCTACAACAGATGACAGCAACAGACCACAAAATTACTTATTATGTAGTTCTTAACGTTACTAGACTTCAGCGTAGCTTTCAATACCGTCAACAACAATATCGGGATTGCTACATTATTTTTTACGGGCTTTTCCATAGATGCCAATGCTCTTATAAAAACGCAATTTAAGTAATCATCACCAAAAAATAAAATTATTGCAAAATTTCTCTAAATTAAGAAGTACTAATTATGGTGTACCACAAGGGCCATTGTTATTTAGCTTATATATTATCAAACTTACTAGTTCTGTTATAAACTACAAGATTCACAACTATGCAGATATTATACAACATTTATCCTACAAACTAAAAATTAAAAAAAATTTAAGAATAATCGTTTAAAATCAATGACAACGTTATTTAAAAATGAGAAAGTAGTAGAAAATTTAAATTTAAAACTTAAAGTTAATGAAGCCCAAATTCCACTAGTACCAGAAACCTAAAGTCTTGGTTTAATTGTTTTCCGAATATAAGTTACATTAAAAATGTATATTTTTTTAACTATTCTTATTGCAAATATCAAAAAATTCCAACAAAAACTTTCTTCACAGATGTATTAGCACTTGTTACAATAAAAATTCACGTTTATTATAATTTACTTTTCTAATGGTAAAAATTCCCTGAATACGTGTTCTGTTCCTTATACCGGCTCTATCCACTTCTGCCGCAACTTTAATAGGACAAGGTAAACTTCTAAATCAAATTGCAAACGTTCACGTTTTTTTTTTCGTTATTGACTTTGAATTAGGGCAGTTCGATTGATAAAAAAAACTGCAAAATGGAATTTTAAAAGTCGTGGAGAAGGAGTAAGCGGAAATGATTCTAATTATCCGCCTTAAAAATTGAAAGTTAATTAGAAATGTGATTGTAAATTAAGTTGGATCGTGTCTTGCTAATACCTTTTGCAGGTGAGCATTCTAACCTATATTTGCCTCATGCCAACAATTGCCTACATTTGAGTTTTTATCGTAGTTTAAGTAACTTACCACTTACCTTAATTGTAAAGAACTTTATGTCGTAAGACAAATTTGCTGTTACTCAACGGAGTTTTATCCATTCTTCTCTGTGTTGTTATCAAAGTAACCTTAACTACTGTGACGAATTACTTTATAAGTTAAGGTAACTTTACAAAAATATGTGCACTCGTTGCTACATACAAACTCACACGTTCTGTGTTTTTACTGAGCTAGTTTGGTTAAGATTGTCATTCAAGAAGGGATAAGAATTCGTCTTGCTCGGTTACAAATGCCGCCTATGTTTCGTTATTTATTTATTTATTGTGTCGCTGATATATCTATTTGTAAATTATAAAAAAGAAAACATGATATCTTAAATTACTACTGTGTTATATTTAAGTTATTTGTTTAACCATTTAAATAGTGCTTAAACCGTCTTGTTATTTTAATTTCCAGTAACACACTTCCTAGGTTTAATTACTGTTCCACAAAACATAATTCGTGCATTTTATCTGAAGGCAGTAATCCAACACAAAAAGTCTAGACCTCTGCTTGAACCTTATTTATTGCATACGAAAATTGATTAAAAAACCCATATCCTGAAACTTGTTAAATGGTTAAATAGGTTGAACATACGATATTATTGCAAGCATATTTATTCAACAGGGTATGATTTCAAGCAACGTTTATAATATCAAGGGAATAGTTAGACTAAAGCATAAATCTGCTTTATTTGCACGGCCGTTTTCTTATCAGATCTCTAAAGTGTACAACGCAAGTAGTTTGTCAAACATTTAAAACCTACACTTCGCCAACTACACAATTTTGTGTGAGAATAAACTTAATAAATCAGATACAAGTCATAAAGAGATTCACAAACAGCCCCTTCCACAACTGTTTTAACTTATTGGCATTTATTAATGTAAGGTAGTTTGCATCACGGATTTTCATGTGACAGACTGTGGTTATCGTGTAATTAACCGTTTGATGTTAAAACCGCTTTCACGATTGCAGTCGTCTAATAGACGTGAATTTGTATACTAGTCCTTCTGATACTACAGCAGTACCTTAATCACTATTAATACTTCTTCCTTCTATTTATGTGTAGATAATAATGTTACATATGAGTTCGCGTTTATTTTCGGTAGTAACGTTCCTTTTCCTACAGTGCAAGATAGCAGCTTTTAGCTTTGGTATGTTGACGTAAAGTTCCTATTATTACAGATAAAGCCTGTTTTTGTTAAAATTCTTTAAATGACCAAAAGTAGATGTTCTTTAATTCTTATTTTCTTGTCTACTTTGTACACACAATGGCGCATGACTCCATTCTGCGACTCTACTAATATGATATAAAATTTGTAATACATTTTATTTTTGAGAAATGATATGTGTATCTTTAAACAAACCTAACCGTTTTAGGTTGAATTAAGGAACGATCAAACAATTTTAAGCGACTGCAAGTTTAGAGTAAAAAATGTAAATGCAAACTTCAACTTTGGCTTTTAACAAAACACGTTAAAATTTTAAAATATCTCACGTCAAATTCAATATCTCATTAAAATATTGGATTGCTTATTCTACTTCTAAAATTGAGCATAGTTATTTTTATCTTGTCTAATTACGTTCTTTTAATATATTATAATATTATTTTAATTACATTGATAGCAGATTAGAACAAAGTGGTTGACAGCAGAAGGAATTCAGTCATGTATTATTAGCGAGTAGTATAACAAGATTAACAACTAAGATAAGTATTTACCTAAAAGATGATAACATTCCTTTGTCATATAAACTTTTGTATACGAGATCTAAAGTCTTTAAGTTATTGTTAAGTACAATATTGTAACTAGAGAGATCATAAAGAGGCATGAGATTTGTTATACGTTGCAATTTACTACAGTTGCTCTTTATGATCAGTCCGCGCACATGAACTATTCATAAAAACAAGGTGTGTTAACCTCTTAACTGGCACGACAAGTTTGCGACGTCACCTTCCGTGGTGACAGCAGCTTTTCACCGCTCGCGTACATATACGTCACGGTCATAGTATTTTAAAATCCAGAAAATTTTTAACCTAATTACCCTATTTTAATGCACTAGAATGTCATTCATTGTGTAGCTTAAATTACAAATGCAGGTTAATACAAAATTTTATTCAAAAATACAGAAAATCTACTTAATTATGAAAACCAAAATGAAAAATAAACAAATGAAATCTTATTCTTTGGTGTGGTAAATTCCAAAACATGGCGCTGGACAAAGCCCTGCGTGACACTCAACACACCAATATCTCGATTCTTTTCGAACTCCTTTCTCGTAACATAGAATACATCGCTTGGTAGGCTTGCTTTTTGTGGTTGGAGGAATTATCGATGGGAAATGACGTTCCAAAAGCGTGAAGGTTTAGGAGTTTTAGACTTCGTTTCTTTATATTCCTTTTATCAGCATATTTTTCGATGATTTTTCTCCTAGTTCTAAAAGAAACGATAGTCTACTTTTCTTCCCACCCAATTTTTGTATACATGGAATGAATTCAGACCTGACAGATCTAAGAAATGGCCAAATATCTTCATGTAATATTTTTTTAGTCTGTCCCTTGTGGATCTGTAGAAATGTAGGTAATTGTCAGTTAGATCAATTCCACCCATATTGGCATTATAGTTTAGTACAACAATTGGTTTTTCGACTGGCATTCCACCTCTTCCATTAGCGAACTCTTTCTCATCATCATGTATAGAGCTTATCATCAGGATATCTTTTCTATCTTACCATTTTAGCAGCATTTGCTTTTTTCTAAACATTGCAATATGTTCTCCTTTTTTTAACTTTTTTGTTTTGATCTCACTCGGTATATTTTTCCTGTTCATCCTCATCGTTCCTATACAATCCGTTCGTTTCTGGGCTAAACTATCGCTCAATAATACACTATTGTAATAATTATCAAGGTATAAACAATAACCTTTTCCAAAAAGAGAATGTGTTAATTCCAAAACGATTCTGCTTGAAATGGGTTCATTTGGATACTGTGAATTGCCATAAATAGTATCAGCACCGGTGTACAATATAAAATTGTACATATAACCCGAAGAACTTTCGCATAGGGCAAACATTTTCATACCGAATCTCTTCCTTTTGGAAGGAATGTATTGTTTCCACCCCAATCTTCCTTTCCAACCAATGAGAGATTCATCTACACTTATTTGCTGCTCTGGAACATAAACAGACATAAATTTTTCTTTCAAATAAGACAAGATTGGATTTATTTTAAAAGTTTCCGTGATGCAGATTGTCTGTCAAATTCTTCATTGTTGGCGAAATGAAGAAATTTTTGTATGAGCCGAAAACGTCGCTCAGACGTTATTCGTAAATAAAACGGTGTTTCGATGCTTTCTCGTTTGGAAAAATACATTGAAGTTTCCGGCTTTGGACAAATTCCTTGATGTATAAGAAGACCCAGAAATGTTCTAATTTCTCTGGGATTAGTATCTGTCCACGATTTGGCTCTTGAACTTTTTTCAGCTTATTCCTATTTGCGTTCATAAATTGTTGGGCATAACGATTAGTCTCCCTAACCATCATCTCTATAAGTTCGTCAGTAAAAACTATCAAAAATTTCAAGAATGTTGTTTTTGATAAATTAAGTAATTGTACACCTGGTGTTCCAGTAAATGGAAACGATGGTCGTCTGATACCGTTGCTTACCCAAGGTATGTCCACCGGGTCAGCAACTGCAGGAGATATGTTTGGTGGATCTTCATCTAAGTCTATATCACTCTCATCTGATTCATCTTCATACGAACTCTCGCCTTCTGAAGAATCCCACTCGATTTCGCTTTCAGAGTCTGACGCATCAAAATCGCCATCTTCGTAAAAATCATTGGCTACGGAGGATTTTCTTTTTGCCATTTCTACGTTATTAAAAACGTTAGAGAATTATACATATGTAAATCAAAATAAATACTTTACCATTGTCGTCAATTTAAATAAAATTAACAATTATTATCTCCAGAAAATTTTGAAGAACGTTATGTCCAAGAAAGAACACTACAAAAATCACACAAAATAATTTCAACGGATGTGCTGGGAAACAAGTTTCGACAAGTATCCCAATGCAGTTGAATCATAGCTTGCGACTATATTCGACGCAGTCATTAAATGAAGCACAGAAAATACTGATACGTATATATACGTCTTGGTCACCAAGAACCGTAGTTGGGGTTGACGGAAATATCCGTCTTGGCCAGTTAAGAGGTTAAAATTGTTGAATTTTATACGCAGCATTTAGTGTGTAACTGTAGATTTCATGCGAATGTATACATCTTTTAGTCAAGGATGTAATTTAGACTTAAGACTTACGACTACCAGTTTGAATATTTTTTAAGCAAAAGGAATTATTTATTAGTTACGACATAGGAGCGCCTGGATTGATGCATACGATTGTAACGATGAGGCATACCTAAAACCCGGTGAATCCGACTCTGCCAAAGTTAATTTGTTTTTTTGTCAGTTTGAACCACAAGTAAAAGATTCTAGGAAACTCAAGAACTTTTCGCTTTAACTCCCAAAAATACTTGTAATTTTGGAGAAAGATTGATTGTCTTCTTACCAATTGAAAATAAAATCCCTGATTTCCCAGATACACGTAGTCTCGCGTTTTGAAAATTTTTTTTTGCTAGAACGTAACTCCTTCGTGACTAGTATGATATTACGATCATTCTGGTTTTGTGATGGACTACTTGCAAAGTGGTCATCTGAATATTTTAGGTAACTCTTCTCTCGAAAATAGCAATCATATTCTCTATCATTGTGTAATAAAAAATTAATGATTGAAACGACAAAGTTGTGTGAGTTGTATTTGATGTGTTCGCTAAACTTTTTGATAAGCCCTGGTTAAATGAATTTTTGCTAATAGGAGAAGAATTAGAAAATGTTATTGTCACTATTTTTCTAAACTTTCGTTTTTTTTCATGTTTGTTGAGATTAAGTATATGTATCGTCAGATATTTATAAATCCACAACATACATCATCTCAAATGAGTTTCTGGCAATTTTCTGCCGATGATCCTGTACAGGATTATCAACTTAACATCGTCACGTATGGCGTTTCATTAGCTTCATTTTCAATACTTTTGCTCTTGATGGAAAATTTGAATTTCCTTTAGCTTCACAAATTCTGCTTTCAGATGCCTATGCTAACAACATTGTGATTGGTTGTAATTTATTGGAATAAGCTTTGGCCTTGCAAACTCAACAAATTGATTTATTAAATTTTTAAACTTTCTAGGGTTTAAGTTAAGAAAGTGGGTCAGTAACTATAAAAAACTTCTTTCTAATTTGCAATCCAATTTTTTAAATTCCCAGGTTTTCTTCTTCGATTTTAACCACGATCCATGGATCAAAATATTAGGTTTGCAATAACATCCTAATTCGGGCTTATTTTCTTATAATGTTAAAGTAAATTCAAAGAAGAAACATAACGTTTGAATTGAATCGTTAAATTGAGGAGTCTTAAAAATAGTTGACTGCAATACAAAAACGCGAACCTGTACTAGTACGTTGTTCAATAATGTGTTCAGCATTTGAACTAACATACAAAAACGAGCACTTATATAATACGATGACACTGTTTATATAGTATGTGGCTTTGTCATAGTTACTAAAGGTCAACACAAAAAATGAATGCGGTGAACTCTATAAAATATAATAAAATGTGCACATATTTTCATTTAAATTGTTATTGTTTGCAAATAATGTCTCCTTAGTTAAAGTTAATTACCTTTTTCAATTAAAACATTAAAACAAATATTCAATTTTAATGATTTTAAAAAATTGGCATATGATCAGTTTTTTAGAGTAATTATAGTTTTTTTACTTGAAAGTTGAAATATACTGCTGTGAGTAAATTGCATAGTACAGCTGAAGCCCAAAAATTTTTAATTTTTTATAAGAAATTAGTTAAATTGAAGATTGTAATATTAACTTTAAGGGTAATACTTACCTACGTCCAAGTGACTTCTACGAAAAATGAAAGAATTAAGGTAAAACGCCTTCAAATACAGGTTCTAATCCCCATTAAACGTTGTATGAATGAATGTGTAGTGTTGTAAACATGGAACATTAACCCGTTTGACGTTATCCAGTGATAATGATGTAAAAGAAACACTTCTCGTGAAAATGACCATGTATCTAAAATTTCGAATTTATTTAGAAAAGCAGCCTGTACAAAATATGAAATAAAAGGATAAGATAACTCAAAGGATTGATTCCTAAGTTCAGAAAGATCTACAATGATGCACCGAATCATAATTTAGAAAATTAGGAAATTATAACCTACAAATGCAAATGGCCGAGAAAAATGGAAATAAGTCAACAATTAGAAAGATGCGGACGTACTTGTTATATATCAAAAGAATCAACATAATTTCTGAGTCGTTCAATGCTAACTACAAATCATTTAATAATTATTTGAAAAAAGGTAGTTCCAAATCGAAACGCTGAAGGCGCGCGAAATTGTCGCAAAATTTAAATTTTAAAAGGGATCCAGGAGTGTTGTGATAAGACATTGTAAATATAACCGACAAAAAACCGTTAGAAGAGTCGTATAATTACAGCCGTAAAGACTACGTCGCTTTACTCTACAAGTTAATAAAATAACTTTCGAAACAAAGGTCGGTAGCCATCAATAAATAAAAATCAATAAATAAGTATGGTCTTGTAGGACCCTTTTTTTGTGGAGGTAGGAGGGACAAACAACTCAATAGGCTGTGATTGCCGACATTTTCGCATCAAAGTCAGTATCATGCGGTGTAAATTTTGTATGACCTACATAACAGAGGTCATTGAACGTTTTGAAAAAGGATATGATTTTGTTTGTAAATAAATTAATAGAGTTTTACGATTAATTATTATTATTATAAAAATTAAAAGAGTAGCTAGCTGGTATAAATTAGATTCATTGTAAAAGAAAGGAATAAAATAAGGAATGAACCAATTAAGCATTTATAAAATTTATGCAAACAAAGTGGGATGGTTACACAGATACTAAACATAAAATAAACCTCTGTTCATCGCAATACATACAGAGTAGCTTATTAGTGTGAGGAAGGGGGATATATCAGAAAATATTAGGGTTAGAAAAAACTTTCGCAATAAAAATTGTGCAAATCAATGAGCTGCACATTTTAAATTTATTTTTGTTTATACAAGGTATTCCATAAAAGTGCGACATACCAAAGTTATTTTTTTTTAAATAGAAACACCCATTTTTTATTACAACTTTGGATTTCTTGGGGAATTCTAATGTGACTTTATGCATTATACATAGTGTCTAAAATGGAGGGTATTCGCATTATTTTACTTTTTCCGGAAAAATTGACGTTTCGAAAAAAATAAATAACTTAGTTATCCTGGAATTTAACCAACTGCAATTTTGTAGCTTTAATATGCATTACATGTGCTAACTAAAGCTAGTTGTTTACCTAAGTTTTGAGTAATCAATTATTTAAATTGAACTCCTTAAATTCATGGATAACTTGATTTTTTCAAATGGCACCACCTAATTTTTTATGTGCCGTTGATTATGGATTTTTATAAGCATTCTAATGATAAGGTTGTAGGTATCTAAATGTTACGGATTTTTGAGGATTTTTGAGTAAGAGTTAGATACCTACAATTTTATCAAAAGAGTATGAGATTTTACGTTCAACTGCACATAAAAATGTTAGGTAGTGCGATTTGAAAATACAAGTTATCCATGAATTTGGGAATTCAATTTAAATAACTGATTACTCAAAACCAAGCTAGGTTGGAAAGGTGAACAGCCAGTTATTGTTAGCACATACAATGCATACTAAAGCTGCAAAATCGCAGTTGGATAAATCCCAGGATAACTGAGTTATTTAATTTTTTTGAAGAGTCAATTTTCTGAAATAAATTAAATAATGCGAAAACCCTCCGTTTAAGACACTATGTATAATGCATAAAGTCACATTAGAATTTTCAAGGAATCTAAATTTATAATAAAAAAATGGGTGGTTTTATTTAAAAAATATAACTTTGGTATGTCGCATTTTTATGGAACACCCTGTATAAACAAAATAATTTTAAAATGTGCAGCTCATCAATTTTCATAACTTGTTTTGTAAACGTTTTTACTAACAACAATATTTTCCGATATATCCACCTTCCTCGCAACTAATGGGACACCCTGTATATGTATTTCCATAATTAAAAACAGTTTTGTTATAGTTATTTACGTAACGAATGTCGAAAGAACGAACGTGAATGCCACGTGAGGCCGCAGGCCGAACGTGGCATGTGGGAGTTCTGCTATGGGACTTTCGACATAAGTAACGTACAACATTTTTGTGCTGTTTCTTGTTAAAAACCGGAATTTAATTTAACACAAATCATAAGATCGGATGTTATGTTGGTACTACTGTATTATTAAACAAAAACAAATTTGAACTTCAAACAATAATAAAAATTTGTGTCTCGCTGTTTAAAATAATTTATAACATGAATATTCCTAATCACATACAAAAGTACGCAGAAGAAGCAGTTGCTAATTTACTTCCATCGAAATCGGCAAACCGATATAGGGAAGAATATAATAAATTTATCAAATGGTGCGAAGAAAATACTATTCAGGACTACACAGAAACGGTTTTACTTGCCTATTTTAAAATAAAATCGGATGTTATGAAAGCTTCAACACTGTGGAGCATATATTCAATGCTAAAATCCACTCTTAGCATACATCACAACATCCACCTTAATCAATATCGACAATTAGTAGCTTTTTAAAAGGCAAAATGACCGTTATCAACCAAAAAAAAATCCGATATTTTTACCGAAATTGACGTAGAAACATTTCTTAAAACCGCACCTAATGAGAAGTTTTTACTCATGAAGGTAAATCAATCTATATTAATCTTAAAAATAAAACACATATTAAACTCTTAAACTAATTAAACACTAAAATCTACATTTAAATATATATACATACTATTTACAAGAACTATACAGTAAGTTGTCGATAAATTTTGTTTTACCTTCTAGACTGTGCTCATAATTGCAATTTCCGGAGCATGCCGAAAAATAGAATTAGTAAATTTATCCACAAATGATGTGGATTTTATCAGTAATATGATTATCATAAAATTAAATGATACCAAGAATAAATGCAACCGCACATTTGTGATAAATAATCAAGCTTGGATTGAAACGGTTAATTTATATTTCAAGTTGCGACCCCAAAACATAGAGCATACACGATTCTTTATTTATTATTCGAATAACAAATGTACTCGGCAACCAGTGGGCATCAATACTTTTGGGGTGATGCCACGTAAAATTGCCGAGTTCTTAAAATTGCCCAATGCACCATCCTTTACGGGGCACTGTTTTAGACGCTCCAGTGCTACTATATTAGCTGGGAAAGGAGCAAATTTTTTAAACGTCAAACGTCATGGTGGGTGGAAGTCTTCATCAGTAGCAGAAGGTTACATCGAAGACTCCCTTCATGACAAAATTGTCATCGCAAACCGCCTAGCTTCTGAATCAACATCCTCATCCTCACATACGGTAACATCGTTTGAACCCTCACATACGATAACATCGTTTGATGAACCTTCAACATCACAAACTTCAACAGCAGTTCGTGAAAGTGATGGAGTAAAGTTGCCAACTTGGCGTTAGAAGACATTAAATCAGGCGTTTCTATAACGAATTGTCAAAATTTTACCATTAATTTTAATATTAATAAGTAATTAACTGTAGTTTGCATACGTACCTTATAAGTTTGTGTTCCTTTAACGTTCCGTTGTTATGTTCAAGTATTTCTTTATTATTATTTGTAAGATATTTTTCCTTAGCATTCACTTTTAATAGTTAATGTTTCATTTTTGTAGGTTAAATATTCGTTTTTAGTTAGTTCAAAAAACACCACCACTACCATTATAGTTGCAAATAAAACCCTAAAGTTTGAACTTTAAGAGCGTTTTTGCATTTAAATTAAATTTTCTAGCTTTTAAAATGATACTAACCACTCATAGATACATTTTCTTTGATAATAATAAATTATTAAATGCTAATTATGTCTAGAATTGTTACATCTCATTTTGCACACTCTAGTGTTGTTTTTATATTGCATAACGCTTGCGACGAATAGAAACGCTTGCTTTCGATGGAAGCAGCACAAAAATAATTTTATTAATTCATTTTCAATGAATTGAGGTGTGAATACGATTAATAAACCATTAAGCAATTAACATTATAATTAAACCGAATAGTATTTTGATTTATTTTGCATTCAAATTGTTAAGAGTTTTTTCAATTGTAATGAAGATATTTAGATTCTTCAAGATGGATAAAATCAAACAACAATAAAACATTCTAATTTGAATGTTTTTTTTTGTTGTAATTTGTGGTGTAATTTAATTTTTGACTTCTCAAAATGACACCTGTTTTCCTTTTATATTGAAAAATTTTAATATAATAACCAACAACATTTTAATTAAAATTAATCTTGAAAAAACGGTTACTGTCAAGGGCAAAACGTCGGATAATTTTTAGTTCAGGTTTTGTAATTTGATTACCTTCATCGTTGATCAACGGCATTACCTTGAAGGAAGTTCAGTTATTCAATAAGATCATTAGAAGGGGTGCAAGAAGTAATTGAATAAAGAATGAAAGGTATACACGTTTTAGTAGGTACCTATTTATAAAAAGCAACATGAATTAGGAGTTGATTGTTTCTTCTAAAAAAACGTAAAAGAAAATCATAGTCAAAGATCCATAAAACCGACACTACAAAAAAATCACAACCGACAGCTGAGAAAAAATAATGCACATTCGGATAATTTTATTGTTTGTTAGTATAATAACTCATTAATTTAAATATTTGATGTTTGTAAGATTCTTGTTTATTCAAATGGTAATTTTAACCAAAAGCGGTATAAGTGAAATTTTTTTGGTGACTAATAGAACGCTAATAGACTCATTTTCTCATTATACACGCAATTAAAAAAATACTTTTACGAGTGAATATAATATATAAAATTAATAAAAGTCAATAAGTAATGTATTCCATCGTTGATGAAAGAATGCACCTAAGTATTCAAGCTAAATTCATTTAAACGAAACGGTTGACGGAACCCAATACTTTTATTAGAATGCAAAACCGTAGTAATATGACTTTTTTTATCCCAAAAGTGTGAAAAAATGTGATGCTATGCCACTTTTTTTTACGCTTTCACTTAATTAAAGGACACACATATTATGAACGCGGTTTTTGCAAAAAAGGTAAAAAATTAAATATTTGACGAAGTTAAAAAAATAATTTTTTAAATACGACAACGGGAGGCCATGGTTGATTTTTATCCCTGAGCTGATTATGACCGAAACAACATTGAAACCAACAAAGCAAATGTTTATAATCATTCCTAAGATTATTAATACAAATAGGACTCAGGGTGGTCATCAATTATGCTCTTATTTCTCATATTACAAGGCTGCATTACGCATTTATATATTTTATAGTAGTGGCAAGTTGTATACATTGCAGGTTCTATAATATTGCTTTATCATTCCATTACAGATTATTATTTTCTTAAAACCATAATTTTTTCAGTACAAACGGCGGTATCGCCATTTGCAATTCAGAATTTATTAGTTGAAAGTAATATGAATGAGCTTACGCCAAGTCTTGCTACATTGCAATTGTTTTAAGTCGAAGTTTTGTTTTTAAACTCTTTATATGTGCTAAGTCTAGAGTAGTCCTTTTCAAGACTATTTCAAGTTCTGGAATGCAACTTTTCTGGTTGACTTAATTTGATTTGTGGTAGAAAAGTTGTAAAGAGAAAATAATTTTAAACAGTATTTTTGCAAAGTCGAATTCCACTATAACCCTTTGGTGGATAATATCTAAATTGACAAACCATTATATCTTCTGGTCCATTTTGCTTGACTGCTTTAGAA
Organism: Abscondita cerata; assembly: GCA_030710515.1. Lineage (NCBI taxonomy): Eukaryota > Metazoa > Arthropoda > Insecta > Coleoptera > Lampyridae > Abscondita > Abscondita cerata. Next base: position 262,756 of record JALBCR010003122.1, read on the forward strand.
ACCCGCCACCAAAAAAAAGAAGAATTATTTTAGCAGCTCTTTTTTTGGATAATCTCTTAACAAGATTTTTTTCATTGAGTAAAATTAGAAGAAGTCTTGGATATGTTTTTTTTCCTTTATAATTAACAAAATACTCAGCACCTCAAATAGTTTTTTTATAATTTCTGATTTAGACCACTTTCTCATGGTTTTGTAAACATGTTCAAGAATTATATTTTGCAGACTATCTCAATAGATTGTTCAAAAGTAAACTCATGATAAAACCTCTTAGAAAACTATTACATTTCTTGATGAATCATGTATTCTTAAGGTCGGTGGTCGTCTTAAAAACTCAGATATCTTTTTACGAACACAAATTTTCCGCTCTGATGCTACCTTGTAAAAATAAAAAATATTGGAAACTCAATCTGAAGCCTTATTAGCTTTGAATGTAAAATTTGCCCGCTAGTAGAATTTTCCAATCAAAACCATTCTCTAGTGTGGGGATTGACTTTCTCTAACTATATATCAAAATATCAAAGTGTAAAGACTACTAAAGCTTATCTGCGTCTCTTCGTTTGTTTGGCAACGAAAGCATTACATTTGTAACTAGCGTCTGAACTTTCGACTGAGCTTTCATGGCGGCATTTATTAGCCGGCGGGGTGGTTTTTGTAACATTTGCACCAATAATGCTACTAATTTTGTTAGTGCCAATAAGTATTTGTAGCAGGTTATGCGAACAGCATTTAAATCTCGCGGGTTTTCATTTTGGGGGAGCTTTTGAAGCTTGTATAAAGCTGTTAAAACCCATTTAACCATAGTAATAAGTAAGCACACTTAAACCTCTGAAGAGTTATATACTGTGTTGTTTCAAATTGAATTGCTTTTAAATTTGCGAGCTTTAACCCCTTTAAGTTCTGAAATAAATTATTTAATTGCAGTTTTTAACACTACAATCTATTTCCACGCTTTCGGATCCCAACCTATCTGACATAAGCATCAACAAACTCTTCCATTGGCTTTGTTTTGTAAAGATTATTTTAGAATTTTTGATCTACTTACATAATTCACAACAAAATAAAAAACTTTGACGGATCCAAACACTAGGTACAATGTTGTAGTCAAATACATCTTAAATTATTGATCAATTAATATTTATTTTGCGATATGTCTATGAAGGAAATATTGTTGAAAGATTTATTCCCACGTAGGACATAAAGCAGCAGATATGGAAGTTGATGTTGATAACATTCTAAAGGAGTTACAATTATATATTCAAAATGTCGTGGATAATCTTATGACAATGCCAACAATATGGCTGGAATTCATAATGGTTTACAGTCTAAAATAAAACAAAAAAAACATTTAGCCTATTTTCTAAAATACGGAACCCATTCGCTAAATTGGTAGGAAACCCCATTACTGATTGTTGCTTAGAAACTACTTATTATTTTTTATTTATCCAAGAAGCTTATAGTTTTTCGTCGCTTCTTCAATGAGACGGAACTTACTAAAAATTGAATTGAAAACATAACTATATAGTACCAAACAGTTTGTCAGACGCGTTGGTCAGCTAGGGCGGACTCACGCAAACATTAGTTTTAGGTTACCTATTTAAAAAAAATTGAAGGATATTTCAAATGATGGTGAACAAAATTAAACAATAAGAGTAATAACTCAAAGTTTACACAAGCAGTTGTACTGTAGAAGTGGCTTTTTAACATTTTTGTGCATTCTATCTTTGTTTGACAAAAGTTACAAAATCATTCAGAAAGTGACTATTGATTAACATCATGTAGTTATTATATATGAAAGTACAATTGATTATATAATCCAGTTAAGAAATAAATTTGAATACGGTCTAGGACAGTTTGGTGCCGGCTAGTTCGGCACGGCCATTTCGGTGCCGACTCAGTTCGGTGCCAACCCAGTTGGGTGCCGACCCAATTTGGTGCAAAGAATTGAAACATTGAGGAAAATGTCGGTTTCAGTTTTAAGAAACTGATACGTGTTATACAGTGTGTCCTCGGATGGGGTTTTCTGTAAGTGAAAATTCTTTTTAACTTTAGTTTTAGCGAAAATGTCGTTCTTGATAAAAAGTTTTGCTTGTTCTGAAACTCCATAAAATTAAAACAAAATTCGAAGAATTATAGTAACTATCAAAAATAACAATACTGAGTAATCATGTAAGAAAACTAACAGTAACAGTAAATAGTAAACATTTATTCAATATATCCTCCTCCAACTTCAAAACATCTCTCAATTCTCCTTCTAAATTCTTTATAAGCGTTTCGTAGCATTTCTGAGGTAATTTCATTTACGTCATCAATTATGGCTCGATTCAAATCATCAATATTTTTTTTATTTATTTTTATTTGTTTTCATAAAACTGACTATGAAATGAGACAGATTTTGAAAAACTTGAATTTTATTTTATTTTATGGAGTTTCAGAACGAGCAAAACTATTTATTAAGAATGACATTTTTTGCTAAAACTAAAATTAAAAAAATTCTCGCCTATTCCGTGGACACAGTGTATACTTAATTAAAGAAAGAAATTGTAATAATTGAAACCTACCAACCAAATCCGTTCACCCCCGATCACATGATCAACTTAAATTGATTAAAACAAATTTACTCGAGTTCTTTCACTCCTGAAGAGTCCCAAAAGGACGAAACAGCTGTCGGGTGATTCTCAGTGTTTGTTTGCTATTGCACAACCTCTTGCGTACTTTACTGCAGGCGATTTGAAATTTTTATACTTGCCAACTGTTATGTTGGCTATAATTATTCCCACTAAATAATAACTTAGACAAATTTAAAGATTCAGGTCAGTTTTTAAGAAAACGAAGCATTTGCGGACATATAGTTATATAAGCAACTGTCATATATTTTCATGCAGAATGACCCCAAAAGTTTATCGCACTTATTTCTGATGATTCCGGGAAGTATAATATTTGCAGATCTTCTAAAAATATTTATTTAAAATTACTGTAAACTTTAAGCATAGTATTCTTCATTATTAATGTTTGGTTGTTTATGTCGATTTTAAAGATTAAAAAAACGATACAAAGATCAGTCGTCACGATAGTCGATAAAAGATTTTCTTTTCACAGCTTGTCGTCACATTCATTAATATAAATAACAGCTACAAATACAGAAAAATTTTACTGCAACTTAAAGCAGTTTACTTTTATAAAATTTCTAACTGTATTTTTTTAAATTTATTTTATACTTTTTATCTTTATGTATTCAGTTGATTTTTAAGCTAATGAATTTATTTAAGAAGTTTCATCTCATAAATAAATCAATGAGACAAGCCAACATATATTACCACATTCAATTCTAAAAGGATTTTGGTAAAGGTCAACTTAATTGTTTTTTGTTAATAAAAGCTTTAAAACTAAAAATCCGTTTTATGTATTACTAGAACATTAGTATGTATTTAACTAATTTGTAGTAAAATTTTAAAATTACTTGGGCAAGTTTAACTTTTCATGTTAATACGTAACATCTGGAGCCCAAATGTAAATGATATATATCATAATTTAATATTATCTAACTATAATGAATGTCTTGCATATTTAAAACGACAAAAAGCTTATTAATTAATTTAATAATGTTGTAATTAAATCTTCAACTTTACAACAGGAGTAATTTTGTAACAGCTTTAATTTTATTGCAACCCGTTTGTATTAATTAATTAGTTTAGTACAAAATGGGTCTTTTATTTAATGAAAAAGTTCATTAACTTTTTATTCTATTTTCGTTAGTTACGCGTTATTTAAATTAATAAATTAGGTAATTGAGTAACATGTAATAAATATCTTTAATTACTACATATCTATTATTTTGTTACATGTTACAGCTCTGGAATATAAATTTAGTTATTTTATCACAGAGTTTAAGCTCTTAAGTTTTGTAGTTGGATTAAATTAGAATTAGTTATAAATTTATGTATTTTATCTATGTTGTTAAAATTATACATATAATTGAACCCATAGTATTATTATTCTTTAATATATTGGTAAAACTAATGTACGCGCGTACATTTATTCATAATTTTCTCCCTCACTGTACAGTCAAATTCCTTTGATGCAATTTGTGTGAGTTACAACCAAAAAAGGTTGCAATTAAGCGTGCATGACATTCAATAAATTTCTCTTCCGATTCAGGTAATTCAGAAAATATTCAAAGTACGCGATACTACAATTGGTTAGATTTTATTTCAGTTTTACAGATATTTGCAAATACAAAGTTGTTTCATTTGAGAAGAGGCATTTGTTTTTAAATTGTACTTGAATTATTCTATGTGAGCAATTATATTAGATTTAACAAATATATATTATACACTGTATTCTTTTAATAATAATAATCATTTTCCCTAAAACAAAACAAATATACAAATCATAATATAAAGGGTGTTAGTAAATAAGTGCGACAAACTTTAGGGGTCATTCTGCACGGAAAATAATGACAGTTTACTATATTAAACATATGTCCGCAAATGTTTTATGTTTAGAGATACAGGTGTGAAAGTTTTTTTTAAAAACTGATGATTTATTTATTGCTTTGAAATTTCAAATTCATAATTATTACGGGTAATGACTTCCATTTTTTTAAACGAAAAATAATAAATATGCTACTGAAATTAAAAATCATTTTTGAATTTCTTGTTGAATTTGTGACAAAAAATCTCTCCTGTCTTTTTTTTCGTATGGTGTTATTTTCTGTTATTGTTCTGGTTTAATGTTACTGTATTAGATAGTTCTTGATAATGTATTAAAAAAATGAAAAATACGCGTTAAGATGTATTATTTCTTTGCACAAAAACGGCGTCCAAATGTTATCCAAATCTCATTAGAAGGTATTCCACTTTTTCTACGTACGGAAAAATGAAGTTTAGATTTGAAAATATTATAACTCAAAAACTGTTCAAGATAGGGAATTATTAGCAAAATTTGTTCAGAATAATGTAAACATTCATAAAATTAAAAAATATACTGGTTGTCCCATTTAAAATATCATACTTATAACATGGTTTCCGTCGGAAGTGGCAAGAAGATTATTTTGAATAAATAGCTTACCCTTCAAAACCCCTTTATGTCAATTTTTAATTTTCAGCTACGTTTTTATCAATATCTGTCTAACCAACGCTTTATTTGTTGCATCCTGTATAAATGAGACCTTACTGTCGAAAACAACATTTAATCGGTGGACCATCGACTACTTTTAGAAATTTTGTTTTTGTTATTACATTAATGTAATTACTTACTTCTATTAAAAAAGAATTCAAATTAAAAAAGAATTGAAATTTAATTAACTAAACTGTAACTTATCTTGCAAAATTTATTTAAATCAAATTTAATACTAATGTTATACCTTTTGCGTTTATTTATTTAAATTTATGCAAAATAATGAAATACAATGTTACATTAAACAAAAAATACTAGTACCATAAACTTTCATAAATTAATTTATTTTTGCTAAAAACCAAAACTGCTAAAGAATACAAATTCCTTACACGTTTGAAAAAAATTTTACATTTCTATCCTTCGCTTGCGGTAAAATGATCTTAGAAAAAGGAATGTGTTTATTTAGGATGTCATCGATGTTAAAAGCGGAAGTTGCAGCACCTGCGCACCTCACATATCAACTTTGTAAGTTATTGCAGCAGAAAATATAGTTTTTGCTATATATCAAATCTTTTTCTTGGCAAGTTTTTAGTCATCCTTTATATCCATAAAAACTTGATGTATTTTAAATTATGCATCTAAAAGTTTTTTTTATTATTATTAGTGAATACACCAGAAGTTATTTGTTGTTCTTGAATTAGAGATAACCCAGAAATGTACACAAAAGGAAATACTTAGCGTTTGTTTATTGCACACGGTTTATTTACTTGTTACAAAATCAAAGCCCTATGCATCCTCATTCTTAATTAACTGTAATAACAGATTTGGTACGTGTATCTGCAAAAGCTTGCTCGTGTGAAACATCACACACAGAATTAATTACACGAAAGGGCATTCTATCTTTGATGTTAAAATTGTAATAAAATGCTACCCCGATTTAATTATTAAAGCCAAAAAAAAAATTCATCGGTTTGTTTATTATGAATGTAATAAATTCGATAGAGTTTCGGGTACAACTCCATTAGTATTTATAATTTTCTATAAGATACTAATTTACATACAAAAAAAATTTGATTACCAGATTATAGTGCAGCCATTGTTACCATATTTCATTTCAAAATTTTTTTGACTGTCTTTGTATGAGTTAAATTATTGTATTGTCGATACTACGTTGTTAGTTGGTTTATTGATATTATATTAAAGTGTGTATTATTTATTGTATCTCTTGGTAATTTAATTTATAAATTTTAGCTAGCATAATTTATTGTAACTAGTGTATTTTAGGAATTGGTGTAAAGTGTTATACAGGGTGGTCCATAAAATAGGTTGCAAACTATACTACGCTACTACCATAAAAAATTATGAAATTTTTTCTTATAAGCTTTTTGTTTAGTTGGGCTTACTTAAAGAGGTACGGCTTTGTAAAGTTTCAATTTACAATTGGTTTTTTCTTATTTTTTTAGAAATAAGTTAAATAAAAAATCTGTAAATTTATATTGGAAAATATGTCATTATGGTACACAATTTAATAATCTTTTAAAAAAAAATCTTAATCAGTGGCGTAGATACTGGGGTAGTTGTGAGGTTGTTCTTTAAAAAAATTGTAATTTTAGAAATTTTAATGACCCTGTACGAATTTTGGAATAAGCAATTTATTACGTATAAAAACGTGTTCTTTCAATTTTTTCGTTAGTATAATATTTTTCCAGAAAAATCGTTTTTGTCAATGTCTGTTTTTTCTCATCAAAAATTATAATGGTGAAGTTGTCATTGAAAAAGAAGTGTAAGACTCAAAATTTTATTTTTTTTATTTTAAAAATTTATTTAAAAATAAATATCAACAATAACAAAATAAGTTATATACATATATATAATCTAAACCTTATGTTACCTTAAGGTGTTAAGGTGTTACATTTCATTTACAACTATGAATAAATAAATTTATTCCATTCTTGTTTATTTCTTGCCAACTTCTTTCCATCGTTTCAATTGATCCCTTTTCCCTATAAAATCTCTGCTATTGTCTCGTCCCATGATTTTCTTGGTCTACCTCTAGGTCTTTTTTCTGTTGTTTTTGCCTGCCATATTACTTTTACTTGTTGTCCTTCTTTCATACGTACTAAATGTCTAAACCATCTTAGCTGCTTTCTTTCTATACTTTTAATTAACGGTTTTTCTTTTAACTCTTGTCTGATGATTTCATTTCGAATCTTGTCCCTTTGCGTTATTCCCATCACAGCTCTTAAATATTTCATTTTTACGGTTTGTAGCTTGTTTTTCGTTTCCGTTGTTAAGGCCCAGCTTTCACATCCATATGTTAATATTGGTTTGTAAACTGTTATTTTTGTCCTTTTCAATATTTCTTTTTTGCGTAAGAATGTATTGCTTAAGCTGTAATATAATTTTAAAGCACTTACTATTCTACCAGTTATTTCCGTTTCGCTTCTACCATCTGTATGTATTTTCACTCCCAGGTATTTGAATGTTTTCACTTGTTCTATCAGTTTGCCATTTAGTTGTATCCTTACATCTTTATCTTCTTTTCCTATTTCCATAATTTTCGTTTTTTCTGTGTTGATTTTTAAGTTTCTGGCTTGAAGTGCTTTGCTCCATATATCGATATTTCTCTGTAGATCTTTTTTCATTTTTCGCATAGATTACCACGTCATCCGCAAATGCGCATTCCGAAATCTGAACTACTTCCATGTTTTTATATCCCACTGTGGTTTTCTTTGCTCGTTCTTTCACTTCCTTGATTATGTCGTCCATTATTACTGTAAATAATACAGAGCCCAAAACGCCTCCCTGCCTTAATCCTTCTTTTTGTTGTAAATTCCGCCGTCTTTGGCTTTTACATGTTTGGTATTACATTGTTTTCCTTTTCTTAATATTTTTAATATTCTATAAAATAACTTCTGATTTGCAAGGCTGTCATTCTCCATTTTCTACCGAATTCTTCCCATGATTTTTCTTTCGCTTGTTTCACTATTCCTTTAACTTTTGATCCGCTGGGGTATTTGACCTTTTGGGGGTTTTGAGTTTTTTTTTTTTGTTTTTTTTTGGGTTGGAGTTTTTTAGGTTTGGTTTTTTTTTTTTTTTTTTTTTTATTTATTTTTAAATTTTTAATTTTAAAAAATTTTTTTTTTTATTTTTTTTTTAGTTTTTTTTAAAAGGTGTTGTTGTTTATTTTTGATTTTTAAATTTATTTTTTTTTTTTTTTTTTTAAATTTAGAAGAGGTTTTATTTTTTTTGGGTTGGTTTTTTGGTTTTTTTTTGTGGTTTTTTTTTTTTTTTTTTTTTTTTAATTTTTTTTTTTTTTTTTTTTTTTTTTTTTTTTTTGTTTTTTTTTTTTTGTTCTTTATATTCCTCGAAATTCTTTGTAATTCGCGGCTTACCCCGGGACAGGCATTACATATTTATGAGAATGTGGATACTACCCCAGAACAGAATACAGTAAGTGTAGCTGGAATAGAAAACATCAAAAGGTAATATTTGTTGTGTTTTTTTTTCATTTGAAATATAAGGGTGTTATGGGTGTTTTTCCGGGGGAAAGGGGAGGGGTTGGAAAAAACGATTTATCTACATCCGATATTGGAGGCAATCCTTGTCCTCAACCGTCCACTTCAAGAAAACTGAAAGGGGTAGAAAAGACAAAAGATCATTAGAAAGTGTGTGTCTTTAGAAATAGGAAGCAAACAAACAGCGAAAAGTGGTGTTGTGTGGACAGTTATAGAATGTAATAAGCAAAGTTAGACGGCACAACAACGGAATATAATTCGTGAATTCCTGGCCACTCTTTTTCAAAACGGAGTGTAACAGACTCCTTTGTTAGTGTTTTTTTTTTTTTTTTAAATAATTATATTTTAAAAATATTTAAAAATGACTGAAAAAAAGGACAAGAGAAAGTGAAGAGATAAGGACCAACATCGGAACACAAGCATCATGCGGTTACTGCTCGGGGAGCGTATGGGCCGCTTGAAGGGACAGAGGTCAAAGAGGGGACCAGTTTTTTTTTTAAAAAATTTTTGTTTTAAAGTTTTTTTTTTTTTTTTGAATTTTAAAATTTAAAATTTAATTTATTTAAAAGGAGGTTTTGAAAAGAAAAAATTTTTTTTTTATAAGAAAAGTGGGGGAGGGGTTTTTTTAAATTTGAAAGATGTTATAAAACTGTGGGGAAAAAGGTAATTTTTGTGAAGGTGTTGTGGTGTAAAGAAGGTTGTGTTTTTATTTAGTTTTTTGTAAAAAAAATGGGGAGGTTTGGGTTAAGGTTTTGGTTGGTTGTTGTTTTAGTTTTAAAAAAGGGAGGAAGTGGGTTTTTTAATTTGGGAAGGAGGAGGGGGGGTTTAAAAAAAAGTGTTTTTTTGGGAGTGGGGTAAAAAAAATTAAGGAGTAGTTTGAGAAGGGAGGAAAAAAAAATATGATGATTTTTTTTTTAAGTGTTTTTTGGTGGAAAAGTGGGGGGAAAAAAAAATAATTTTGTTGGAGGAAAAAAAAAATGTTGAAGGGGGAAAGGAGAAATTTTAAAAAAAAAAAAGGGAAAAAAATTAAAAAATGTTTTTAGAGGTTGGTGGGGGGAGTTTTATTAGTTATTGGGTTGGAAAAAAAAAAAAGGAATAATTTTTGGGTATTTTTTATTTAAAGGTGGTAGTTGAAAAAGGAAAAAAAAAAAAAAGGAAAAAAAAAAAAAAAAAAAAAAAAAAAAGTGGGGAGAAGGGGTTGTTGAATAAAAGTAAAAAAAAAATGTATGAAAAGAAGGTGTAAGTGGAGTGTGTGTGTTTTTTTTTATAAAATAAGGGGTGGTGTTGTAAAAAAATGTGTTATTAATTAAAAGGTGGAAAAGGAAAAAAAAAAAAAAAAAAGGGATGTTAAGAAGAAAGTGTTGTGGTGTGTTGAAAAAAGAATAAGGAAAAAAAAAAAAAAAATAGGGGATGATAAAAAAAGAAAATTGAATAAAAAAAAAAAAAAAAAAAAAAATTTTAAAAAATAAAAAAAAAAAAAAAAAAAAAAAAAGAAAAAAGGTAAAAAAAAAAAAAAGAAGAAGGGGGGAAGAGGGGGGGAAAAAAGGAAAAAATGTATAAATTGTTGAAAAAAAAAAAAAAAAATTAAAGAAAATAATTTAATTTAATAAAATAAAAAAAAAAAAAAAAAAAAAGTAAGAGTTGGAGAATTGGAGTATGTAAAAGGGAAAAAAAAAAAAAAAAAAAATAAAAAAAAAAAAAAAAAGAAAATTTAAAAATTTAAAAATAAAAAAAGGAAAAGGGGGAGGAAAAAAAATAAAAAAGAATTAAAGAAAATAAAAACTTTTGCCTTTATCATATGATCTACTTCCCAGGTACCTTTTCCATTTCTGTTTTAATTTCTTCTGTCCACCAATTGGTTTGTTTTTATTTTTCTTATTTTGTAATCTTTTTACCGCACGTTTCTTTTCCTGCTTTATCAATTGTGTTTTTGATATTTTCCATAGGTCATCTATAGTCATATTATTTACATTTACTAGTAAGTTTCTTATTTCAATTTCTACTTTTTCTTTAAATTTTTGCTACTTTTTTTATCCTGTAGTTTATATGTTCTGGTTTTATTTTTAATTTTATCTGTTTTATTATATCTTAGATGGCCACTTAATATTCAGTATTTAGTAGTTAGAAAGGATTTGATTTATACTAATGACTGACATACTTGTGAGCACAATTTTAACCTAAACAACATACAAAGTGAATGTAATAGTCAGCAGAGTTTCTATTTTTAACATACGGACAGTATGAAGCTGTGCGCAAATAATGACAGTTGTCACAATGTTAGTAACAAGGTATTCTCCGTCGGGTGTATTATGTTCATCCTATTAGGATATATCTCCCTATTTTGCAGTCAGGATAATTAAAACTTATGAAATCAGATATTCAATATTCAGATATCAAAAATGTTTAATATTATACACTCAGGTGCAATAAAAAGTTTCCACTTATATTTTTTAAAAGATTAAACGAAAAATAAATAATGAAAAGAATAATGATAATTTAGCCTCTAAGACCCGAAATGAATTAAAAAAAAAACAAGACGAATGGTATACAGGAGTTTACTTGGCAGGAAAACGAAGAATATTTGAAAACAATGAAAAAATTTAAAACACATAAATTAATTTATACAGTTTCCACTAACAGGTGAGAGTTATGGTAATTCAGTACTTGGCATTATCTCATCTGGCTCTAATTACGGCTTGTATGCGCCTCTGTCTACACACTTACATCGCACTTTTCTAAGTTGATTTCTCGCCTCAACGAACGTAGAAGTGCGGTTACGTAATGCCCGTAGTGTAATAAAACGATCGTCAGCATGACTTGTTTTTCTCCTCTTACCAGAACCTAGTCTTCGCGTGTATCTGCCAGTCTCTGAAACCTCTGCAAACATTTTCGAACCGCTGAGAAGAAAAAAGACAAAAAAAAAAAAGCTTTTGGAATTGCGTTTAGAGGCATAACAAAATTACAGCACAACAGTGTACACAATACCTAAAATCAACTTAAAAGCATGTAAACAAGCATACTTCAAAGTTTTTCTGTCAAATAAAATTTACGTTTAAGCAGTTGTTATCGCAATCTTAAAAAAACAAAAAAATAAAGCAGTAGGCTTAGAAGTAGATGTCTATGTCTGGTACTACGACAAAGTAAGTTACTGATGCTACATATTTGGTCAAATGTTACACATTATGCGAATTAACGGTGTAATATTAGGTCAAATACTTGGCAATAATAATCAAAGAATCAACTTATGACGTTAGAAAAAAGATTACTTTCGGAAGTGTTACTAGCCGAGGCGACGTTAGATGTCGCAACACCTTATTTGTCGAATAAAATGTTTGTCGTGTATGCATTGAAAGTTGATTAATTCCAGTTGTATCGCAATAATTTAATCCTTGTAGTTAAATGTTGCCGCCCTACAGTCATCGATACCTTAAAATAAATGCGAACCCCAGCATCAATATTTTTACGGACATTTTCTGCAAAACGCACTATGTACACTATCCAATCATCTTCAGGATAATGTTTAACAGTAGTTCCTATTGTCACTGCTTGCATTTCTGTGGTGGTGAATGCTCTTTGTCACCGATCGAATGAGATTGTACTGACATTGGGTTAGACGTTTGAAGTACTGCCTGCAAATTCATTGTTTATATCTTTTTCTCAGAATGGACTCATCGAATCGACTTGAGATAAAAAAATATGTGAAAATGTAACTAATATAAAATGCTGAAAATTATCTTCGAGTTTCTAAAATGATCACCAGAGGGCATAATTGAATTTCAAACCCGTTTTTGAAAAAATTTCTTATACTAACCATAGTTAGAGTAAATGATGTTTTCAAGTTAAGAAAAATTCAAACCTTTTTGTCTCTGAAAGGAAAGTGGTGGAAAGTTTTTGGAAAAAAATCTTCAAAAAACGTACATTTATTAAACTTGGTGTCGTTAAAAAACTTTTCTAGGCTATTAATTATGTTATGAGTGATTGATAGAATGATTACTTACCAGCAGATGGTGTTTTCTAATAAACGCAAAAAATGATTAAAACTACATCTTATTATTTTTTTTAATCTAAAATATGGTCAAAATAAAAATAATGGTCAATTGGATTATGTTAAAAACAATGTTATCAAAACATGTTATCTGTAATAGGTCAAGAAAAATTGTCATTAAACTTTCCTTTCTCAATAACAGTATATTGACATAAATACAATTGCATAAATGCCTAATGAAATTGCAACTTTCCTGAATTTGGAAGTCTTTGGTTTCTTTACTGGTCATAGCTTTTGCCGAACTTCTCCCACTGCTTTAACGACTAGTGGCGGTTGTAAATGTGCACTTTTATACTTCTGACTATTAGGTATAATTGTAAACGTAAAAGGTGACGTAATAAAATTTATATTCGGCCTCGGGTAGCTTCAAGTGAAGATAAAATGCCTAGGGTTTGATTTTAAGTTGTGTATTTACAATTATTTACAAGTATTGGGGTTATTATGTATACAGGGGATTTATTTACAACGTATTTGTAATGCTGGAGATACTTCGCCAGTCGCGTCCGGAACAGCAGCGCAGCTTAGACACTGCCAGTGGGAATACGGCGCCGGGCTAATACGGTTGTCGGTTGACTTTCTACGTGTTTTGCACAATGGAATTTCTAGGTCAAAAATACTCGGGTTGCGGATTTGGGAGGCTTCTGTGTCCTGTGCTACAGGTTCACTAAAACAGGTGAGTTATTTTTAATTATCGGTGACGGTCTTTTACACCCGCTTTTAAGTTTATTGGTTAGAACTTCTTTCTACGGAGCTCGCTTGTTATAGCATACACAACGGAGTTTATTATTGCGGCTTATGGCTTACAAGTTCTGGCCAGGATGCCTGGTGGCCGTACTCATAAGGTGATGCCTGGCGAGCGAGCAGTGTATGTCTGAAAAGTTCTGTGCTCGATGTTGGCGGCGGTTTTGTGGCGGTGATACTTCGCCTAAGTCAAAAGTCTGCCAGCACGCCCACTACGAAATGCTATTGAATAAATTAGCTACCCTCGAGGGGTCAGTGATACAAAGCGGTTAGTTCTAAATGGAATGGTTTCGGAGGGAAAGTAGCTGCTACCAAATAGATCAACCGCAGTGCTTAGGGTTCGGGGTAAGTAAGTGCTGGCTACACGGATTATTAACAATGGTTGTTTTAGGTGGTTCTCCGGTAATCAAGTAGGTTTTGTGCCACGCCCGTACCAAATTCAATTAGCATTTGCAGTGGTCTTTGGGTTAGTAAAGGCCACGCCCGTATCAAATTAAATTATCATTTGCAGTGGTCTTTGAGTTAGTAAATGCCACGCCCGTACCAAATTCAATTAACATTTGCAGTGGTCTTTTTAGTTAGCGGCTAATAGTTCTAGGCGGTTTTAGATTTAGGGTTTTGGGATTCGGAACTAATTTGGACGGAGTTCTCAAGGAATTGTTAAGTTAAGAAGTCAAGTCGAAGTAGAAGTAGAAGTAGAAGTGCTTTCATGGCATTGCGCTCGCCCTTATATAAGGGGCTTTATCTTAAGCAGGAGAGTGGGCAGCGGTTGCATGGGGGTAATTTTAAGTGGGGCGGTGCGCACGACGTCTGTTTTTGACGATGCAAATTTTATGCCGTTAAATAATTTTTTTTTTGGTGGCAAATTTGAATTATAACATTGTCGGTTTCTTACACGGTAACACACTACAACAGAACAACATGGGGTTGAAAATCTGCAATGGAAGGAGGGGTTACATTGCAAGTCACTGCTACTCAAAAGGTTAATTGCAAATATGCTCCAAGGGTCTTCTACATTTTCGACTTTTGCGGCTTTATTAATCAAATCACAGCGTTCAACTTTATTGGCTGCATTTTTTATTAACGTGATCTTTAGCCTAAAGTTCCACTTAACAACATTAGTAAAACCAGTACTCTAATAATACAGTTATCAATTTTTTTTAATATATCCAAGCTTCGGCTCTGTTTGTCTGCCGCATTTCGCCATTCCATCAGTCATTATTGCTTAAGCGCGAATTTTAAACTAATGGAATTTTTATTCAAATAATTTTATCGTGTTAGCGGTGTTGGGTAATCTCAAGCAGTAAATATATTAAAGACAATTTTTGTGTATACAAAATTATGTTGAAAATGGTTTTGTTAACAACTGTCCCTTGATTCTCAAAACATTTGAATTTTCCATTATTAACCTAGGTTAATAATAGAAAAAATTATTAACCACTACCAAAAAAATTGAAGTTCTCAGTTGCCTAGGAAACACAATAATTGTCAAGTAAGAAAATAATGTTGGTATGTACACAATTACAAAAATATATAGTATCTTATATATCACTTACAAAGGACAAAATGTCTTTTAGCTTAAAAATAGTTATAATTCAATTTAATAAATAAATTGAATTTCAGTTACATGTGCATTTAAATCAAATATCTTTTGTGATGCTTACTAATCGAGTTTTTCTGTATTACTTTATGTAATTTTTCCTATATTTAATTTATTTTTTAATTAAATTTTTTTCTTTTGTTAATATTACGAATATAATTATTCTATTATTGTCCCAGAATTATAATGCAACACTGAAATTTACATTAGCTTTTTTTAAACAAATTTTATCTAAAAATACTCTTTTAATAGCAATTATAAAAAAGTAAGTAATTAACTTTCTACTCATTCAATTCTTAATGGCATTCTTCGTTAAAAAGGAAAATAAAAATTCTACTCGTGTTTATGCTAAACCCTACCAATAAATTTAACTGAAAACTTCACTAAGTACTTCGGTCTTTACATTTTCTTAATGCCTACTTTGATTGAATCGATCTTAAGCACTGTCTTTCAAATAGCCAGTATTAATAGATTTTTAGAATAGATGTAGTCTACAGTAGCAGGTCTTTTAACACGCAATGGTTTAAATGATCGTGATATTTCTTTATCCGAATTACATTTAGATACAACACATAAAAACGTTTTTCCTTTAAACATGTAACGAGAACGCAATTTATACTGTTTGAGTATCAGTGTTAAATGTAATAAAAAACCAATCGTTACAAATTTGGATATTTTATTGGGTGCTTAATTTTTTTGTAGTTAAAATTTTAAATCACTATAAAAGTAAAACTTAATTAATTAAATTCCATAAAGAATTTAACATTGGTAATAAACTTAGTCGATTTTCTTAAGTTGTTCAAAATATTAAAGTAAAATATATAAGATTAGGTCAAAATTATATAATATAAGGACACAGTGTAATGTTTTATAAACACTAAACCTAACTTGCAGATGACAACTATCTCCTGAAAGTTTACATTAATTAATTCAAAAGACAAATATAAGCAATGGTACAGTAATTATTCAGGGACGCTTTATAGCTAATTTCAAGTTAGTTAAGAATAGTATAGAGTTAAGTGAATACTTACGTAGATATTTCATGTGTTTCGCAACTTTTTGTAACGATTTGGTAAATTAGAAATGCGGAGAACGTTATAACAAAGCTTTGGTGCAAATCAACCTTTTTTCATTTCAGGGAAAACTTAATTCAAAACTTTATTATGATAAATGTTGTAAACATTTCCAGTTCAACAACGATCGCATATAACAAAAGTATACAAAAGTATGGCGCTCGTATATAACAAACGGTACAAGTTTACGCATTTCGTAGCCTAACAGTCCAACTTGTATGTGAAGTCACGTCAGAAGTAAAGCTACTGTTATTGCTTGCCTGCACAATCACACACTGTACGAAAATATCTTGTGTTTATAGCCTAAAACTGCAAACATACAATTTCAAGATTTACATCTACCATGCAATATTTTATCTCTACACTGTCGCATTTTAAAAGTAGCTTTATTATTACCCATAATTTAAACGAATATTACTATATTTTTGTTTTTTCTTTTTTATTTTCTATGTTACACGTTATTGTAGGTACTTACACATTAATATATACAAAATATTTCTTCTATAAGCTTTCTTACATTCAATTAAATTTATTATACCAATAATAGGTTGTAGAAATAGAAATTACGAAAATATTTGCTACCAGTTCTTGATATTATTTCTTAGTAAACAAAGAAATCATTTCATTGCTTTTGAAATAAAATAATGAAGAGAATATAATCTACTTTTTTACATGTATTTTAGAAAGTATTGCATTATAATTCATTACTTAAGACTTTGTGATAAACAACATTTCCTTTTTCCTAGCTCCATATTTTTGTACATACGACAATACTCGTAAAACGTGAAACAACAATTAAAAGTAAATTGGGATAATTGCTATCAATTATTGCATAAGTTAGTATCATTCCACCAAAATTGTCAATGAATGTTTTTTTATGATTTTTAAGTCAAAATAAATATATTGATATTGATATACATACTGTGCTAAGTAATCTTTAAATGCCTGCAATTGGATTTGATACAAGTCAACAATGATTTAATTAGTTAAAAAAATACAACAATATAACGCGTGGTGGTGTTGATCTTGGCATTAAAACACAACATAAGTCGAACCTAAAAATTGACAGATATAATAGTTTCTTTACATGCCTTGAATTCTAACCTAAACTTTTATCTTACTACTTTGTTAAAAAAAATTATGAAATTAAAAAGAAAATTCCAAGAAGGTTATTTTCAAGTTTCACAAGTAACATAACCATAATCCACAAGTACCAATAAAAAATTCCAGAAATGATTGAAAATGCATCTTGGTACGTCACTCAGACACTCCAAAATAATTTAAAAGTACCCTATGCCATCAAGAAAGGAAGCATTCGCCACCAAGACAAATTGGAATGTCACAGCAACATTTTGCTACAATCACTACTGGAAAACCGCCATAACACATTTTGAGAAGAAGCTTGACGGTTGAAGAGGACACTTTCTTGGCAGTAAAGAAATATATTATCACATAAGACTGATAATAATATAATATTGGTATTAAAACCTTTCAATTATAACAAATAAAAATATATTCTTTTAAAATTTTCCTAATACATTGTAACGATTGTAGTTCACAAATAATAATAAAAGAAAGCGACGGCTCTAGCAGTACAACCTATAGAGAAGAACAAGACAATTTAGCACTAAATTCCTGGAGGATCCAGTATTTGTTGTAGTTAGCACAGCAGCGTCCGGCTTAGTCGGTGAGTTGGGGAGGTCCTTGAGAAACTGTAAAGAAACAGAGTGCTGCTTAACGCGGCGCCACCTGCTGGGTAATAGAAAAAAATAAAGCCGACCAACAGAAGTTCAATGGGTTTTACTAAAAGGTCTAATATGCTAAAACAAACACAAATCAGAGAGACAAATAGACAATTCAATATAGCAAATAAAACTTACAGTACTAGGAGAATGTGACAGAAATAAGCGGGAGGCTGTCGCATAGAATTGCGGGCGTTGTCGCATAGAATTGCGGGCGTTAGCAACAACAATTTAATTAAAGCTCGCAATTAATGTGTCGAATTTTAGTTAAGCTTTTGTTTGTTACACCCCAAATTAAAGTTAGCGTTCTAATTGAGGATTGGTTATTAAGGAAACTCGACGTACACACGTCACTTACACACAGTGACTTAAAACTAACTTAAACTCGGAATAACGCGGTAAGTATCTCCCGCCAACCCAAAAGGCCTTTTGTTTTAGCTTCACCCATTTTATCTAAAACGCCCAAGCTCTTATGGAGCTACTTAAAAACAAAACCAAACGTCGGTAGTGGAGTCTACCCCGAATAAAAATTTACTTAAATGCTAGAGATTGGAACCGTTCATGGTTACATGTACGTGAGCTTCATACTCATGAATAGTGAATAGGTTTCTTAAACATTAAAACTTAGCTGTATTATGTAGTATGCCGTTCCGAGAAGGTAGGTTCTTGCTAGCGACAGTATTTAACAGCTTCAGAAGATAGGTAGCCCCAAGATTTCCTTTAGGGGAAGTATACATCAAAGAACGGAAGGCAAATATGTTCCCTTGTAGCAGCAAGTATGCACCGTGATCGACCCCTCAGCCTTTAAAGTTCATCGGCTGTTGGCAGCTTAAAAGTATGCGAAACCGTGGTAGTCGTTAAGTTCGCAAACTTCAATGCAGTTTCCTAAATATATAATTTGTTATTGGTTTTTCAATCTCACATGGAAACAAAATAAGTAATATACGTAATTACTACAAATACTGAGATACATACATATACAGGGTTATTCACGGTATACGACACGGAATATTACACACAAACTATTTAATAAAATTCGAAAAATTTAGCTGAGATAGATAAAGACCTATCGGAGGAATATTTTCAAATTACTTCCGAAATATACATCAAAATACACAAAATGTATCAAAGTTGTGTTTTTGTTATGTAATTAAATGTAATGTAAATGTAAATTAAAATAAACAAGTTTTTAATTTTAATAATAATAATAATTCACAGTTTTACATATGTGAAGAGTGAATAAGAAATTGTAAAAACTTACTTGTTTACCTAGAAGATTAAATTGTTTATTGCATGATCATAAATAGGGTAGAGTGACCATACCCTGTAATTTCCACCAGGGCATGTTCATTTTCACTGACGATGACTTATAAGGTCGGTTTTGGCAAACTCAAAAAAGCTCTATATCATAACAGCCACTGATCATAACGGCCACCCGGTTTTCGCTAATTCGCCAAATGATCACAAAGGCTACTAATAAAATTTGATCATAACGGTTAACTTGTTCACAACGGCCAATGTTTCCGTTAATCATAAAGGCCACTTCATCATAACACCCACTCGTGCTCATTATCGTAACGGCCACTTTGATCACAACGCCCACCGACGCTAGTAGTGGAAAACGTTATACGACAATAATTATAACGGCCACCCTAATCACAACGGTCACTTTAAAAGCTGATCATAATGGCCACCGTGACCACAATGGCTACACTGATTACAACGGCCACCAACACCAGTTGACAAAAATGCTCAACAGCGACCGGCGTTGTTTGGATCATGTTTATAAAGATCACGACGCTAATTTTTAAATTGCAGTTCCGCCAAGACATCGTAACCCCTAAAGAAGCGTATCTGGAGTAGCTGACTTTTTATCGGTACATACACATACAAAAGTATAACTGTAGTATAACTGTAATTACTTAACTACAACTTCAAAATTACATTTTTTACTTCCACCTTTAAAACACAAGTAATTTTTTAAATACACATTGATTAGATGTGGCTTTGTGCGTTTTAGTCACGATACGAAGTTGGCAATAACGAATTTTTGTCACATATTTAGCTTTAAATTAATTATGTCAGTTATTTAGGGTTAGTTTTAATTGTCAAATTGTTTTTAATTTCATTATTTTATATTATCATTGTGTTTGTTCAGACGTAGTAAAGAAATTTTCAAATTTTAAAATGTTTGTGTTGGTCGTAGAAAAGTATAGTATGCCATTATTTCTATAAGCACTTCTAGACACTGGGTTTTAGATACTCGCTCCGCTACGCTACGCTTGAATATTTATCTTGTAAATCTCTCGTATGAAAAAATAAATTAATTAAAATATGGAGTAGGAATATTTAAAAAAACGTACTTATTGTTCATCCAAATTTTGAAAAGGCAACGTACTATACTAAAGTAAACCTACAATGTAGACCGGTGGACGTTATGATCAGCTTCTAAAGCGGCCGTTGCGATCAGGGTTACTGTTGTGATTATTGTCGTATGACGCTTTCTTTTACTGGCGTTGGTGGGTGTTGTGATTAATGGGGCCGTTATAAAAATCAGCACGAGTTGGCGTTATGATCACGGTGACCGTTATGATCAACTTGTAAAGTTGGCCGTTGTGATTATGGTAGCCGTTATAATTAACTGAAAGAGTAGCTGTTGTGAACAAGTTGGTCGTTATGATCAAATATTATTAGTGGCCGTTGTCATCAAGGTGGCTTTTATGAAATAGCAAAAACCGGGGTGGCCGATATGATCAGTGTCCATTGTGATCAGGCCCCTTACGAAGTAAGATAAATAATAGAAAAATTTATAATTCACGTTTTACATTAAATTAAACAAATTTAAAAATATTATAAAATACGTACACTTTCAACCTGGAATATTTTAAATTATTTTGTTAAAAATAGTACTGTTTTTAACACTTACTTTAATTGTTATTCACAATATTAACATTAATTGGGCAACCACTACAATATATAATGTTAATTACTGTGGGGTCTGCTGCAGGAAGGGTAGAGGTTAAATTATTTTTTAACTTTTAGAACTAAATAGTCTTAGATTTAAATTGAAACGGTTTACGTAGATAAAATTCGCAAAGATCTTAACAAACTTGGATTAAAAATTGAGATAGAATCAAATAAAAAGTAGAAGTTAGTTGATGGTTATTCCCGGTACTAGCGGAAGTGCGGCATATTTTAATTAAAAATCCATATTTATTATATAATTAAATAATAGGATAATTGGATCTCGATCAAATACCATGAAATTTAACATTGTTTTATTAGATGGCCAGTATTTCGTTAGTGAGTTACTAACTTCATCAGGGCTGTCTACAAGTTGATAAATTACTTAAATAATTAAAATATGTTTAAATTACACCTAACCACATCAGTAACAACAATAAACACCTGACTAATTTGACGACCACAGGCTACAAAAATCTAAGTTATAAAGCAGCTAAATTAAACACAAGGTTGGTAGCTAATATTATTAATTTAGAAATAGATATTACTATTGCTGATCTGAAATCCAATAAAACAGGTATTGTTGACCTTCAAACAAAATTATCTAACATTTTACCCCAAACAGTGTTTAACAACTTTAATAACTATTTAAATAAAAATATCAATTTACATTTTTAAAATTAAAACTAATAATCAAAAAAAGATACAAAATTTAACTACTTATAAGAACTCAAACAATAAATTATATTTGAATAACGACAAATGGTTTGTTGACTTAACTACTAAGGGAGTTTCAGAAACACCAAAAAATTTTTTATCATTAGGACCAAAATTTGGCTTACAGGTGAATTCAAAAAATCTTGACCTATGCAATTTACTAGGAAATTGTAAATCCCTTTTAGAAAAGTTACCCATTGATACAGCTGTAATTAAAAGAGGACAAATCACCAATATCATTACTAATTTCTTATTACAAAAAGAAAAACAACTAATCCCTTAACAACGATGGAAAAAACAACTAAAAAATTTCTCAAGGACAATCCCGACATTTACATATTACGTGCTGTGACCGTAGCGGTTGATAAAAACACTTATATTAGTGAAACGGAAAAATTACTTCAAGACAACAAGACCTACAAACAGATTATGGCCGATCCTACAGGCTCAATCCAAACAAAAATAAATAACCTTATATCTAAACTTCACAGAAAAAATCAAATGTCACTTCAAGAACGCAAACAATTAACCAATTACAATGCAGTCAGTCCTAAATTATATACTCTTCCAAAAATACATAAAAATCCTGTTTCCTACAGACCTATAGTTAGTAGTACCAATTCTTCTACTACCCGAATCTCCAAATTTTTGGCAAACATCTTATCCTTAGCTTTAAATGACTTCCATAATAGAATTGATGTTAAAGACACATTTGACTTTGTGGAAAGAATGAAATATTGCCGATTACCTGAGGATTATGTAATAGTTTCGTTTGACGTCATAATATTGTTCACTAATATTCTTACAGAATTAATTATACAACTTATTAAGGACAATTGGGACATTATTAATAATCACACTCTACTAACAGAAGCATCCTTTCTGGAAATCATCACAACAATTTTTGATAACAGTAATTTCTCTTTTAATGGTAGTTGGTATAAACAACTTGAAGGTGTACCAATGGGAAGCTGTCTCAGTCCGATCTTGGCCCAACTTACTATGGATTATGTTATCAACAAAGTCAAAGAATCACTTCCGTTCGAATTTGCTTTTTATTTATTAATACGTAGATGATATTATTTGTGGTTTACCAAAACAACACCTTCATCTCACACTGGACTTATTCAATTCGGTTCATGAAGAACTCCAATTAAACTGACAACAGCGTGCCGTTCCTGGATACTAAACTCGTTAGAAAAGAAGACAACACCATTATTCTTGATTGGTACACTAAACCCACACATTCAGGAAGATTTATCAACTTTTATTCAAACCATCACTACAGACAAAAAATTAATACAGTTAAAGAAATGAAGAATAGAGTAATAAGAATTTCAGACAAGACATACCTCCAAAAAATCTAAAAAGTTGGCAGAAATGTTCTACAATAATGGTTTCCTAAAAATATAGTTAACAAAATCATCTACAATACACATGATACAATGAATGAATTGGTAGTGCTAATCTACATAATGATAATACCAGTAATCACCTACAACTGGTTAACAACAACAATTCAAGAAACATACAGATACACCAGACTCAAGAACTAGCACTTTCATCTACAAATAATAAATTATTCTTAAAACTACCATATATTCCCGCTATCACACCCAAATTAATCAACATTATAAAACTGATAACATTAACATTGCAATTTATAACCCATTGCCACTTAATAAATGTTTCACCAAAGTCAAGGATAAAGATGAACTTCTATTGAATTCCAATGTGATTTACAAGATCCAGTGTCATGATTGTAATCTCTCCTACATCGGATTAACAACTACTTATCTAAAAACCAGATTACAACTACACTCCAGTGATATCAGAACAGGTAAAGAAAGATGTGCCCTTGCCAAACATGCCATCACGGAAAACCATAAAATGGAAATTGAAGATGTTAAGATCATTCGTCGTTCTAATAATAAAAATAAATTAAGATTAGCTGAAATGTTTGAAATCAACAAAACCGTTAACAATAGTATGAATTTCAGAACAGACATTAATGGTTTACACGTAATCTATGCTAATTTATTAAATTTATATTTGAAACGTAACGTAACATAATATATAAAAACAAATTTTACCAATTTTGATTAATTTACAACAAGGTTTATAAGATTGATAACAATTGTAATCTTATCGTTTTAAAAAATAACCTGGCATTATATTACATTTTATTACCAAACGTCATTTTTTTTTAGATTAACTAGACAATTAATTACAAATTATTATTAATAACTGTCATAATTTAGGATAAAAAGAAAGAATTCTTATGTGTTACTTAAATTAATAGAAATTCTTGTTTTATATCAATACTCAATTATCGATTAATTTTGACCTTGCAAAATTTTACAATAGTTCGATCGGTTTTATGTTGGTCCATTGTTACCTTCAGTCGTCTTTTTACACTCTTGTGGTTAACACACGAAAATAATTTAACAAACTTGACTTTCAATCTTCAATATGTGTTAGCAATTAACTTATCAACAACCAAATTATGGTTCATATTTTTAACATTAATTTCTATTAATTAGGTAAATATTTTTAAACATATTTTAATTATTTAAGTAATTTATCAACTTGTAGACAGCCCTGATGAAGTTAGTAACTTACTAACGAAATATTGGCCATCTAATAAAACAATGTTAAATTTCATGGTATTTGATCGAGATCCAATTATCCTATTATTTAATTAACAATTTTTAACGATCAAGATTACTGCCTTCCAATTTATTATATAATATTACTAATAATATAGGCAATCTTTGAGCGACGAATAATGCAAATTTTTTAAAATTTTCTTAAATCTAAATATTAAATTTTATGTTTTAATTAGTGCATTTACAAAAACATTAAGGGTCGGTTTATAGAACGTTGATTCAATTTCATTGCGACTAAATAATTAGTTACCCATAAAACTCCAAATTGATTATTAAATTGCAATCAAATTTAAGTCTACAATATAAATACAACCCTTAGTTTTTAAATAT
This sequence comes from Abscondita cerata, assembly GCA_030710515.1. Classification (NCBI taxonomy): domain Eukaryota; kingdom Metazoa; phylum Arthropoda; class Insecta; order Coleoptera; family Lampyridae; genus Abscondita; species Abscondita cerata. The sequence goes on from JALBCR010003122.1 coordinate 287,270, forward strand.
AAAAGTTCTACATGTATTATGTATCAAATTATATTAAAGGTAGCTATTCAAAAGTCGACTTGTAGCCTGAATAGAGTTTTCTGGAGCTTTAAGTGCTTCAAGTTTTCTTAAGGGTATCTTGAATTGACTTTCGTGATCGTAACTATGGTTTAGTAATTACTTTACTTTGGTCTTAAGATTTGTTTTGCATAAAGTTAACACTTTGAATTTCCAAAGGTTACAAGATGCTTCTCATATAACAATAGCGTTCATCATTACAATCAGTCTTTTTAAATTAAAATAATCTGTTAGTAATACTGTTACAGTTAAATTACAAACGTCTACACAGAAATTACATTTTTCTTGTACTTTAAAACATCATGTAATTACGTGACTATTCATTAAATACATTTCTTTTGTTTTTAGTAGTGGGTAAATTTTATAAAATTTTCACTACAAGTAGTATAAAAGAACACGCACATACAAAGATGAATTAGAAAACAAATTATGTAACCAAGTGAAAGATTTTCTTGATAAATTTGTTAACAATAACCTATTTTTAAAAAATATAAAGTTGGAGTGTTTAATCTTTTTAACAAATCTATAGCATATTACAAAATTTTAGAAATGGGTTAATTTTCATTTATCCACATATTCAATGTGTGCCCTTTTTTAATGCACATATCTAACACACTGGATATTAATGATGTTCATCTCAATATTATACCATCATTCTCTTTAGAGAAACGCGACTTAAAATTGTGTCAATTAAATAGCAGTTTAAAGAGTTTGTTATATATTAAGTAATACAATGTATACCATGAGACATTATTAATCTCAAGATATAAACGAATATAATATTTTTCACGAGAAAATTTTAAATTGATTTTTAAGCACATATTTCCATTTTACATATACGACATTTGACTGACCTAGAAGTCGTGCCAACTTTTTATTAAAACAGCAAAATATTTTCTTAAAACTTAATCTTTTACTGAAAAAAGTTTAAATACAATAATTTTTGGACAATGTGATTTAACGAATTCCGTTTTGATTATAATTCGCAAATTTGTTTAACCTCATTTTTGGAAATTAATTACAATTGTATTAACTTTGTTTAACGTGGAATAAAATGTAAAGGTTAGTTGTTATTTTATATTTCTGTTGTACTAAAACATTAAAAATATAGAATAGTTTGTTTAATACAAAGGAAAATATTTTGTAGTGTGTGTATCAATATTAACCAAAATATAAATTTGAATTATCCCACTTTTAATATCTTTTGTAAAAACTGTATACTACTACCAATAGTTATTTGTGTCACTAGGCCAGAAACTGCCTTTTTGCAAATGCTCGCAAAACAGTTTCTAGATGTGTGTCACACAAAAATTTTAGGCCGACAAATATTTAAAATAAATCTTTGACACTAAAGAATTATTTTTGGTGTTGGTATTAGCCGAATTTGTTTTCTAATTTAAATTTAAAAAATTAAGTAGTTACTATTGACTTTTTATAATTGTTTTAAAATGGAACATACAAATACATCTGTACATTAACGTAATAACGAATTGGTTTTGTTCGCACATTTAAAAACTATATAAGTGAAGCTCCTAATAAAGATTACCTCCTGATAAAAGTATAATGTTTAAGTACCTTTTCTGTATCTAAATAAGTGGCTATAACTAAATTGAAACTATCCTAAACTAACTCAACGTAGGAGTGAAACTTGAGTATCTTAAACTAACTGAACCTACAATATAAATAACTTCGGGTACATATTCAGAAATTCCAAATCCATTAACTTCTCGCACAACAAAACTATGACAGCTTATTATCTTTAAAATTTGTTATCGTAAGAAGGTGAGCTGATTAAATCAACAAGGGGACTGAAAAACAATGTAGTTGCAAAAAATTTTATACAAGATTCTGTAGGTGGTATAATAAAATTGATAATCAATTAGAAAGTTAATCAGCTTTCCCTTACCACAACAAATTTATTTCCGTGATTGATGTTCAAAATTTTCAATTTTTTCACAAATATTCATAAACTTGTTAATGTCGTGTAATCAATTACATAAACATTCACCGCATATTACTAATACTTTTATTCATTATAATTTATTATACAATGTAGCATCATAGTATGGCGGACAAAGTGTTCTACGGATCAGATGGTACCATAGTGGTACCAAGCAAGGTAATGGAGCCACAAATTCAAAAATGTTTCTCCTTCCGTGGAAATCTGAAAATCAAATTAAATGATGGGACTAACTTACAAAATTATGCTTACTATGAATTTTAATTTTAAATGACAATTTATAATATGTAAGATTAAATCGAAATTCATGACTTCGAACTTATCTGAAGCCCAAAATCGAACAGAAATTAAGCAAAATAGAATCTTAGTCGAACAGATGCATTGAACTCGGACACCAATCTAAGTCACGTGAAAGTCGACACTTACCTAGAGTAAACACGTTCTAGCCAACGATTTCTTATGCGACTTTATTTTAAGATAATCGAATCTATTTGTGCAGATTTTGATTTGCAGGTCGGATTTATATTTAATAAGTTACAGAACGTATGTTCGTCCAACGCCCAAGTAATAACCGTGTTTTAAATAACAGCAAAATTTAATTATAACCTACAATTTTAAAAGTGTATAAAAGTACAAATAAGTTTTCATGTTACATACAGCAAAACTTCTTACATCTTGGGCCTTGCGATTTGTGATTAAGTGCAAACCTTTGAATTCTTGTTTCTGGTTAAATATGATCCAATATCTTACATGAAACCACTTTTAATTGATGGTTATCAACAATTGTGATTATCATATAACACATGCGAACCGATCCACCTGTTCTCTAGGGTTAACAAACTTTACTAAGTTTTTACCAGCCTAGGACGATAATTAACAATTTTTCGGTCGATTTTGACGCTTGTAAAGTTAGTGTTTCTGGACGGAGCTTTAAAAAACTATTAAACCTACAGTAAAAAAGTGAATTCTGGATATTGACAATTTACTAAATTTGTCCTTAATCTTTTTTTTTTTATTTTGCTGTATTTGCTGACAAAAATAAACAAAAACAAGGATATCAAACAACAATCAAGCATTAGACCAATTTTACAAAAACGTAAATTAATTAGTCATTACGTACCTAACTAATTTTTTGAAATACATGTAAAGTAATGATGAACTCAATTGCAATGCATAACAAATAATGTTGTTTTTATAACAGTTATCTGATCTTCGCTGGTTTTTCTTTCTTTATTTCTTTATACGAAGATTCAGTCAGTTTGATGAACTTCCTTGTATTGTGAACCATCTGCTACAAAGTAAAGGTAATAGAGAACCTTTGTGCCCTACTTAAAGATTAACATTAACATTGAGCGGTTTAGGTCAATTTTATACAACATTTCTTTCTAAAAATTTTTTTTCCCATACGTTAATTACGTAGTATTGTAACTACTTGGAATAAGCAGGAAAATATTTTTAGTTTATTTCAAACATTTGATATATAGTTCTAGAAGAGGAGTAATTTGTATTAATTGTTATTCTTTGTAATTATTAGATGTAGGAATTAATTTTGCATAAATTGTAGTCCAGTAGGTAGTAGGTGTGTTGTTGGTTGTAGTAGTACCAGGCGGTATTGTTGATTATCTCAGAATTCTTGAATTAAAAAATAAATAAAAATCAATCACCTGTGTGATTTTATATAGTTTTAAATTTATATGTAGTTGTATTTGGTATAGATTAATCAGTTTAGGTGAAATTTTATACAACATTTATTTCTAAAATTTTTTTCCCATACGTTAATTACGTAGTATTGTAACTACTTCAAATAAGCAGGAAAATATTTTAGTTTATTTCAAACATTTGACGTTTCTCACCTGTAACATTATTTAAAATGATTGTTATAAATTCTAATTAAGAAGATTTTGATACTTCTACGAACAGGTGCGTAGGATTGCTTATTCTTTCACTTACCTAAAATTTAATTTATATGTTTTAGATTCTAAGCTATTTTATTTTTGAAAAGCAAACAATTGAATTTGCGGAAACGTCAAATGTTTGAAATAAACTAAAATATTTTCCTGCTTATTCCAAGTAGTTACAATACTACGTAATTAACGTATGGAAAAAAATTTTAAGAAATAAATGTTGTATAAAATTTCACCTAAACCGATAATCTAAAACCAAATACACTACATATAAATTTAAAATTAACATTGAGGTATTATTAAATATTTTAAGTATATTCTCAAATAATCACACTGTAGGTATTTGGTCTTAAGTAGACGTCTGGTTACAAAATAGGCAAATCATGTACATCGGCAGTAATCGTGGAAACCACAAGGCACTTGAGAAACTTTAAATCAAATTGTTTTAAAATCATTAAATTTAATCGGTTTAAAAGAATCTAAGAACAATTTTATTACAAATGGGATTTACCCTACACAATAAGTGCTGTTGATGGCAAACATATTGTTGTACAATGTCCGTCAAATTTGGAAACAATTATGGTAATTATAAATTACATTTTAGTGTTATTTACTTGCAATTTGTGATGAACACTACAATTTTACGTACATAAATGTTGGATCTTATAATCCCAAAGTGATAAGGGTGTGCTGGCAAATTCGTCATTTGAGGACGTTTTAATGACCTTCAAATCAAAAATATTATCATTCCCTATTTTTTTATAGGAGATGATGCTTTTTATTAGTTCGTCATTAATTAAACCTTTCACTTACCGAAAGGGTTTTTAATTATAGATTAAGCCTAGACTAGCCGTGCTAGGTTAGTAATAAAAAATGCCTTTTTTATATATAGATTACTAAATGAAGAATTTTTATTAGAACAATTACATTAACTTCTACTACAGTAGACAATATAATAAAAGCAACTGTATGTTTGCACAATTTTATTAAACAAAAAGAATACTCAAAAAACGATAATGGAAAAAATATTGTCTAGCTTTTTTGTGATTCGGGAAAAAATGGTTGTATAATAGAAAGCAAATGGAGAAATTAAGAAGAAAAAGTTTTTCTGTTGCGTTTTAAGATGTAAAACAACTGGAAGAAAAGGAAACAATCTGAGAAATAAAGCACTCGCATTACGGGCTTCATATTTAGTGAGTCCTAGTGGTACAATTTGAGGACAAGTAATTTATGTAAATAAATAAAAAACAAAATAATTAAAATTGGCTTCAATTTAAAAAAATAATAATGTTTTACTAATCAAAACTTAAAATTATAACAAAAATAAGTATTTGCACTATTTGTTTCAATTAAAACTAATAGACGTTTTACATTAGACAATTTCTTGAACAAGAAATTGAACAATTTTGGAACAATCTAAATTGTGAAGAATATTGAATCACCCAAAATGTATCTGTTTTTATACTCCCTATTTTTGGGACAAATTAGTGTGGGATTCTGCGCATTGACGTATGTTTAAGTAATTTGACAACTGACAGTTACATGTCGTAATAAGTTCGACGTTAGTCTTGCTTAATCTTCTCCGTGATCTTCTCAATTTTTGTATTAAAACTAATGGATTTAAATTTAGCAAGAGAGTTAATTCAAGCAAATATAGCTGTATCCAGTATTTTAGTTAAAAGAATGTTGAAAAGACAGCTCCAAAATACAAAAAAGAAAGACAAGAAGTAAGTGGCAGGCAAAGTGGCTGCAAAGAAGACAGGAAGGACATGGAGTATTAGATATGTTACACCAGGAGCTATTATTGGAAGATCCCGATTCATATAAAATTATCTTCGTATGAATGACACAACTTTAAAAAATTGTTATATTCAATAGAAAATAAAATAAAAACAAGATACACACTTTCGTCAATGTATACCAGTTGAAAAAGGTAGCTTTATTAATTTGTAAACTTAACTAAAAATGATTAACCCCTTTTATTTGTTACTCACAGGCTTTCAATTACCCTACGATATTTAGCTTCAGGAAATACATACCGGGACCTAATGTATTCTACTAGGATTCATGAAAGTACAATAAGTTTGATTGTACCGAATGTCTGTGAGAGCATTGTAGAAACACTAATTCCTGAGTACATAAAGGTTAGAAATTGATTAATATCCATGTGTAGGTTTTAGTACAAATACATATGAGTATATATATTACCCTTTGAATTTTTATTAAGATGCCAGCAACTACTCATGAATGGAAGATGATTGCAAAGGAATTTGACACTTTATGGAATTTTCCAATGTGTATTGGCAGTTTGGATGGTAAGCACATCAATTTTAAAGCTCCTTTGAGTGCTGGGTCATTTTATTATAATTATAAAGGAGCACACAGCATTGTTTTATTAGCATTAGTAGATGCAAATTACAAATTTATTTATGTTGATGTGGGTATAAATGGAAGGATTAGTGATGGTGGGGTTTTCCGGGAAAGTAGTTTGCGAGAAGCGTTGAATAATAATTCATTAAATTTACCAAAAGATGACTACCTACCTGGCACAATTATTAAAGTACCATATGTGATTGTGGGAGATGACGCTTTTCCATTAACACATAGGCTTATGAAACCATTTCCACAAAGAGGTCTCTTTGATGGATTGATGGAACTGAAATCGGTTGAAAAAAATAACTAATTTTATGTAATTGTGTGTTTTAACTGTAATTTTACTTATGGTATTTCCACCCATTAGATTAGATTAGATTCCACCCAGTCTATTTGACAATATAGTTCACTCAAATATTTAAAAAAAAAATTAGTATTTCAAATTCTCAATTTCAATTTCAAACTAAAATTTTAGGAACACTTTAGGAAGTTTGCTAGGAAAATATTAGAATATATTCTAGTTGGTATTAATTCCAAAGCGCAAGTGCTCACATTCAAATTCAAAAACCAACACAAAAATATTAAAATAGAACAATCAGCACACCCCATCCGCAATTGAACTAAATAAGACTCTAACAATCAACTCTATGATTCAGTTCTTTAGCAGGAAAAATTTTCAGGAGCAATGCCCGTGCACGTGTAGCATATTGCAGGGAAATATCAGTTTGCTTGCAATGGTGCTTCTTAAAAACTTTCAACAGTTTTGCACTTTTTGAATAAATTTTTTGTTTTTTATGGAAATAAAATTTAACAGTTTTTATGAGAATAAATTGCGGTGCTTATCTTCCCCCGATGGCGGCACCAGGGTGCAGCTGCACCTCTTATTGTTACGCCGCTGTCCTCCCAACAAGTCCTTACAAATGTTAGGTCAAAAAACTTACTTATTTTATTATTTTTAACAAGAACTGAAAACGAGTTTTCTTGGTTTACTTACCTTGTCCAAAACGAAGTGTACGGTTTTATAAATCATGCAGCATAGATTCTTCTCTAAAGAAACAAATTACTGTGATTCTTAACTTTAGCTTCAAGTTTGTTACTTTTTTAGGAGTATGTCTATATGTTGACATGGCATTTGTTGATCTTCAGAAGGCCTTTGATTTATTAGTGTTCTTCTACCTCACTTAATAATGGTATTTCAAGAGGTCTTTTGTTTTTATTCATAAAATTCATAAATAAATTTGAACTATAAAAAAGAACTATGTTATCTATTTTAAGTTCACTTAGAAAAAACCGATGTCAACTGTAAAACAATTACATTTTTGCTAACTTATAAATCGATTGTATAAACCCTAATTAGTCATTAACAAGCCGTTACCATTTTGTTAGCCAATCAGTGAACTTAAAATTTAAATTTTATCCAATTTAAAGGACAGTTACCTAACAGATTTAACGTTTATGCACCCGGGAATTATTAAGCTATAAAACACTAACAGGCAACACGGTTCTTTAGAACTGCTTTATAGTAAACTGAATATTGTTAAGGTTATAAACAACGAACAATTTTCCAACAAATGTATATCTTGTTTAACCCATACAATTCAGGGAACTTGTCCTGAAAAAGTGGGAAATACTTGCGCAAATGGAAAACCAATATACATCTGAGTTTTTGAAACCTGACCCTCCAACTTACGATGCCGTTCTTGTACCAGTGATCCAAAGTGATTGTATAAGTATAAGCTTGGCGTCCAATGTTTTGGTTGGATTCCAATGTTTTCAATAACTTAACTTTGCCGAAATTGAAAAATTGTGATACCGTGTCGCACACGTTAAAGGCACGGAGAAAGAGAATGTGCTTCTTCAGGTCCACTTTCCATGAGAAACCGTTTGATGGGTAATACTTCTGTACTACTGCTTCACTGATCTTCCCTAAGTTTTTGGATACTTTCTCTAACATTATCTACAAGCAACACAAAATTAAAATGATTTGTTAGTTATTATCACACAAATTACCATATCCGGATCAATATTTGGATTTTTTGTCAGAATTTTTCTTTTTCTTACAGGGACGTCTATTGAAGATTGCCGGCTAATTGACCCAGGTGTACAACAAGATCTTTGTGACTCTTCATCAACTATTATTGAATCAGGTGATTTTACGATGGAACCATCATCCTGAATTTCATATTCTCCTTCAGTCTAATAAAATTGAAAGTATAAGTTTATCTGCTACAAATTTGAAGTTTTTTAAGTTACCAAAGGTACTTGTACGTCTACAGCCAATAGATCTTGTTCCGAGTTTTCCCATTGGTCTTCAGTATCAACAGAAGTTTTTCGATCAAAAGATGACTTATGCGAACGAATGATTAAGGAATCGTTCAAAAAAATGCATTAGGTTGTAATACCATAATGAAGGTTTATAAACCTGTAAAAGAAAATCAGATTGTGCACTTGACAAATTATATAGCTATTGACTTAAGAACTATTGAATTATTGAAACAAAAACGTCTTCCGGGATTGGACGGCCCTTACGATAGGTGGCGAAACATTGGCAACTACGGTTACCAGTTTAACACAGTCCAATCCCAGAAGACGTTTTTGTTTCAATAGCTATTGACTTGTCAATAAATTTTGCTACCTCTTCTTCACTAGTTCCACTGTGCAATGTGGCTAACACCTTCTTGCGCTCATTCGAATACGTCGTACGAAGTCCCAAAAATTTTTGTATTTCTGCCTCAGTTATTGTTGGAATTAATGTTCTTAGGCTTTGCGTAATTATATTTAACGCTAAACTCCGCATCTGTTTATTATGGTAATGTTTGTGTTTAACTAAAAACAAACAAGGATGTTGAGCATATTGTTCAATAAGCAACGTAACTTGTTCATTTGTCCAACCCATTTCTTCATGTAATAACATCCAATTGTCTTATATATAATTTTGAATTACCAAAATTAACATTACCTACCTAAGCTGTTGTGTTCAGTAGTGTTCAATAACGATTCAATACTATTATCATAACCACACAAAATTTTGAAGTAAAACGTGCTAGTGCTATAAACAGCTGATATTTCTCGCTTCGAGTTGTGTGCAGTGCGCATACTCGTAGACAAAATGTTGAAAATTGTCTCGAAATAGAGCAGGTTTTAATTTTACGACACAATCTAAAAGCCATACAATATTACACTCAATTTGCTGTTTGAAATTACACAATTTAGATTGTTCCAAAATTGTTCAATTTCTTGTTCAAGAAATTGTCTAATGTAAAACGTCTATAATACATATAAAAACTTACAAATCTATTTTCATTCGCTGCAATAGCTTTACCAAATATTTTATCTTCATTTTCCCTTATGTTACCAATTTCTTTTTAATGTTCTTAATATTTTCACGTCAATATTAAAACTAATGTGTTTGTTGTTGCATAATCTTTTCGCTTTTATTATTTGGGTTTTCGTTAGATCTATGTGGTTCAGGATTAATAAATTCGATGTCGTTGATGGTAACATTTACGTCATTTTCTTATCCACTTCTGGTTATAGATATTTTGCTTTCAGAAGTATTACGTGGTCTTATATGCGGTGTTAAAAACTGTATATTTGAGAACCACTGTCATTAACTTGGTGGCGATTTTGGCATCTGTTGCAAATCGTTCTTGTGACGTTCTCCATTGGGCCTGTATTTCTTCTACTGCAATCATTCAAAAAATTTAGATACTGAAGATAAAGGACATATATTACTTACCTGTACAGTTAAGTGTTTTACTCATTTCCTTCCAAGCGTTGTTTTTCATTACTTTGTCAAATATTTATTTGACTAATAATGTAAATAACTGAAGGGTACACAAAAATAACGATCAAAGTCACAATACATTAGTATCGAGAAAAACACAATTTAATATTGAAAACGCTGTCAAAAACAAAACTAAATTTAACAAATTATAGACCTAAACACCAATTATTTTCTAAAAAATGAAAAATTAAAACCCTATAGTGAATATTAAAAAGAAAAGATAACAAAACACAACACAACCAAATAAAAACGACCAAACAGTTCACACGTATAACTTATGTGACTATCTGCAATAAAATAAAATACGCGAACGTTGCACATAAAAAATAGTGTAGTATGTAACTGGATATTTTATATCATTTCATCATCTTGAGTATCAATCGTGTTGGGTCATTCTGAATAATGCCTCTGCGTTACATCGCCATAATATTTCCCAAAAAATGTAAATTTTTAACATCTCACTTGAAAAGATACTCGATTTGCAAATTATCTTTGTTTTGAATCATCTTCCTATTGTAAATTAGATACCTTTCCCAAGATTCATCATTATAAGAAGTGCGTAGGTTAATAGTTTGGGGTTTGATTCTGAAAAGCATCAGCTTCACATATTGGACGTGTGTAACAAACCGGCACTTTGCCTGTCGTATGATTTCAAAAATTATTTGCTGAGATTCACCTATAGAAAATCAAGTAAGTTTTTTTTTCTTGTTAGCTTAAAAATCTCATTACGGTCACTTGGTAGCTCACATTGGGATATTTGGTTTATCGAAGCCATTCTAAATAGCTATACCCACAAACAAAAAAGGAATTTTAAATTACTCTAACCGTTTCTTTACTGTTGTAATAGAATGGAGGTAACGTAATACTAAATAAATTTTATTTTGCCTAGCCACTTCACAAGTTCACAGTTGTCTGCGATTCTGATATTATAGACCTTGATCGTTTATCCACTGGACGGCTGGAGTCTGATCATTTTTGCAAAAGGTACCTAACTTTAATCGCATATTTTGCTTATTTATGACCGTTATTTCAAATTTCTTAAAGTACACTTTTTAAACTATAATATTACATATTTAACTCATTTTGACCGAAAATGTGACTTTGATCGCTGTTCCCCTGTACCCTTCAAGTGTATTGTAGAATGAATTCTAGAAATAATCCTACATCGATAGTTGTAATTAATATTATTATTTTGAAAGACCAAAAATTGTTAAGTACATGATTGATCCTCGTTATAATTTTTTAATTCAGGTTATGTTATGATGATAATGTTAAAATCTAGAATATTTCTGCATTCTTAAAATGTTAACGTTGATATAATCATTATTGTGAACAAACAAACAGGAAGTTTTCACTCTTCTTGTACTAGTTGTTTGGTCTGCGGCAAAATGAGCAAGAACATTTTCATCGAAATCGGAATTTCGAATTGATCTCGTATGAATTGTAACGTTGTAATTGTTATCTACTCCGTTGTTAATTTATAATTAATTCCATATCACGATATTTCCTTACAACATTTTTTATTGGGTTTTTCGGTCACTGTTGGAATGGCTGTCATTAGTACAAGGCCGCTTTAGAAATGATTAATGTTCGTCAAACTACATTTTATTAAATACGTATGTTTTTTTGTTGTAGAAGACGGCAGGTGAGTTTTTCAAATAGTAGAAAAGTAGATCTTTCTTTTTGTAATTTAATTGCAGTAAGTGGTACCAAAATAGTTATATTAGATGCTAATACATGTTTCACAACTTTCTCTTCATCGTTTATATGCCCAAAGAAGTAACTTATTTGAAAAATTGTTGTACCCAGGAAGGCTATATCTGCTACCGATTGGTTGCGTATTGTGGTTTGCTTGCATATCGTTGTTGCTTGAGTATTGTTGATGGAAGCACAGGGAAGATTGAGGAACCGAAAATAAACGGTTGGAAACTGTTTAATGTATGGTAAACTCCTACACTTTTATATTCAAGATTTGATCTTTCTTCTACTAACCAATTAAGGTTAATATGCCCCCATCCTGTTTTGTTTTACATCGTGGATGCACTCGTGTCAATTAACATTGTAATTTTAATTCAGCGACTTGTAGGATCTTTATAATGTACGTTAAACAGGAAACACATTATAGAGGAGATTTTAATGTTCTTTAAGTAGTTTGCTACAACACATAAGCTACTGTTGTACGTGTTAATCAATTTGTTTTAGCATTTCACTAAATGCCTGGAGGAGATCGATCGATTCCAAAATAGTTTGTATAATAAATTAATTTTTTACTCATTGATTTGGGGTAAATTTTGAAACTATTGATTAAACGCCTAGATTGTTATTAAATTAGTTTCCTGTTTATGATTTTGAAGCCAGCACGTAATCTCACTTCATGATAACCAACAGAAAAACACTAAAAAACTGCACCAAAAACTTTACTCGGACACGTGTTTCAGTAGCTAAGCTATCATCATCAGCAAATAGACGCTGCAGTTTGTGTTCCTTTCCTTTGATCACTGCATGATATTGTTTGTTGTTAAACTGCATAAATCGATTTACGGATTTTATATTCAATCGTTGAATGTTGATATGTTGAAATACAGTTCCATAGATTTATTGATATTTTTGAGTTTCTATTTAAAGTTTGTCTAGTCTGGTTGTTATTTCTATTGTTGATGAAACAATTACTTTATCTAAATATTGCCATCTTTGTTTTAATTGTTTTATCAGCTGGCGCCCATTACGATTTTTCGTAACCATTTACTTAAATGAAAAATTCAAATGAAAAAGGTAGAGACAAAATTTGTAGATAAACTTATAAACTATTTTATTATTATTATTATTTTAAAATTTTGCAGTTCATTTTTATAATTCACTTATAAAAATGGCCACCATTCTAAAGTTTTACTTTTCTTATTAAAAGTGTTAATTAGAAAGTTAGAAGGCTCCAAATTACCTTTGTTTCTTAAAATCGGCCAAGAAAATGGTGGAGTAATAAGGAATTTATAGAAAACAAAAAACGGCTGTGCTTTTGAAAACAAAGATCAAATCAAAAAATTTATTTGAAAAAAAATGTTTTTCTTGGCGAGATCTATAACCTCTATTATGTTGTTTACTTATAGTATTAAAGTATATAGGAATATCAATTAAGGTAATTCATAAAGGGGTCTATTCTGTAACTCATAACGACCCGTTAACGAGTCGTTACCTAACGATTATCGGTATGTTAACGACTTTTATTGAAAAGTTATTCTGTAAGCAAATAGCCGTCGTTCGCTAACTACTTTGTCGGTGATGTGAAGTGGTTTAATTAACGACTTTGTAAAAGTAGTTGTTAGGATTCAACGACTGTCGTTCATGTCTTTGTGCTGTCATTAGACTAAATAATTCATCATTATTACGATTATTTATATAAAAAGAAACATTTTATTATAAAAATGAACAATTATTTACTATTAGAAGGGGCAATCGACGAATTAGAAAAAGGTATGTAATCCAAGAACCAAATATTTCAGCCTGACCTCAAAAATTCCTGAACACATATTTGCAGGTATCGATTGAGGCAAGTGAATGCCACGCTCAGGGATGTTAGCAATCCATTTGATTTACCACAAAATATTTTTCAGCGGATTTACAGGTTGGATCGCCAATGAGCTTCTGAATTGTTTAATTTAATGTTGCCTCATATGAAAGTACAACAAAGAACAACTAAAATTCCTCATGTGGTAAAAGTACGCGATGTTGATTTATTAAAAAAACCTGTAAACAAATTACTTTATGCATCTTTAGTTTATAACAGCTTTACACTTCTTTGCACACCGGAGCTATCAAAAGTCTGTGGGTAAAGATAATAACCTGGTTTGTCCTAAGCTGCTGTAAGTCGCTGTTTACAAGAAATTGTTGACATTATAACACAGCATATGATGCATACGTATATCAAGTTCCCTAAAAACATGCAACACATTGTAAGAGTAAAAACCAGGTAACCTTCAGTACATCAAAACGAACATTTTTTTGCAATCCAAATTTATTTACAGGTTCTTTAAAAATTTAATATTCCAGGTGTTGTAGGGTGCATCGATTGCACCCATATTACAATAATACCACCTTCTGCAAATGATACCCAACATCCTGCACATGTTTTTATGAACAGAAAAGGATTTCATAGTATCAATTGCCAAATTGTTAGTTTTACTTCTGTAAAAAGGATGATAAGTATATTACATTGTTTTGTTTAAGATTTGTGATGCAGATTTGAAAATTTTGGCAATCAACGCCAGATTTTTAGGTTCCGTTCATGATTCTGCTATATGGATGACCAGCAATATTCAGCAAATGCTACATCGAAATTATAGACAAAATTATGACGAAACTACATGGTTGTTAGGGGATTCAGGCTATCCATTGCAACCATATCTTTTAACGCCAGTTATTGGAGCTGTACCTAAATCACCTGAGGGACGTTACACTAGGAGGCATTGTTCCGTGCGTAATACTGTTGAACGGTGCATTGGTCTTTTCAAAGCGCATTTTCGTTGCTTGCGTAAAGACCGGGTGTTACATTGCAAGCCCCAAATGGCGGCACGAATTGTGTATTGTTGAGGTGTACTGTACAATATTATGAGAAATCGTAATATACAAGTTCCTGATCTTAATATAGAATACGGTAATGAAAAGCACAAATTCAGCCTCCGAAGTTACTCCAATTATGATTCAATCATGCATTTGTAGAACATGAAGAAGATATTGAAGCTAACCAAAATTTTCATCACCCAGAACAAGAAAATAGCCTTCTGGCTGAAGGACGCAACGTTAGACGTGCATTAATTGATAATATTTTTGCATAATTTTTTGTTATATACTTAATTTACAATAAACTATAATTAGTAATATATAATTTTATTAAGATAACATCATTCTATAAGTAAATCAACATTTGGGTGTTTTAACTGTAATTTTAGTAACTCTAATTGATATTTTTTTCCCTCAATTTCAACTAATTTTTGTAAATTTGAGTTGATTTCCGATAATATTCCAGTTTGTTTATTTAAATCAATTGTATTTTTTCAAATTGTTCTCTACAAGAAGATAGTAATGTACTTTTAGTCTTTTTTTTTTAATTTTATGTCGGAT
Source organism: Abscondita cerata (assembly GCA_030710515.1). Lineage (NCBI taxonomy): Eukaryota > Metazoa > Arthropoda > Insecta > Coleoptera > Lampyridae > Abscondita > Abscondita cerata. The sequence goes on from JALBCR010003122.1 coordinate 302,466, forward strand.
GAATAGTTCCGTTTATTATGAATGGTAGTTGTGATTGGTTCTGGAAGGGCTGGGTTCACAAAAGTCGATGTTTCTTGTAGCTCTACTTCTTCCAAAGAAACTATTTCCTGCTCATGGTCTAATTTTTCTGTAAAGTAACAACGTTTATTAAGTAGGGTAATTTTAATAAAATGTTACACACACCATCCTCGGGAATATCCACTTCAGGAACACTTTCAAAACCATCGATAACCACCCTTCCGGTCACATCTATGAGCATATTTTGAGATGGGCATCACCCCATTCCACCTCAAAAAAATTCTATTTATCATCATTCATTGATTCCTTAAAAAAATTTTTCATTATCACAGATTTTACCTTATTAATTTGATAAAGCGAACCATGATTCGCGAAACGTCATTTCCATAAATATAAATTCTTAACTTTGTTACTTGTTGTTGCGTTGCAACACAGTAACGATAAAGTTAGTACAAATGTTGTAAAAAATCACCATTAAACTTTCAAAATACTGTATATTGTTGTTTTGTTGTTTTTGAGCGCGTTTCTTCTTATTGAGTGTTTCAGTCATATCGCGCACTCTATAGATAACTATAATAATATATAAGTACTGAAGACAGCAAAATGAAATTGCAAAAGATCCCAAAACATTGACATTCGTATTCTCGTTGTTAAGCGACGAGCTGAGAGCGACGAATGTTGCACGTTAAGGTTGTACTATTTTTATTAAAAACATCGAAAGTCGTTAGACTACGCTAGCGTTTAACGATAGTTGTTACAGAATACGATATAGTCAACCAGTCGTTCAGGTTGTCGTTAAAACAGTCATTCAGAGCAAAATCGTTTGTTAACGACTAGTTACAGAATAGACCGCTAAGTAATGCCAACAGATAACTGTAACTACGATTTATTGTTTTAATGCAAATCCTCATGTAAGCGATAACTTTGAACACATAGTCTTTGCTTTACTGTGCAACGCTATGGAACAATACTAGTGGAGGTGGTACATTCGACATCCTACAACAATTCAACTTATAAACTTCTAAGATCTTCTTTAAAATCATATTCTTCTTCATCTCCGTCTTTCAATTCATCAAAAAATTTTCTTCAAATTAACAACTATCTTAAAACTGTTTATGTAACTGTTAGGGGCTTTTTTCTTAATTTACAATTGACGGTCGATTAGTCATATAATTGCGAAGAAAATCTATTGTAACGTAACGATTTGACTTAACTGATTTAAGATCTTAAGGCTGAATAAAATATACTTTTAATGGAGGAAAAGCAGTTTTACTCAACTGTGTCCGAGATTTGAGGGACATGTATTGCTATCTCGGTTATAGTAAGAGGTAAATAATTATTTAAGTGGGCAATGTTTTTTAGAATTTTGTTCCCATCTTAATAATGTTTTAACATTTTATGAATTCTTTTTAGTTACTGAGTTATTCCCGATAAATAGAAACTCTGCATTTTTTACTACCCCTCGTTTATCGGTTATTTGAAAACATACCCTTTTTTGGTTTTATATACCTTGCATCTTCCGCACAATATATTTCACATCGAATTTGCACAGAGTTTATTACTCGTCTTAAGGTATTTTTGTTTATGCGTCTGGAAGCATTCCGAACTCTTTCTTCTAAAATTTGAACATTTTCAGGAGCTTCAAATGAGTAAGTTTAATTGTTGAAAAATCCCCACACAAAAGAGTTAATGGGAGTTATATCAGAAGATCTTGCAGGCCACAAAATATCTCCATCGTTTGCTACCAACCTATTTGGAAAATTTTCTTGTAAGTAATTTTTGTCAGCTACAGCTAGATAACCATTGTGCATAAACCAAATGTGATCCAACTTACCACGAAGTGCTCTTACTGCTAAAATTATTAGATTTTGTAAAAGTTTGAGATTTAAATTATAATCATATATAAATATTCCAATTAGTTCATTTACTAAAAAAATATTAATTAAGTTTTTTTATACTTTATACTATGATACTACACCAGACATTAAAACCAAATCTTGTTTGAAAAAACCTTTGTGATGTTAGGTACGGATTTTCTACAGCCTAGTGGTGAGTGCCTAATAAAAATTTCATTTTTCGTAAATTCCCATACAAACTGAAACGCAAAAATATTTCATTGACAAAATACTATTCTTTACTGATAATCAGTAGGGGTTAAACCTTGTAGATTTGTATGGATGGTATTTATTAACAGTCAATATTCGCTGAACTGAAGACTTTGGAGTTTCTTTTTCATTACCAACTTTTCTAACCCATACGATGATGTCGGGTTATTATTAGTGTATTGTATCACAGCATTATTTCGCTCCTCATTATCAATCTCATATTTGTAAATTTACTGCCAAATTTCTAAAATAATTTTATGTTACTGACGCTCCAGAAATCTATTTTCATTTATGTTAGGAGCACTGTAGAGTTTCAGTGTGCTGCAAAATTTGCTTCTAGCATATCTAACTTTCCTTCGTTGGTATAATTTAAAACCATAATTAACGTACAGATGTTCAAAATATCACCACATAATAAAAAAAAACTAAAAAACAAAATAAACTAAATTTAAAATAGAATAAAACATCAATCTAACAATAATTATAACGATTCAAATCAATAAAAAGACCACTTTTAACAATAAGAAATTTGATAACTTAAAAGACACGTCTGAAATTAAATTCTTTGACAAGTTTAAACAGAACTAATAAGAACGGCTTACTATAATAATCAAACAAATTAATTTTTATAATAATATGTAGTCTGGATGTCGTTTATCTTTCTTTTAGGAGATGGGGTCTTTTTTTATACAAAACAACCAACTTATTTGTTTTGTATAAAAAAAGCCCCATCTCTTAAGAGAAAGATAAAACGACATCCAGATTAAAAATAAAAAGGAGAAAAACCAATTGTACTGATAATAATAATATGTACATAAATTTAATGGTTATTTTTAATATTTTTAAATACTGTTTATTGGATAAAGTGAAACCTACGTAATAATACATTTTTGAAATCAGCACAAAAATGCTATTTAGGACAGTAATAATCCAATATGGCGTCTATAAGAAAAAACAAAGTTTTGGACATTATCTCAAAAACAAAAAGTGATCATTTTTATTTGTTGTTGTTGTTAAAAAGAACTTCAAAAGGTGTTTATAGATGGTACAATCCAATATATTGTATGTTTTCAAATAACCGATATTTATTTATTTAATCGTATGGTACATTTTAAATATTGTATTGTGATGTAAGTGTTATGTATGGTGCCCCAGAAGATCAGTTTAAACCTGTACAGTGTGGTGACGAAACCGTGTGCAATAGTGGATTGGTTAGCCTTGGCAAAGCATTTACTTCAAGGTTTAGGAAAACCACTAAAACCTAAACATGCCAACCCTTACCCACCCTAGTATTACATGTAATAATATTAATTAAGTGTGTAATGTAATTGTGTTTTGTGAAATTATGTTGTACATTTTTTTCTAATTATCCGGGGGGGAGGGTCTTGTTGACCAGGTCCGGAAACCAAAGTGGTGATTTTTAGGAACAACATGTTTTCTTGTTGTCCATGGAGTACTGTAAGCTACTGATCACCTTCCATATTTTATATTTGCACCAAGAACCCCTAAAAAGACACACACGAGAAAAAAAACTCTAAAGAAAATTGACGTACGTTTTGACGTTTAATTCCGGAAACCAAAGCGGTGATTGTTAGGAACAACATGTTTTTCTTGTTGACCATGGAGTACTGTAAGGTACTGATCACCTTCCATATTTTATATTTCCATCAAAAACCCCTAAAAAACACACACGAAAAAACTCTAAAGAAAATTGACGTACGTTTTGACGTTAACGTATATTTTTTACCGATATACCGATATACGAGGGGTAGTCAAAAATGCAGAGTTTCCGTTGATCGCGAATAATTCAGTAACTTAAGAGAATTCATAAAACACCATTAAAACGGGAAAAAATTTTGAAAAACATTGGACATTTAATCGATTCTCTATCTTATAATAACCGAGATAGCAATAGCCACTCGAATATGAGACACAGTGTATACTATTTTGACAGAAAAAAAATTAGAAATTATTCAATGTGTTTTGAGAAATAGAAGTAAATTTTACTTTACAAATATCAATCGTATCATTAAAAAATGCAACAGCTATCAACCTAAAAGATTTATTTAGCGATCGACCTTATTTCCGCTTTGTGAAGTATTTACAAACTAAAAATAACTGTATAGATAATCATTTTTAGTTTGCGACTAAAGTTATTAAAGAAAATTCGCTTTAATAATTATAAACACATCAGTCAAAACAGTTTACTAAACATTGAAATAAAACGTAGAAATTGTGTAATTATAATCCCTAAATTCCGTTCCGTTTACTAAACAAAATGTTAAGACATTTCGCAAATTAATAAGATCATATTCTACCGTAGAGTTCAATTTCAATGTTTCAGAACACGATTTTCTCAGAACCAAATAAAATTTAAATAGAAATAAACTTAGCAAAAGATTTTAGAATGCAAAGAGGGATTACGTACATTCGATTTGTGTATTTCAATAAAGCATGCAAACGTATACACATGGAAGTAATCGAATGCGACCCTTTTTATATATTTGTCTTTTTCAGAATCAAATTTTTTACGTAAGAGCTCAAAAATTCTTACATAATATTAAAAACTATAGTTTCCATCTTTATTAGATTTTAGTTTTATGTGAAAGTGTTTGAGTTTGTATAGTAGCTAGAATGTTGTACTTTTTGATAAACAACAAATTGATTTATAAGCTCTGTAAACAATTTATAGACTTAGAAAACCAAATTTAATTTGCTACAACAATATTGCGGATTATATTGTAAACACAGGCAAGCTATTGTTTTGTTTGGATAGATGTTAAACAATTAAAACTAATGAAAATCGTATACAACTTTAGACACTATCAAACTTTAATTTTGTATACAAACAAAAACGCATTATATCATTATATCTTTATCGCATTTTGTTTGTCTTATTCCAATTAATTGATACATTTTATACAATTTTCTGTAAATAACTAATACTGGCGGACTAGTCAAACGTGTCCATTTTTCTAAACAAACTGCCATTTCTAAATTATATAAGCATTGAAATAATAAACTACAGCAATCCTAAAAAACAAACCTTGCATGCAACTATAGTGGCGACACTTTATTAATCCTAAGTTTGCTGAGTGCGCATTAAAGAGGGTTGGTTTCAAGTGGAAGATGTCGGCGCACAATAACCAAAGGCTACCGATCTTCCTAATTTTATAATTTATTTATTTATTTATTCGTATGGTACATTTTAAATAATGTATTGTGATGTAAGTGTTATGTATGGTGCCACAGAAGATCAGTATAAACGTGTATAGTGTGGTGACAAAACCGTGTGCAATTGTGGATTGGTTCATCTTGGCAAAGAATTTGCTTGAAAGTTTAGGAAAACCACTAAAACCTAAACATGCCAACTCGGTATGCATATGTAATAACATTATAGGTAAATAAGAACATAAAATATAACAGCACAACCATTGCACGACGACATATAATAGACCGGTCCAAACGCCAGTCACAACAAAAAAATAGGTTAAAGAAATAGCAAAAAAAAAGTAACGAAAAAACAGATAATCAAGACAGAGAATACAAAATATTGCTGAACTTCAGTTGTCCTTCAGATTCGTAAACCATAATATAGCTTCATCCGTTAAATTACGAATGTTTACAAACCCTCCTTTAAACTTTGTTAATAGACAATCCTCTACAATATGTGTAACAGTCTCTGGTTTTTTGATCAAAGCCCGAGACAAACATTAAACAATAAATTCATAGCAACTGCAACCACATGTATCCCTGGTTTGTTTAAACAGGTGGAAAGCCACAGAGTTAAGACTGTTTCTGACATAGTTAGGTCCTATTGTTCTCAAAGGACTTTTTCCAAACCACATGTACGAACATTTTCTACTACTTCATACTAGTATGAGAATACCATTAACAACAGGTTTTCCTTTTGAAAACTTTTTAGGTCAAGTAATACGCTTGTTAAGGTCAAAACGTAAACCAAGTAGTTAGAAGATTATCAGAATTTAAAAATAATAAAAAACCGTCTTGCAAATCTAGAAAAGGTTTCTATATGTACAAACAACAAACGTGCCTTGTATTTGTTCTTTATTAAAACAAGCAATTATTTTCAGTTTCTGAAATTATTAATACCTTCGTTTTGAAAAGTTCCATTTATAACAAATTCACAATTTCTTTTGAATATCCGTTGTCTTCTTCCTACTTCGGGCTATATAAATTTTTGAATAAACTAAAATTAATTGAGATAAACATATCTGTTCAATGTAAATGCTTCGTTGTTCCATATAAAGAATTTCTTGTGTCTATAGACCTACTACACTAAATGTTGTTTCGAAGTTGTTGCGGTTAAGACGAGATCACACATGGGTGAGGGCACTATCATAAATAACACTATAGTCGTTTTTATCGATGAAATTTACTTACGTTTTACACGGATCTAAATAAACTATAAGATATAAATATGGTCTCGAATGGTTTGAACATTTATAAAAAACGTTTTTCTAACAGAATGAAGAATCCTGGGACGTTGTTTTCAGGCTTTGCACAAAGAACAGTGAATTATGTGCTTTCTTCTTGGGCAAACCAAGATCTAAGTGTATACGGGTGGTCCAGGTTATAGTAGCAATAATTCACCATGCAATAGTCCATCGAAAAATAAATCGATATACATACTTTTATTTTTTCAAGAACTCTCCCTAAGAAAGATACTAGATATTATTATAAAGATATTAAACACAATTATAAACTTACCATTTAGTTGTGAGCATAAATGATGCAGAAAAGTATACTTTACGTGCGGCTAAAGAAAGCGATTTAGATTTTGATCAATCACAACAATCAGATAGTAGACCATGTACATCAGTTAGCAAAATAACCCCGGTTTAAAACACTCTTACTTCAAGAGATGGAGGAGACACTCCTACAAACTAATTACAACGAAAAGGGCTCGACTTTTATTCATTAAATGGTACTAATTAAATTTATTTTTAATTTTACAACAAATGCTTGTATATTGTGTTTTAAGTACAGAATTTCTTCTAAAAGAAGCATCTTCTGTATTAAATACGCAAGAAGATAAACTAAGTATAGAGAATTAGGTACTTTTACAACACATAAAGGTATAAAAGTACGGGTTTTCTTTTTAGAAAACCACAGTAATAATTTAGATTTTCTGTAAGCATATTTTTATTGAAACAGTTGTTATAGTTCGAATACTTTAATTACAATTTAAATTTGTTGAAAAAGTGACATACTCTGAAGTAGTACAACTTCTATACTATGCTATAAAAATTCAATTTAAAATAAAAATAAAATTCTCACCCCAACTATTATTATGATGTTTACTAAATCTTAATAATATACATTAAGATAATTTTAGAACTTGATATACCATTTTTGGAAAATGTAAGCATTAGTTTTGCTTTTAACTGGTCATCTCTAAATGCCAAAGTTCGTAAAGGTGGTCGACAAAACAGAAATATGAATGTGCAGAATGTATTATATTTAAGTAAAATATGTGTCTTGCGACATCTCGTGTAAACATTGACACGTATGAGTAGTATAAACTAAGAAAAATGCCAACAGTTAACTGTAACGGCATGTGTGTGTTAAAGTGCAAAGCGCTATCTAAGCGACAGCTTTAATGCTTGTAACACACGTTGCCGATAAAGCCAAGATAACTTGTGCAGAAGTACACACGCAACAAAAAAACAAAAGAACGCAACAGAAGTACACCTCTGATGAGCTCACAATAAGAGCGAAATGCTGCATCAGGTGTTCTTTTGTTGCGTGTGTACTTCTGTACAAGTTATCTTGGCTTTATCGGCAACGTGTGTTACAAGCATTAAAGCTATCGCTTAGATAGCGCTTTGTATTATATTTACTTTATTTTATTCCTTGTACATCTAATACTTTTAATATTTTACCAATAAATGCATTACAATCAATGTCCACCAAATCTTTATCATATTCTCTATACCTGTGCGGCTAATACATTACCAATACACACATTAATATAAGTGTCCAACATTTAGCTTTCAATATTGCTTATACTATGTGTGTGACCAAAATCTTACCAATAAATGCCCAATCAAGTATTTTATTACATTGTTTATACATGTATGGCTAATATATTACCAATATGCCCATTAAAATAAGTTTCCAACATTTATAATATATATCCAACACAAAAAAGCTTTACATTTTTATTAAATTTCCAATAAAGAGAAAGAATATTAGGATAACATTTTGTGCTGTTTGGGTTACATCCAAATTTATTATTTTATTCTAGTAGATTGGCTTTTTGCATATTTAATTAATTTTAAAAAGCAAAGAATCCACAACTACATTGTTGCCAGAATTCGGTTGGATCTAGATACTATAGATCTAGATTTGACATGTAGATCTAATAAATGAATCTTGATTCAGATAATTTCTGACAGATCTAATTAAGATCTAGAGTATTTTATCCTTTTATTTTCTTTAACTAAAAGTGTCTGATTAAATAAATAATCGGTTACTTAGTCGACTTTATAATTACATACTTAACTTAGACTAAGATGAAAATATTTTCAAACTATGTCTATCTTTCTATTCATGACATGGATCATTGTTGATAGCACTGAAGTGCATAGTAACATTTGGTTAAGAAAACGAAATGATTTTTTTATACTTGTAATAATCGTAGTTACGTCAGTTATAGGTGTAGCGGCTTTTCTTATCCCTTTAGTCTCTGGTAAGTACAAGTATTGTTAATCGATAAAAGAAAACGTTTAATGATATATGTGCAAGCTATATTTGGATAGCAATCATTCCGATTACAGTAGTCGAAAAACATTATTCAGTAATTCAAAACCAGTACATAAATAATTAATAAAAATTGTATTTATTTATTAATTAGATAGATGCTTTACAAATATTTAGTCTATACGAAAACGTTTGGAGACGGCCAAAAACGCGTTTGTAAGAAGGGTTTTGACGACGACCACACTACCAGTGTGGCAAAGTTTTTCAACGATTGCTAACATTACACGTTTACTGGGAGATGTTTTCTTAAACACTTGTGCGTATTTTTCTAAGAGTTCCTGCAAACTTGGGCCGTTATTCCGCCCAGTTTCGTATATGAGCGGAATTAATGCTTTACTATAAACACTTTTTCCTGAGTTCTAAGACCAAGCAAATTCATAAAGCCCACACAATTCCAAAGTATTCTAAAATTTGGTACTGTTTATTTTGGAATATAACGTACTTTTATTTAACTATGGTTTTTGGTTTTTTATAGTCTAAGCTCTGTTTTTTATCGGAAATCTCAAATCTTTCTTTTTTGAAGCCTCTTTATGTGCTATTACAAGAAAGATAGCCCAATTGCAGTTAGTCCCATTTTTTTAACGTCTTGCTTCCAAAATAAGTTGTTGTTATATTTCAAATATTTTAGGTAATATTTTTAAACCTATCAAATTAGGTTTTGGTGTAAAAAAATTGCTATAAACCTACAATATATGCTGATAGAAGTGTTATTTCTAGAGATAATTCAGTTGAAATGTTAGTCAAAATAGATGTAAAAATGCTTTTAATTCAATTGAACATAATAAGTTAGTTTATACTACTCATACGTGTCAATGTTTATACGAGATGTCGCAAGACACACATTTTACTTATTGAACATAATGTTTTTTAACTTGTATTAAAAATCAAATTTTAGAACTTTTTCTATATCTATAGCAGTGTTATGTTCAACCTTTGAATCTTCTATGTAATCGTAACCTTATTCAGTCTTGTGTTGGTGTACAGCAAGGTGATCTCTTGGTACTGCATTTTTAGTCGCAAAGAACGTGATTATATTTTGCGACTCAGTCGCGCTTTAAAATTCGTTTATAATCGCGCGGTTATTTAGTAAGGGATGGATATTGAGGACGATTGTAATCAGATCACCGCTGTTAATCTCGGGAGTTGCGGATGGACAATTGATCGCGTTAAAAATTGCCAGTGTGTTAAGAAATGTTAAGAAACAAGCAGATAAGTTACGAAAGCAACTTTTTAATAATAAAATACCCCGAAAGTGATAGTTTTACATGCATATGGCCGAAAGAAATCAAATATGAAATAAAAGTTAAAATAATTGCGTGTATTAGATTACCTTAACTTTTGAAGATTTACTCGATACGTAAACGTATCTCGATGATGCAACTACATAATACATAATACGCATAAGGATACAGTGATGTGACCGAAGTGCCTATTAGAAAACTGATAACCGCCGTCGATCAATGATATCCTGGAGATGACTACCCAACATTAAGGTTTGTCTAAAAAAACCGAGGTACAGATTAATTTTATTAAACGAAAGGAATGAAAATAAGAATCATCCTTAGATGTTGATTTTGTTTACAAATAAATCATCTTCTTCACGTAGTTCCAACTATCCAAGCGGAACATTTCCCAATTGTTTTCAATAAGGTACCCAATAAAACTGGACGTTCGAAACTCTAAAAATCTATTACTTTTTAGAGTTTGTGCTTGAAATCTTTTTCGAATTAACTGCTTGAGATCTGTATCCGTTTCGAAATCTCTTCCTTCATTTGAATAACTTCCTAAATAAAGACTTCTGTTTCTGCTTTTTATTTGTTTCAATTTAAAATCTAATAATTTTCCGTATATTGTTTCTTTCTCTTATAACTTAAAGCGAACGTACTCTTTGCTGCCTACTATCGAAAAACACTAATTTAATTCTTGAGCAGTTTTACAGTTATTACATTTTGGTGTACAACGAAGTGTTGTTTTAATTTATTTTTATTCTGCCCAATTGCTTCATTTCTGGGTCGGATAAAAACCAAAAGAACAAAATAACTACTTCAAATGATAGTAGCTAATATTCGTATGCCGATTCAAAGTGTTTGAAGAAGTTGTGAAGCACTGTTTTGGTTTATAGACATTTCTTCAGTAACCTACATACACCACTTTGGTGAATATTATTATTTAACATCGTTTACTTACAGAAATATCTGTACACCGAAACCGTTTGTGGGGTGAACCAGAAAGTGTTTTCTTTCAACATCAGTCACCAATTAAAAAAAAAACAATTTTCGAACTAAAATCGAGATATCTGCTTCCGAGCACTACTCTTGCGCCCTTCTAGACATAACACTCAAGAAAAGGTGTAGAGTATTTTATTTAAAGTCATTAGTTGAAGAATACATTTTGTTTTATTTTAATCTTAACTTAACTTAAACTCTCTCAAAAACATACTTAAAAATAACAACTATCCTAATAACATTATTAATAGAATTCTTTATTATAGTAATAATATTCCACCACCAACTCATCCACGAATTCTCAATATTCCTACAGTAAAATTATTAACGTACCTGGTTTAACAAAACACCTGATCCTGTTACTAAAGACTACTAACATCCACATAGCTACATACAATATTAATAGTAGCTACAATCTTATTTATACACTATTAAAAGACAAGACAAACAATCTTGATAAACACAATGTTGTGTACAAAAAAACATATAACAGTATTAAAAACCACATATACGACTGCAAAAACAAACGACCTGACTGCGTTAGCTGCACATCATATTGAGACGGGAAATAATTTTTGATTTTTAATCCTGTAATTTTAAATGTAGAAAATAACTATAAGAAACGTCTTATTGCTGAAATGATATGCATAGTCAAACATAGTAATAACATCAATTATAATACCGACACGCAAAATTTAAGTGGTATTTATACCTCATCTCAAAAATAAAATAGGTTGAAGGTTTTATAACGCTTTAATTGTTATCTAGTCATTCTATGTATGTTCGTCTTGACAGATTTTGTGTTTTATATACATATATATTGATGATTTATCGTACATGTTAATTTATTTATTTTCTGACGTCTTCAACTCGATGTTGTGGTGTCCGCATCCTTTGTGTGACAGATCATCTTCTGTTTAGAGTAAGTGTCAATTTATAGTAAAAGTTAATCTAAAGTCTACATTTTATTATAATCTGATAATTTTATGATTGTAATACTTACATTGTGTATTTTTAGCCTTTACCACACCACACCTTTACCACAAAAACGTTGCAGGAATAAACACTTGAATGGTTTATGGTGCTTCTCTTTCAAGAAGTCCAATCACCAATCATTTGTTTGTTCAACTTCTCAATGTTAATTTTTGTTTGGAGAGGGACATATCTTCTCAAGACAAAGTTGACCACGAAGTATAAACAGGGTGGCCTCGGCAGCCTCTATATCGAAAATCTTAAATTGCATGATGGGTCGACAGGTACCTCATATCAAAGCCCTTTCAATTCTCCATACAGCTATAAGCATATTTTTTTGAGTTAGAGGAGGGGCAGGGGCTCCCGACAACCCTATTTAAAAAAAATCAGGAAATAGTGCAATATGGCCGAGAATCCCAATTAATGCCTACAAGAGACATTCATTAACAATAAAATTTGTAATAAAGAGGAACTCCCATCTGAAAAGTCTCAATTTACAGGTCAGGTCAAATAATACGTCATTTAAAAGATATTGTAATTCTGAATTTAACCAAATACATTTTATTCCGAGAAGGAGGCCTAATGATCTCCTTTTTCAAGAAAACAATAGAAAATGCAAAATGCAGAACTAGAGATGGTGGATAAGTATAAATACTTAGGATATACAGTGAGGTACGATAATAAAGGTAAAGAACAACATTAAAGAATTAGATCAGAAGCAAATAACATAATAAAGAGGTTTGGGGTATAACAAAAGACTTAAAGAAAGGAAGGTGGATATTTGAGAGAATAGTGATAAGTGTGTTGAAGTATTAGAAATGGACACTAGAATTGGAAGAGGAAATACCAGGTTATATAGTATATGAGGAATTGAAACTGAAAAATTAGGATTTAGACAGGAAAAAGAGCAGTGAGAAAAGATAAAAAGCAACAAAGAAAATAAGATATTGTATGAATGTTCGAATGAGATAGAGGCAAAAGATAAAATTTGGTGAAGGAAAATATTATGAAAGAAGAGCATACGCAAGAGAGGAGATAAAGAAGATAAGAGGCGGAAGAAGAAGTATGGAAGAAGAAATAGTATTAAGAAATGTGGAAACTCAAGCACAAGAAAAAGCAAAAATGACAAAAGGAAAATATAACTCAAAGTATGAAAAGATTAGCAGAAGAAAACCAAATTACACACTCGGAAGAATGGGATTGGGAGTAAAAAGGTTAATAGCAAGATTCCGAGTAGGGAATAAAAGAAAATTAAAACAAGTACTAGTGTAAGAACAAAATAGTAGGTGTAGAATGTGTAGGAAGAGGTGAAAAAATATAGAGCATCTGAAACTAGAGTTCCGTGAAATAAAAGCATGGAAAAGAAGTAGAAGAGTGTTGCTGGAAGAGAAAAGGGAGGGTATTAAGTGGATAAGGAAAGTGGAGAAAAAAGAAAATGGATAGAAGAAATACAAAGGAAGATAACAAAAGTAGAATAAGGGAGTTACAGATGGTTTTTTATTTTTTTGTTTTTATGTTTATTTTATTATTTTAAAAATATGTAAAAATACCGAATTATTTGTTAATTGTAATTAAACAAATACATTGAATTGAATTGAATAATTAGTAAGATTAATTCAAGTTTGAAGTGGACCTCTGATATTGATGAAATTTCTCTGTAGATGCTAACAAGGGCCCCTTTTGTATTTGGTTAAATACAGAATTACAATATCTTTCACCTGAAGTATCACTTGACCCGCACTGTAAATTGAGATTTTTGAAATGGAGACTGCAGGGGCACCCTTTTCATTTGTCAGGGCAAATTTGATTGTTAATGAATTTCCCTTGCAAACATGAATTGGAATTCTTGTTCATATTTTAGTATTGTCTCACAATTTTTATTTTGAGGCCCTTGGGGCTTCCTAATGTAAGAAGGTGCATATAGATGTATAGAGAATTGACCTATCTGTGTGTATTTTTTTTTTTTGAAATTGTAACGTAGCTCCAAAATAGTCTGTTTTGTTTTCTGTTGGCCACCCTTTGTATAGTTTTTCTTATTTGGAACTCTCTTTTGTTCCGTTGCGTCTCAAAAAAGTAAAATATTTATAGTTTTATTTACTTCATATGGCTTAAAATATAAACACCTGTTGAATAAATTGTATAATATAATAATTCGCACCACGTACAAATAGCAATCTACTAAAATTTCAAAATTTGACAACGGATTGTATAAGCAATTTACAAGACTTTTCTATCATTAATACAAACAATTATGTATCTAGCTTAAAAACAATTTTAAATCTACTGCGGAATATCGTATACAAGGTGTGTCTCGACGATAGCATGTTAGACAATTAATGAGAACAAAAAAATTGATTCAGGTGAAAACTTGTAACTTTTTTACAAATAGACATGGTTTACTTACTGAAAATATTTTTATGGTGGTGTCATTTTTTATTTTACCGGAAGTGAATACCAACTTTGTTATTTTAAATACTGTGCCCCATTTTTTATTTAGATAAGCAAAACTTGTACAGCGGTTAGACATGGTATTGACTGTTTTTAGTATTAGACAATTTTGAAATTTATTCCTAGGGAGGTCCAAGAATGACGGTATTTAAGAAAACTAAAATTGTCAAATAGTCATTTTTCTTTAAATTGCAACTAGGTTTTTTTATATTTTCATTCGGTGCATAATTTAATTACCCATCTGCTGATATATTATGTTCCTAAACTTAAACTGAGTAATTATAGTGTTATCTGCGTTTTTCTACTTTTCTTTGAGATGCTGTAGTAAATTAATAGTGTACTTTGTAATCTGCAATTGAAAGTATTATACGACAGACAGCAAAACAGATTGCGAAGCACACTATTAATTTACTACATCATCTTCAGAAAAGTAAAAAAAATCAGACAACACGAAAGAAAAAAAGGAGAAAAAAGCAGATAACACGAAAATCATTTAGTTTAGGTATAGAAATATGATATATCAGAGGATAGGTAATTAAATTCTGCATCGAATGAAAATATAAAAAATTTACTTGCATTTTAAAAAAAATTGAAAATTTAATTTTCTTAACTACTGTTACTCCCGTACCTCCACAAGAAATAAATTTCAAAAATGTTTAATACGGAAACATAGTTCAATACTATGTCTAGTCGTTGTACAAGTTTTGTTTATCTGCCTTTATGTTTTCGTAAAATGTTAATTTTTCAGTAAACTCAAATTTTCGTTGTTAACGCCTGAAATAAAATTTTTAGAGGTAAGTAAGCCAAACCTGGTAGGACAAGACGTAAAATTTTATGCGGAAAGCAAAAATAAAATTAAAATTAGTGCATTGTATTTAAAATAACAAAGTTGGCATCCACGTCCGCTATAACCGGAAGAGACACCGCCATAAAATTCTTTTCAGTTAGTAGACCATGTCCATTTGTATAAAATTACAAATTCTTAACTGAATCGGTTTTTTTGTTCTTATTATTTGTCTAACATGCTATCGTCGAGACACACCCTGTATATATTTTAATATTTCAACTGCCAAATTGATCTTTGAAACTAAGAAATGCCAAGTACTTGGCTTTATCGACACAAACGTGTTTCAAGCATTTAAAGTTATCGCTTTGATAACGCTATGCAGTTTAACACTCACAGTTGTTACAGTTAACTGTTGGCATTTCTTAGTTTAATATTATTCATACGTGTCTATGTTACAGGAGATGTTGTTAGACACACATTTTACTTTTGATCTTATTTTTAGATTTATTATATTAAATGCAAAGTACAATTTATTACAGTATCACACTTCCTACAATAAAAAAAAATGTTGGTTCAAAATACTGCATTTTACATTACAGAGGTTTGTAAGAGATATATTAAGAGTGGATGCGTTTATACTGAATTTCGACAATCTGAGGGCACAGAATTTGAGTAATTGGTTCTATAAATACTTTAAAATATATGTTTTCTATTAGAATTTTATTATTACATACATCAACAAAAAATCGGTATTAATAATAGGGTTACTAAACACAAAACTGTGTATATAAACAATATGTATCGTACCTACATAATAAATATTTATGATACACCATAATTTATTATTTATAACAAAGTATTGTATAAGTTTTCTTGTCAAGATAAGTTTATTTAGTCTTTACCATTTCCATAAAAATCATACCGCAACATTACTTTTAAAAATTATTTTTATGCACGCACAGTTGTATCATTACGTGCACATTGCGTTTTACTCGCTTTGGAGATATATTTAAAAAAATGTTCCAACGTTCATGAAAACTACACAAGAAGTTATTTGTTACCATACTTACCTACCTAAAAGTTTTAGTTGTAAATATTTATAATTCATTTATTTACGTATTTTTCTCATAAAATAAATTAATTATTAGCAAATTGGCAACTGCCGTTGAAATTTAAACTTTTCAATAACAAAGTTTATATGATTTATGTAAGTAAACGAAAGTTGCGTAACATACAAAAAGAAGGATTACGAGGCTTTCCCATCTTCAATGCAGTAGAAAATTTCGTCTGATCAATAATACCTTTAAAGTTTTTTTATTTATAATATCAAAGTTAGGATAAATTTTAGAAAGAAATGGACTTTTTTTTTGTCAAAATAAATATTAGATTAAGTTGAAAGGTTTCTGTTGAAACTTACTTTAAAAAGTTGCAGTTTATGTCGGATGTATTGCAGAATATATACGGCAATGCCAAAGGGCATGTAATGTAATTGATTAAAGTTTTCTTATTGATTTCAATCTACGTATTGCAGTTGAATTAAATATGTTCTCCGTAAGTAATCCTTTTTTTTGTATAAAAGGGTTTTATTTGGGAATTGATAGTTGCATGGAAAGACAAAGTTGTGTGTCTTCGCATTTTAAAAAATGTAGACTTGCTGTTTAAACGAAATTTGCTTTTCAAATAAGTTTTTAAAATTTGATCTGTTTTCTCTTCAATATTATTGATTCAAAATTGTTAATTTGGTTGTTATTAATTTTTATAACAAATCTATTAATATCTATTAATTTGTAATATAAAATTATTGTATTATTCTTAATACAATATTATGTTGATTATGAACTATATTTTCAGAACATTGTAGAGAGGCATAAGTGAGCAGGAATGAAGTTACTGATTTTTATGATTGAAAAAATTAATGCTAACTGAATAAAAATTTTGAATTTTACTGAAAAAAGTGTTGACTATAATTTATAACTTCAAGTCACACAGAAAACATAACTTATGATGCATAACTAACAAATAACTAATAAAGCGTTTTGTTTCAGGTAAGAAGTTGATTCCATAATCGGTAAGATTAAATTCAATAAATATAATTGTATACAATTATGTACACAATTACAAACCACAAAACTTAGTTTGATTTTAAAATATACGTACATTTATCATACGTATGTGGAGCGTAAGTCTTGAAAGTATCTTATGTTGCTTCACAATATTGTCCACAAGTGTTATCTTATCGTTTGCCAACGTTATGGATCCATAAAATAAATACGGACATCAAGAAATATGAAGAAAATAATAACATACACTGTTTGTCTAATATAGCTACTGCAAGAACTATCTAGTGAAGTTATAAAACCAACGCTAGTTCAGAAAAAAAAAAACATAAAACGTCTCAAAAGAATTTCCATTTTTCATTTACGACTGTAGTAAAACTAAAATATATTAAACGAAACATATTTATCGTAACATGTTAAAGTGCAACTTTAAAGATCGTGCTTTAAAAGTTTCAATAGTTTTACTACACTATGTGTTTGACTATAACTTCTGTTGCGTTTATTTTATGTCCTAATTTCTTTAATTACTTCTATAGTGTCGGTTTAATTTCTATTTCAAGATCTTATTGCTATTATTTTTAGTGCGTGTAATTTATAACATAAAAGATTTAATATGGAATTATTTGCACAGTTAAAATTAAAAAAACTTCCATAAGTTTTTAGAATTAATTATTTTTCTTTTATTTGAATCAATGAATGAACAATATTTATTTGTTTTATAAAATTAACAAATGATTCAATTTTTTTCTTTTTCCCTCACTTTCTTCATCAATTTCTCAACTAGTATTGTTTTTCATTCCGTTTCCATAATCTAACTCTCCTCGCCCTTATTTTATGTGTTTTATATTCTCCCATTCATCATCACACAGTCTGCACATTCTATATCAATCACTTATTTGAATTTTTCGTTTCCGCTTCTAAATCTGACTACACTTTATTTTTCCCTCTATTATATGCTTTAGAATTCTGTCTGTTGTTAATTGGTTATATTTCTCATTATAATTACTTTCCTTCTTTTATTCTTGCTCTTCTATTCCTTTTTCCAATTATTCTTTTTTTTATTTCTGCATATATCTTTATATAGTGGACATATTATTTACTCTTACATGTTCCTGTTATTTCTTCTAATATTTATATTATTTTTGAATATTCTGTTTTCATTCTTTTGCGTTGTATCTCCCACGGTCTACCCGTCCCTTCTGTCTTTCCTTTTTCTTTTAAGTTATTGATCTTTCCATATCTTCTTTTTCTCTGTCACATTTTCTTTAGTCTCATTTTTTTTCTTTAGTCTCCTTTGTCAGTTGCTTTTCTTTCGTTTTCTATTGATATATTTTTGCAGTGTTTTGTGTTTTTTTTGCTTTTGTTTATAAATTTTCATGCCTGTACTTTATTTTTATTTTTTCTATCCTATTCTCAATCAGTTTTTTATATATGTATTTCTTTTTATCTATGTTTGTTTGTAGTTTGGTTTTACTTTTTTGTATTCCGGTTTTCTCTTTCCGTTTTTTCTGTTTCTTATATTTTCTCTTTCCATTCTCATGCTATTCCATACCTCATGCTATTTCTAGTTGTTCTTCATTCTCTTTTATATTTTTCTGTTCACATTTTTTCTCCCCATTTCTCCTTTTCTTAATATTGCGCTTTCTCTCCCTCTTCTATCATTATTACTTCTAATAGCAGGTTCTATACCCTCCTTACCCTTTCCATTTGTTAGTACATAGTCTATTATTGACTGCACTATTTCACTTATATACGTACATTCTCCTTGTTTTCATATTTTTCGCGTCTTTATTTGATTATCATAAATTGTTCAAAGAATAATAATTTCTATAAAATAACTATTGAAAAAAATTATAATAAAAAATTGCATTTTCAAAATAAAATATTGTCCTATTAAGAATAAAAATGTTGTAACAGTAGTAAATGTCAAAATTTTGTTTTAATTTTAGATTAGGTCGATAAAAAAAATAATAAAAATTAATTACGAACAAATAGATATCAATTTCGTACCCAGCACGGCTAGCTAACTACGTCAAAGGCGTCGTTGGTTGAAAGAATACAATTTATTGAATTACAAAACCGAATTAATGTTCATACTACATAATACATAATTAATAATTTTAGGCGCTACTTGTTTGACCTAAAATGAAGGACGAAAACCATTCTTTGATGAACACTGAACGTAGATAAACAAGAATCTGTCAAGCTAATAAAATCTAATAATTAAAACAGATGTAACGCTAAAAACAACAATTATATTTACACATGCCATCTTCAATACGACAAAAACACAAAAGATAGATAACAGTACAATTATCACAGTCAATATTACGCTTACAATTACGTGCACAATAAAGAGACAAGACTTAAATACTAAATAACGTCCTTGAACGTAGCACAATGAGTTTGTTTCGCATTAAATTAAAATCTCTGAAGGAATTCGATGAGGATTTCCGTAATCTCCTTGCCTCGGTAAAGATAGGTTTAATACAACTCGTAGATGTTTGAAATTAACGGATTGCTTCAACCATTAACATCTTGTAAAATGTACAACCAAACCCTCGTGCTTTATATTGATGTACAGCGATTAACAATAGGGCCACAAACCATAAATGCAGGACTCCCATCAAGGAGGTAACGTATTGGTTACCGTGCAATCAGTCCGTTAGGCCTACGTGTAGAGATTCTTCTAAAAAATATAGTTGATGCACCCGTGAATATGACATGCATTAATACCTATCACGTCGAATTAAATCGCCACACGGAGAGAAACTATTGACAGAAATCAAAACAAAAGCGACGTTTTATTTTTCACGTAACAAAGTTGTTACTATTTTTGAGTAGGAGTAGTAACACAACAAAAATAAAAAAATTTTAGAAAGAAAGATTGTGTCTATATCAGTATCCAAATTTTTAAACCAATACTCTATTTCGTTGTCCATAAACGTCTAACTTACCATCGACCATCAATGATCCTGCATATAGTTTCAAAAGTAACCATAAATATCAAGTGTGTGTTTAACTTTTGAAAATATTTGACAGGTATAATAGGAGTATCAATTTAAATACGCTAGCTTATTGTAACAATTTTTCAAAAGTTTTTAAAATTTACTCGTTCTTAAGCTATAACTTCCAGCTGTCAAGAAGGGAAAGAAAGCGATACCATCAGAACACAAAAAATGATTGATGGTAAATCAACAGAAGTGGAACAAAACCTGATGGTATTGAAAAGATACATTGTAGTTAAGTTTAAAATAATTTGCAACTTTAAATATCGGACGCCTCGGCATTAGTGTAAGCTATTTTGGAAGATGTAGCATAAATTTTGAAAATAGGTAAATAACAAGAAATTAAAAATCAAATGAAATTTTGTCAACGTTAAAACTAAAGCCGTTGACAGCTATTCCAATTTTATCGTTCTCCATGGTATTATTAGAAGTTTTTTAAGGGGGTTTTAATTCTAAATTTGTTTTGTGCCGCTGAAATAAGTAAATAACGTACACATCCAATAAATTAAGCAAAATTTCATGAAATGCTTGACTGTAGATTCAGGAAAACAACCATTATTTAAATGAAAGTGTTAAAAAGTATTCTTTGGCAGTAACTCTAAAACGAACAAAGATATTGAACTAAGATTTTAACATTTTTTTTTTTTGCAAATTTAATCTACATAAAATCATAACTATACCGTATGTTTTAAATTTCTGTGACAAAATGAGAGAAACTGTTATTATTGCGAACACTTACATTTCTTTTTTAAACAAGCCTGAGTTTGCTAAAATCGGATAAGCAGTTTAGAAGATGCAACGTTTAAATTATTTGACATTCAGGAGTTTTCCCTCTTATTAAAGCTGCTACATTAATGAGGCTCAAACAAAACTTTTGTAAATTGTTCATACTTTTCAATGATGGTTATTAATTTTATAGCTTAATTTTTCGGAGAAATCTCGAATTTTATGATTCCCAATATAATTTCTATACCCAGTAGTTTCCTAGATATGGCCGGTAACTACCTTATTAAATCACCCTGCATACATACTGCGCTGATTTTTGTTTTGAATAAAATGATTTTATATTGAATGAACATGAGACTTTAATTATTGTTGTTACTCTTTTAACTGTTATAATTTAATTTACAATATCTCAAACGCTTATTTAACAATATTTTAATTTTAAAAATCAAACGTATAATTCTTACAAATATGAACGTAACCCTAAATAACGTTACGTGCACGACTTTACGCAATTAATAATTCGTTACAATTTTATTTAATTTTAACACAAAGATCTAAATATTTTAACTTAAACTAAACTGGTAAATTCATGTTTGATTTATACGTGCAACTTTCAACCGCTTCTCGGCGGTGACCTCTTGACCATAGACTGCTTTATCATATTTTTCTTCTTTTTAGTTATTTCTTCCCCTTTCCCTTTAGGTTTTAAATTGTTTATGCATTTTTTCACCAATAACATTATTTAATTCTGGATTTACTACAACTTCGCGGGTTTTTAACAAATGCGCGGGTTTTTTCCTATGATAGCGCGCTGCTTTCTTTTGGTTTTAAAATCATTTTCAATAACTGGGTTATTTAATTTTATAATTATAACGCTTCTTTTAATAATTAACGAATCGCATTTTGTAATAATTGTTTTAAACACGGACTCAAAAACTACACGTCCATCATTCTCTACTGCCCGAGAGCGTCTCTCTATCCCACTTTCACTTTGTTCCCTCACGTACGCACAAAAATCAATGTATCTTCTTAACATACAATAAACCTCTAATATCTTACTACTAGAAATTTTACATCTATACATTACAATCACAGCAACACGTAACCCTTGTTCATATGTACAAATTCCAACACAATTAGTAATAAAAGTTAAAATTTCAGAAACGGAAAGTATAAGAATAATCTTATAACGGCTGAGAATTATTAATGAATTAATTTTTAAACTAAATATAAAGATAATAAATATCTGACAAAAACAGACGTCATCAAACTTTTGGGTTTATAAAGACGTCGCGTCGTTTAGCAATAACTTTCTTAATATACGCTTTAAGATAATTTTAAACTGTTGCAATTAATGACATAATTTATTACATTGCAAATATTCTCTTCTATAAACCATATTCTATACATATTCATTTTACACCATTCCGAAACCGCGATGTTTTATGAGGCAATGAATAAAGCAAACCGCTAAAATCGGAAACTCTTCATGTACCGACGCTTTTGTTAATAACGCCACGATAAATATCAAACATCCAATAACTAACTTTAGCTCATACGTTATATAAATTTATGCAAGTACGTGATATTTGAATATTTTATGTATACATTGCTTAAAAAAACTTTAATTTAAAATCTTTCAAGTTCTGTGTTATCAATTTTACTTAAAAACGCAATACCATAGTTTCTAAATCGGATATAACTATTTCCTTTGCAAAAAATATTTAATTTTTCTTATTTATTTCAACAGTCTAGAATACGATACTTAACTTGCAATTTAAAACACACTTTTCTCAGTTGTTAATAATTTAATCAAGATTTAATTAAATTATAAACGCGGAACATTTACGTGCTTGCAAACGAACAATTCCGTATTTTCAATATGTTACATTTTAAACATTTTCAACAATCATTTTGTAACATTTCTAAAAAATACAAATTGTGTTAAATCTAGTGAATAAGTTGTCTGATAAATCAATTTAAAGAAGTTATTTGTCACAGCTGCTCACGCGTTATAATGCTTTTTTTGTAATAATTTTTTACCAATAATATTTTATAAGAAATGTAACTTTTTATTATTCTTTACAATGTTTAATCCATTTTAGTTCAAAATACGTATTTATTTATTAACCTAAATGAAATTGTTTATTCTCGGAGAACTAAGTGCACCGAGGACCATGTAAGTCCAAGAATTCACTAATTTATTCAAAGCCATAATATCCTTTCAGCTCTAGTAATAAATACAACATTTCATTTTATGGATGTTTTTATGTCGAATTTTTGACTTGGTTTGTTTTCCTAGGTAATCTACGACCTTTCCTTGAAAAATATCACCATTTCTTTCTACAAGAAGGTCCTGATTACCTAGGAAAACTAATACCAAGTAAACATCATTTTATGTCAACTGGGCAATCACTTCAGTTAGAATTTATACAACATACTTTTCTATTATTTTAATTGTCAATTGTTTTGCTTAATTTTTTCTAGATATATTCTCTAATAACTTTAATAATTTTGTCTCCTACAAGAATGCCAGAAAGTTTTTTAGAGAATCTATTGATTTTCTAATCTGATGGAAATAATAATAATAATAATAATAATAATAATAATGAGAATCAAAATTTGAATTTGTAATAGTTTAATACTTTTGAAAGCAAAGTTATTTGAGTACTAAATAAAAGCTTTAATTAAAAACTTCCGATTTAATTATCTTACAGTAACGAATGTATTCTAAGAACGTGTAGTATGAGCAACTTAGAATTAGTTTGGTAGAAACGTACTTGCATAATGTTAACGATGCAACCTGCTGAATATATATAGATCGTTAACGTTTGTGAATATTGCATAATAAATACCATATCACAGTAACTAAATAGCACTGAGAAACGCAATGAGAGCACATCTCTTAATCACGCACTGGTGGTATCTTTCATAAGTACACCTTACGTGTAAGAATATCTTTAGATGCAAGTGTATTTGTATAAAACTTATAAAACTTTTACATTTTAAACCGAATTACAATTTTTTTAAATAGAAGATGAAATATATGAAAAATGAGGTATTCTGGTACACATGTTAATATGTCATGTTTTTGTTTAATATTTTTGTTATTACTTGTTGCACAAGGAATAAAAAATAATGGTACAATTAAATACTTTACTTTTTTAACACAACTTTAATCGTTGCACTCAAAGAAAAATAAAAATGGTAGACATGACGATCTTTTTACAAAACATATCAAAAACAAAAATACAACGTTGTCAAGTTTAATAAAAGAAACTAAAATACACAACACTTCTTCCTCACCAACTTAATCAAAATGCTTATCATCCTAATTTTATCGGGGGTTGGATTACCTTTTTAGGTCTGTCGCAAACAGTAGTAGTAGTGACAGCTAAAATATCTGTTGCAGGTACTTTGACTTCTGATTTAAATGTCTTTTCTATATTAAACAGAAATCTAATAGACGGCATAAGTAAACTCTGGATTTTTGTTAATTTTTCTGTAATCCCGACAGTAAACCGTCTCAGCTACTGAGAAAAACAAATCTCTAACTTTTTACGTCTTAGTTAATTGGAGCATATCTTTTAAATACGCGGGCTTCATTTTGTCAAAACGGGTCGGTAACAATCTACTAAACATTAAGAAAGAAAGAGGTTTAACCGTCGTACAGTGTACCACATATTAGTAGTAAGTAAATAGTGAGCTATGACAGTTCTAGTGGATTCGTCTTTGTTATTAGAATCATTAAATGCCTTTAATAATCCAGTTTTGATTGATTTAAGAGTCACCCTCAAGGATACAGTTATTAATAAAAAACAATTTTTAATTTCCTATCATTAACCACAATTTGTTATGCAACTTTGGTCAGATCCTTTTTTCTCTAAAATATTCTAGTTAGTTATAATTACGTTTCGAAGACAAAGCTGTTTTTGCAAATTTTGTCGTAAAATATTGAAATCTTTCCCAATTTATTAATTGATCTTGAATTAAGAAAAACGTCCGCATAAAGTTGGAGAGAACATTGTAGAATGTGAAATATAGTACTTTACAATATTTCAGTTGCATATAAGGGTGTTATTCTGGCGCTTCAAAAACATGTAATTTCTCCCTATAAAATAGCGCCACGAAACGGTAAAACCTAAAACTAGTTTTTAAACGTGTCCGTGAACTTGTATTAACATTGTTTTTATAAAAAAAATTAGTAGAATTCTTAATAATTTGATATAACAATTTTCGCACAAAAGGGAACAGAAGGCCTGTCGTCCGTACTTGACGTTTGACCCGCACTCCAGGCTGTCTCCAGTACCGTACCGCAATACGTTAAATCTATCCTTGTTCACAGAGTATAATAATACTATTAGAGGAGCAACTCAACGTTGGCGCGTTTGATCTTTGTAAGACAACGGCAGCCATGTTGAAAGACTAGAAATATACATATACCTTGTTGCTTACAAATGCCATATACATATGTAATGGTTTGTAACATTAATGAACATCTGAATAAATATATAAATATAAATATCTGTTAAACTTATCATTATTAAAATAACAATAATGATAAACATGTCGCTGCAAAATTAAAAACGAGCCGAAAAAGGAAGAAATTAGCAGATAAAACCGAAAAAGAAAGTGAGGTTAATTCCCAAAGAAAACTTGTTCAGAAATTAAACTTGCAAGAACAAAAAAAAAAAAAGAACGACAAAATGGAATTGAAATTACCACAAGTAATGTCCTGGACTGGAAATGTCTGAAAATTTAAGCAAAATCTGAATATTTATTTAGTAGCTTCGGGTCACAGAGTAATAAATACTATCAGAGAAACAACTCAACGTCGCCGCATTTGATCTTTGTAAGAGAACGGCATGTTTGAAGATTAGAAGTTCACGATCGTATTTAGAGATTCTAATTCTAACGAGTGATTGTACCGAATGCTTGTAAGAGCATTATAGAAACCCTGATGCCCGAGTACATTTAATTACAGAAATTGATTAATGTCCTTGTTTAGGTTTTAGTACAAATATGTGAGTATATACTGTTGAATTTTTATTAACATGCCAGCAAGTACTCATGAATGGAAGAACATTACAAAATAATTTGAAACATGAAATTTTCCAATAGCATTGGTATAGTGCTAAGTCATTTTATTACAATTATTACATTACAACTATTAAGGAACACACAGCATTGTTCTATTGGAACTAAATCCCATTAACAAAAATGGCACAACAAGGTGGAAGTTGCTGAACTAATAATGCAACTCACATTAGAACAATTTTTTGTAATTACTTTAATTCGCCTGATGGCAGTGTAGAGTGACAAAATAGAGCAATCAGCATTTATTACAGACTTTGGTATTGTTCTTTTTTGTTATGTATGATTATCTAATAAATATAAACAACAAGTATGTAATTATTATTAACGTATTTAGAAGTAAATTAATGCACGAAAGTTAAAAATCAAATCAGGTATTGTAAAATTTAAAATTAATTATTTTTTAAAGACCATTCCGGTAAATTCCACAAATAGAATATTGCACCTCAATTTTTTGAGCTGAGTTGCAACAAGTCTTCGGCTGTTTTCTCTTAACTTTTCTTTTGTACCGCTTCACTAATTTTTCCTAAATTTTGGAATCTTTCTTCTCGTCTATATAGTGCTGATGTTCCACATCAGAGACAGCCCCATTCTCTGAGGCATCCGAGGCTTTTACACCTTTTTTGTATTCTTAATTAAAGTATTTTTGAACTACTGCCACCTTGAAAGAGCCATGCCGTACCATCAAACTATAGTCTGTCCAGAAACAAAGCGAAGTAATAAATCAACATGTTTAACAGATTCCAATGGCGTACCGATGTATTGATACTTTTTCGAAAAGGGGGTTAAAAATGTAGAAGATGTGTAACATTTCATTATTAATTAATTATTGTTTGTTCTTGCTATATTTTATTATGTCTTAAATTTTCAAACTCAAATGATTTCTAACAAACGATGTGTTTTATAATTACAATGATATGTTTAAAATTATCAATAAAACACAATAAAACGCAATCGTAATTTTTTTTTTATCACCAAAACGTATTTACACGCCTATGATCTTTAGTTTAGACCTCAAGAACAAGTACGTTCCATTGTTAACGGATTAGGAGCTATTCATAAATAATTTGCGTTGTAACACTATAGTATGGAAGCGGTATATCCTAAAACTAGTTTTAAAATCTTTATGTATTTTATACAAAAATCGTGTACCGCTTATATGTAAAATAAATAAACTATTTTAATGACTTTAATGACAGTAGTATCAAGGTAAGGGGGTTTATAAAACAATGGTCCCCTGGTCCACTCGTTGACAGAATAAAACCGTGAAAAAGCTGGAAGAAAAGACCGCGGCAAAGAAAGCCGACGAAAAAAACAAGGAAAAAAGTCGAAAAAAAAAGAAAAACCGCGAAAAAAAAAGACGGCGAAAAAAACCCGGCGGAAAAAACTGCAAAAACTGACACATCAAGTGATCAGTTGTATTAAAAACTTTTGCTGTAGTTTTTCAAGATTATCATTATGAAGATTATAGCATGGTCTCCAGATTGTACAACAATAAGGAATTCTACTATGTATTAATTAATAATAGTGGAACGTAAACGATATTTTATAAATTCAATGCATTGATCGGTACTTTGTGTCAAACGATTTTTGTTTTGTTCACATTTGTAATTGACTTTTCGTTATACAAAATAAAATATTTGACTTTAGCACTTATACCATAACAACTATTATACACTTTAGTTTAGAATGTAAATAATTTAATTTTTAAAGAGCATTTCAAATCCAAATTTAGGAATGTATTTAATAACTTGCAAGTAGTTTTTAAAATGCATTTGCAATTCGTCTTAAAACTAATTCCATTCTAGTTACTAAGAAAATTCTGTCGCCTATTGTTACGAAATTGTATTTACAATCACTAATCATTTAAAGATATTTTTTAGTTTTAAACTAACTTTCAGTGAAGACAAAGAAAGTCTTTAAGAGAACAAATCCTTATTCTATAAAAAGTTTATTGTGTCAGATTATAAAATATCACTAAAATGACTAGTTACATACAAAAATTATGTCGTCTATTGTAATAAAATCTTTCTAAAATACTTTATAGTCTAATGGCCCAAAGAAATTCAAATAAGGTAAAACGGTATGTGATTCATTCACCGGTTTCCTTTTTTTTGCCGGGGCTTTTTACACACAATTTTAGATCACGATCTTTTTGCTTCTTTGTGTATCCTGGTTTTGATTTCCCAACTTTTTTCGGTCGTCTTTTTCCGAGGCTTTTTTCTGAAGGCTTTGTTTTCAGAGGCTTTTTTCTTAAATTTTTTGTCGAGCTCGAGCCACCTAGTTCGCTATGCCCATATCTGCAATAAGAGGGGCCTCCTGGGGTATTACTCTTCTTGTATATTTCTTTAATACACTTTAATTTTCAATGTTCATTACTATTTTTCAAGTTGATTTATTTTTGAAGACTTTTTTTATTGTCCTAGCAACCCGTACTTGCTAAATTCTTTGACATATAAAATTAAACATCATCCCACAATTTAACTACTTACATATTATTTAAAACATAGAATTGTTGTGAAGTATACAATTTATAACATCTCAATATAAACATTTTACAAAAATTAGCATGTTTTACTCTTAGGAAAAGTGCAATTTTTTGAGCTGAGTTGCAACAAGTCTTCGTCTGTTTTCTCTTAACTTTTCTTTTGTACCGCTTCACTAATTTTTCTAAATTTTTGGAATCTTTCTTCTCGTTTTTTTTCTGTTTGACAGGAACATCGACAGTTACAGAAGAATGTTTGTTAGTTGACCTACTTCTAGGTGTACCACATGATGTTGTCGAGTTTTCTCCGCCTATTATAGAATCAGGTGATTTTAACAGTGAACCATCATCCTGTTTTTGTATTCCCTAATAATATTGAAAATATAAGTTTACCTGTAACTATTTTGAGGTTTTTAGTTACCAAAGGCACGTCTATCTACGGTCAATATAGTGAGTTTCCCCAATGTTCTTTAGTACTACCTATAGCAAAACATTACCTACGCGATCGAATTCTAATAACTCGTTTAAAAAATTTATATGCTTGAAACACTATAAATTTTGCTTACCTCTTCTTTACTAGTTCCGCTATGCAGTGTGGTTAGCACCTTTTGCGTTCGTTGGAATACATTGTGCAAGGCCCTACAAATTTTTTGTTGTACATCCGCCTGTGTTATTAATGAAATTAATGTCTTTAGGCTCTAGGATGGTTTAATGCTAAACTTCGCAGCTGTTTATTGTAATAATGTTTTTTTAACCGAAAACAAACAATGTTGTAATTTTTCATTACAAAAATTGAAAATACCTACCTAAGCTGTACTTACTCAGGCAAACTGTGTCTCAAAAATAGAGCAGGTTTTATGTTTTATGACAAAATCTAAACACACGTATTGGTTCTTTTGGTTAACCAATGCTTAATCTGTGCGTTTAACTTTATTTTTGTAAATTTACAGACGCATAGTACATATGCTACGTTTTTGTTAGAGATGTGTGTGGTACTTTCAAATATTTTACTTATAAATGCGCAGAATTTCACACCAATTATTGTTCCAAAAATAGTGTCAGTATCAAACAGAAATATTTTAAACAAATCAATATTCTTCACAATTTAGATTGGTCCAAAAATTGTACAATTTCTTGTTCAAGAAACGACTTCAAATTCAAATATGGCGCGTCTGATCTAGTCTAAGAACATGACGAATACCAATGCGCGAGATGGGATGCGCGTACTTTCCCCTTTCACGAGAGTTGTTCCTCTGGATAATATCTCTACTCTGTGCCTTGGTACAGAAGACCTACGCCGCTGTGTATATACAGTTTACTGAGAAATATTGTTTTGTTTTATAATCGACTATTACGTGTACATAATTATGGTGTTAACCGTATCCATTTGTTCTAAAGTCAATATAAGTCTTAAACATTAACTCTCTTTCCCATCTTCGCTGTGGTTACCAGAAGTAAATAAAATTTTGTATACCGGGGACTTGCAAAAGTCTTAAAAAATTAACGCTTTTCCAAGTCGAGGTTTTGCAGTGGTTTAACAATTTTTTCCCTTCTTCCCTAGTTCACAATTATTGATATCACTTTAAATTTGTTGTTATATTGTTGACGATTTGATTTTTGTTTAATATCTTGATTTTACACGGACGTTATTGCCTTAAACCATGTACGTGCGTACATTAACGCGAAACCAGTAACGTCAATGTGTATAGAAAAACGTCGCGTTGATATTTTCTGAAATAGCTAGAAATTTTAGTGCGCATCGTGTTAGGGTCCTACACACAAACATTAATATCTCAAAACATGTCCGTGCAAACATGAATGCGCAAACAACGTTGGAGTGATGACCACGGAAGACACAAAATGTCTAACGGAAGATGAATCTTGACTGTTGTGGCAGTGGCAATTATACCCAACATCGACTATTTAGTGTTTGTTCGTTGAAAAAACCGACGTACTCTGCATAGAGTAAGTACCTTAAAATTATACACACCTAATGTAACCAACGCAACTGCTTAAATAAAGCACACGCAATGTAAATGACATCTACACGTAGAGACTTACTTTTAGAAAATATTTTCACAAATTTTACGTTCACATACTTATTAGTATCCTTAGGATATTCATTCACGACTAAACTAAACACATTTTCTTTAAAATGTTTTAAGTTAATGTACGAACAAACAAAATTATTTGGCTTGTACTAATTTAAATGAGCAGTAGCGTTGAATGTTAACTAAGGTTGTTTGTTTTGTTTATTTAGTGTAAGTTGCATTTTATGTATGGACCAATTTATTTTAGAAGCTTCCAGTTATTTTCAACAAAATCTGATAGCGTAACAATCTATCTTAGAAATCATCTGTCTTAGCCCGAATCCTACTGCTCGGCTTCCTATCTGGAGCTATATTACGATCGACGTAAGTCTGTAGGTCATAAGTTCGCACAAACTATTATCAGAGATAGAAGTCAAGCTGTGCACACTGAAGCAGTAAAATCCTAAAGCGCAAATATTTAGTAATTATTGAAAGCGTACAATGTTAAGCTCTTCAGTTCTTTTAAGTTCAATATTTTATTCTATAAAATTCTTATAATTTTACCCACACTAACTGTTTCACTTGTAGCCTCTTACAAGCATATAAAGATATTCATAATAAATTCTTTGTAGTAACCTACAACGTCAATCTTGTATGAGATTATACAAGCCCTTTGAATTTCTTTAGCAAAATATTCTTGGATGATTAAAAAAGTTTATAATTAGTTTGCAACCATAAGTTTGATTATAACTTCATTAACTTTTGTGTTTTTGTAAACGTTTTGGTGTATTATACAACACCACTTTAAGTTGCTGCGGTGTAATTTATACTTTGCAACATATTTATATTCTATAGCAATATTGAAACTAAATAAAGTCGAAGAAATAAAAACTTCAATGCATTTATTTTGTGTAATAACGAAATGTATTACTTTGTTACAATTAGTGTAACTAGAAATCATTTAGAATTTTACATTTTGAAAACTAACATAATACATAAAGCAAAATCAGAGTAAAATTTCAATGTAGAAACTTGCACATAATTTAGAAGCTAGTTCAGTTTAAATTAATTTTAAATAACAAAGCGAATCACTCATTAATTCATTCATCAATCATTTCATTGTTTCTTCCTCTGTTTTCTACAAATTTTATTAAAATTTGCTTTGCTTTATAAACTGTATACGAAAGGCTGTGCCCGCAAACAAGTAAAATGTTGATAGTCTGGTTCGGATTATGTAATGTTATGTTCATCATAATCTGTTACACAAAAGTTTTTTAACTAATTAATAAAACGAATCAATTACTAAACAATGTTATGGAAAACTTCTTGATCTGGCACTGATTTCTAGCAGCATTTAGTCAAAAGGTAAAACAAAATTAGTATTTCAAACTTGTTGGGATAGGACGACACTGTTACCAAAAGTCTTAAATTTAACATTATTTTAGTTGTTACGCTATGAAAATTTAAAAACAACCACACAACGCAACCAGTGCCAAGCTAACTCTTCGACGAAGGGTAGGTCTTTTCGAATTGTCTGTCACTTACCTTTACGGAAGACTAAAGGTCCTTATAACGAGTCACAATCGAGATTTTGTTAGGCGCCACCCAAATCTTTTTAAATGGTCTACAAATGGTGACAAAACAATCTGGGAAAAACTGCACACACTTGATAAAATGCGCTTCGTAAAAGAGAAACACGAATGAACCAAGATTATCTATTTAAGTGCAAGAGTAACTATAAATATTGGTTACACCACGGTGCTTTACTTAAAGGCAAACGCTAAAATATAAAAATGTAAGGGCATTACCTGACGCTTTCACTAGCAACCCCAAATTATACCAATTTTATTTAAAAACTAGTTACAAAATTTAAAAAAGTTCCTGAACGAAATGCGATTATAGGTTTTGTTTAAAATAAAATAACTACTTTAGCATCAAACCCCAAATTTACAAACTCTATCTCAGTTTATCCAGTTTGAACAAAACAACGTTACCTAACAAAAACAAAACAATAAGAAATATGCAAGGACGTTTCCTCACAAAGCTCTTAAAACACGATAGTTTTCCGGGATAAACAATCAGATTACTTCCAGATTCTTCTGGTAAGACGAATAATCAATGACGGTATACGCCAAAACTTCCCAAGGTTTATATGGTTGGTACACTTACATTATTTAATCAAACTAAATGCATATTCACGATACTGCATTTCCATTTCTACATTAGTCCTCTAATTACGTACAGGCTTTTCTACAAGTTACTCAAACTGAGTCCAAATCTAGAACTAACATAAAAATACTAAAATACAAACTGGGGACGTGTATCCCTCTACCTTTAATTTCTACATACTCAAAAAGCTTACAAAAAAATACGTTACAGTTTTTCGTAAATATAATTAATCAGCACATTTAGAATTTTAACCGTGGTTTTGTAATTTGTATATTGTTATATATCCGCTTTATAGCGTTTTCTACTCCCTGCGGTTTTCTTTACCATCTTTTACGGACATTCTAATCGTTCGGTGTTAAGTTTCTCTCCGACATGGATTTTTCAATGCCACTTATCCACGTGGTCCTTGGTCTTCCCTTTTTCCATTTTCTTAGAGATCAGTGTATGGCTTGTTTCGGTATTCTTACTTCTCCCATCCTTTGTACGTGCCCATACCAGCATAACTGCCTTTGTTTTATATCCTCCGTAATTAAATCTTTGACATCCATAACCTCTTTTATCTTTTATTTCTTACTCTATTTAAGCGTGATATCCCAGCTGACTGTCGCCAAGTCCATTTCTAGTGCGTGTAGTTTGTTTTCTATACC
Source organism: Abscondita cerata (assembly GCA_030710515.1). Lineage (NCBI taxonomy): Eukaryota > Metazoa > Arthropoda > Insecta > Coleoptera > Lampyridae > Abscondita > Abscondita cerata. The sequence goes on from JALBCR010003122.1 coordinate 336,023, forward strand.
TTTATTTATTTGTCATGCTTCAGATCCATATAATGTTATGCTTTTAAATACCGAATTGAATATTTGTTTTTTTCTCTTTGGATACACGTTTGTTCCATAGGATAGAGATATTAAATAGCGATATCGAGCAGCCTTGCCAAAGTCCTTTTGTCTCCTCAAACGATTCCGAGAGTCTATTGCAAATTTTTACTGTAGACATCGAGTTCTTATATAGTTGTTGTGTGGCTTGAATTACTGTTCTATTTAACACTGATTTTTTTAGTATTTTCCATAGTTTACGGATTGGTACATTGTCATATGCTTTATTTAGATCCACAAACGTTAATTGACTTCTCTTGCTGTTGCCAGTTTTTTCTCTACTATTTGTGCTATAGAGAAGATGTTGTCCATGCAAGAACGGCCTGCTCTAAATCCTGCTTGCTGTTTAATCTCGGAGGTATTGTAATCTTTCACTAATTAATACTTTAATAGTTTTCTATATATTCGGCTAAATGTACTGCAGTTCGGCTGGTATACCTTCTGGCCTATGGGTTTTTTTGTATTTTATGTTGTCTATTGCTTTTTTTTTGGTTCATCCTCTATCTGGTACGCCACCGGGGATTGTATTAAATATTCTTCTCTATCTTCTGTTAGTTCTTTCTTGTAGTGATCCTCTCATTCTTTTATACTAATTAAGGATAATGTTGATCTTTGTGTGTTCTTAGTTCTTAATGTTTTTATAAATTTCTACGCTTCAGATGATCTAATTTCTCCTAAATACATTTCGATTTCTAAGCATTTTTCCCAGCTTCTGTTTTTTCTTCTAAGATCAATCTTTTAAATGTTGCTAGTTCCCGTTTGTAATTTTCTTTGTCTTGTTAAGAGTTTAATGTAATTTATTTTTTATATAACTTTTGTTTCAGTTTTTTTTTGGTTTTTCTAGCTTATTATTCCATGCTATATTATTTTTTTTCCGTTTTTGTCAGTTTCTACTTTCCAAGTACTTCCTCTGCTGCTTCCGTAATGGCTGTTATAATGTTGGTAGAAGGTCCTCTGCGTTGTCAGGGTTTGAATGTATCATCAATTTTGTTCCAGTCTCGTTTTATACAGTTCTCGTATACTCTCTTGTTCCAATAGATCGATTTTATACTTCGGTGTATTTATTTGTTCCTCTGTGCTACACAGGTCTTCCTGTTTGTGATTTATATTATACGTTGATTGGGATTTCTATTTTTGAATTCACCAGATAGTGATCTGAACCACACTGCATTCCCTGTATACTCTGACATCGTGGACTGTCGTTTTGTTTCTTGCTTATTTATAATATAATATATAATTGAACAGAGTTGTCTCGTATCTTGGTGCTAAGTAAATTTATGAATGTCTTTGTGGTAGAAAAACCATTCAAAATTTTAAACTTGTAGTTCTCACATAAGTGTATAAGTCTTTGTCCGTTATCGTTTACTGTATTTTCACCAAAACTTCTTACTATTTGATTTCTTAGTTGTCTTCCGGTTCTTCTATTTATATCACCCATCATTATTATTTTTGGTTGATCTCCTAAAGAGTTTATTGTATTGTTTAGTGTTATAAAATGGTTATCTTTAGCTACAACAGTTGAGTCTTCACTTATCCGGTATACTCCGATTATAGTTTATCTGTTTCCTTTATAGATCATATTTACAGTTACAATATTTTCATTTACGGTTTCCCATTGTGATATTTTGTTTTTATAATTTTTATTTTTTAATATGGATACACCTCTACTGGCACGTTCGTTTTTAGTACTCCACTGAAAATGTGTATAAAATTCCCTACTTCTTCTATTCCTTTACCTTTTTCTTTGTTTTGGTTAGGACCACTATATCCGCTTCCATTCGCTCTATCCCTTGAACAATATCCTCCAATTTTCATCTCATTCCACGAATATTCCATGTTGAAAAGTTCATAACCTTTTGGCGCCTTAGTCGTCGTCTTGTGTTTCCGTCCGAAATCCGAGGCTTGGCTTTGGATTTTTTGCAATTATTATATTCACGAGTAAAGGTGCAGGCCCATATGCCTCAACTCTCCTTCTTTATCCGGGTTTGGGACCGGCAACAGCACTCACTAAGCTACTCCAATCCACCTAAAGAAATGCTGCAGGCGGAGTTAAATTATCCGATTTATTTTATAAAAAGCGATAACATTCAAGCACTTTTCTTGGAACATACAAATATTTTATTGTTATTATTCTGCAAAACCAAACGGTGATATGATTTAAATAATTGTACGAAAACTTCAATAATGACGTGCGAAATAAGCATTTCTTGAAAGTTTTCTCGTGCGAACATTGAAGATAAGGCATTCACAATATCACAACGTTTTAAAACAAATGTCAAATGGCAAAGAAAACAACTGTTGCAAAAAAACTTGGTTCGAAAACAAACATGCTTTATCAACACGAACGAAATCTAGTTAAATTACCGTACTACTTACTTAAAACGAACACTTTAATAAAACCATAATTATTTACTCGTAAAAAAATGAATTTTGCCAACCAGAAGCGATATAGTATTGGTTAAAATAGCTAGGAGATCTTGAACATTAAATTTTCTGATAAATTGGGACAGCTTCTAGTGACATCTCCTGCACGTAACCTACTAAGTGTACAAAGATTTTTTTGACAGTTGTTTTGACCTTTTGGCATTCTTCAAGAATGAGAGAACTCGGGTTTAGTTTAAAATTGTTGCAATCAATTTTAAAAACCAATAAGTTTTTGTGAGAAGAATATTGTCATAGTGTAAATAACAAACCTTTTATCTATAAACAATTTCAAACAGCATGTTTTTAGACTTTTGACGTCAAACCACTAAACTCAAAGGTGTTTAAATTGTTTTTAATACGCCTAGTACTGGGTGATTGGGTTTAAAAAATTTTTATTTTTGTAATTTTGAATAACAGCTTATTTGTCAATTATTAATTTACGTAGAAACTTGCCAAATCTACAACCTCTAGACCCTCCGCACATTAGTCAATTTAAAAAACTAAACCAGCGGATATAGAGTCACAAAATCTTTAAATAAGTGCCCAATCATCTGCAAGTGAATATTCGTTTAACGTATAGTTATAGAGACAAGATACAAGGGTATTTTTCCACATCTACGAAATGTAATATTCAACGATTATATTTGCTTGAACGTGAAAATTTACAAAATCAACTAGAAACCAACTAGAAATGAAATCACCTAGCGACCAGCACGTCGGGTTGTTGCTGATTGCTAACCAACACGTTACAAACTAGTTAGCCAACTAATTCCGTGTGTGTGAGTGTTCATTCACTAGACATGTTTAGTTTAGTTTCACAATCGGAATAGCAGCTTAACCGCCATAATAAAATAATTTAAAAGAACATATTCAAACCGAACTGCAACTCGTAACTCGAAACTAGTTTGTGATTTAGCTTACAATTAGTTTAGATTTTTTTAGTCACATAATGTGCGGAAGGCCTTACTATCAATTCTTTCAGCTTTGTGATATATTAGCTGTAGTATCTGTGATTTAATGCCGTTAAGAACATTAATATAATATACATACAATAGCTTTAAAAAAACGCTACTGGCATCATTAAAGTAGTAGACTTCAGTAGACCATACTGAATGAATGGGCGATTGCGACACACGGTCTGTGTTATTTAACTTCCAAAGGATTCTAAAAAATGCCGACTTCCATTACTCGTTAAGCAATAAAAAAATTTTCATTGAAGGTAAATGTTCTTAAAAGAATGTCATAATATCCTTAATAGTGGACTCCTAGTAATTTGTCAATGATGGCTTCGCAATTAATTCTTGAGCTTTAGAAGTTTGGCCTTGAATGCGGGTCATCAATGTTAACTCATGTTCTTTTTATTTGCCTCTTTATCTGGTTTAAACGTCGGCAAACAAAAAGAACATAATTGTAGTTTGATGATGCATATTTATATTTTCGTTTATGAATCGGTTGATAGATAAAAAACGTCTTCGAACCATATGTTGAAAAGCAAAATTATTAGTTTAATAAAAAAAGTAATAAAAAACAGTTATATATAAAAAAATTTGGATAACTTTTCCTAAAAGTGGACAAAAGCGTACAATTTTTTTGCCAGAAAAGAACAGTATATGAACATTCCGCAAAATATAAGAGAATAGAGTTACTTCCAAACTGACAAATAAACAAAAACTTCTTGTTTTCAACAATATTTCACTGGTTTATGGCAGTATGCCGTTAAAATCGCTGATACAAAATCTTTACAGAAGTAGGTCATATATCTAAAAATTTAAAGAAATAAATTAATTAAAAATGTTACTTGAGATAATGAATCGAACTCACGCGACGATTCCATGTGAACAATATTTTGCAGGTATCTTAAAACCAAAAATCCTTTTGAAATATTCACACCAAAAATTTTGTAAAATTGAGGTGTAAATAAGGCCAAATTTATTATGTTTGTTACATAATGTGATGCCCATAAAATTTTAAAATCAAATAGTAATATAAAGCAAGCTCCATTCAACTGAACCTAACGTACATATATTCCTTGACAATTTATAAATTTTATCCACAATCACCATATTATAGAGCTATTGTTGTGCTGTTATGAAACGTATTATAACAGCTATAAACACTAGTGTTTTATATTCCATAAACATTAGTGTTTTGTAATATATAAAATTCAAGACAAATTTGCAGAAAATTTAGTAATTATTTATTAACATTAATATTAACATTCACGTTAACATCAAAAGTAAACTTATTTGCAATATCAGGATTTACATTTACACAAACCACGTTTTAGGAAGACTGCATCACGGAGATCTCTTGCATTGTGCTGGATTTTCCTTGAATTTTTCTAGCAATATCGATTTTATTTGACTCGCTTTCTTCTATATACCCCTCAACAACACTAGATGACCTCCACGCTCCGTGCCTCTTAAGAGTGAGAATATCACCACCAGCATTAGCCAACAAAGTCGCCGAAGAACGGCGCATACTATAGCCCGTGTAGGATTTAGCGTCTAGAAGTTTTAAGAAAGAAGCAATCTGTGAGGGATTCTAGAAATAATTCCCACAGGTTGCACGGTGCATTTTGAATTTATATATCGCAAAAAAATCTTCCCTGCGAAATAGTACTTTTAGGACGTAGGCGTATGTATTTCTTGCATATCTCCATAACATTAACAGAGAATCCTTCGTCTAATACAGTGAAACTTCTTGACATATTGGTCTTTGTTTCTGGGATGGACACGTAGATAAAAGATCCTTTATCTTTACATGCTCAATATTTAAGTTTACCAGTTCATTGCATCGTAAACCTCCACAAACACCCATTATGACAGCAACTTAGAAATATTTAAAATAATTAAGATACCAATACAAAAGAAAAGAAAATTGGTTGTACCTTCATCATTAAGTACTTTTCATCAGATGCTGTTTTCAAAAATTGTTCGATGTGTCCCCTCTCTTTTGCCTTCTTTGCCTTGTAGTTTTTTGATTGGCTCTTAAGATAAGCAATTAATTTGCCGTATTTTGATATGTCAATTTGATATGCACATTCAAAGTTGCTCTTAACATTGAATATTTCGTCCACGTCGACGAGGAGGCAAACTTGCTTCTTACATTTAAAAAATAAGCCAACAGGACGTCCTCGTTTATGATGTTTGCACCTCTTTTCTCTCTCCATTCATTAAAGGTAGCAAATTCTTTTATGTATGCATCTTTAGATTTGGCGGGCAACAGTTGCAGGGTTACTTCTTCAGCTTCTGCTTTAATTTCTACCGGCAAAGAATCACTTTCTGACATTTTTCAAAACGACGCACACAAACGATTTCTAATTTTTTCACAAATATTGTTTTAATAAACAAGCATCCTAGCAACTAATAATCAAACCCGCCCAAAGTTTCACTAAATTTTCTAATATTTGCTATTACATTGAAATTTTAGAACTGTCAGATTACTTATTTTCAATTAAATTGGTTTGATTGTGGATAAAATGTTGTATTGCATTCGTGTTTTTTAGTGGCATATTATAAATGAAGTGTTTGTGAATTAAACTAAAGACGGTAAGTTGACTCCAAGTGTTTTGTGCAGAGGTTGGAATTTTATAGCGCCTTGAGATTGTAGCTGAAAGCTAAGTTACACGGACAATAACGTATTGTGTGTTAAACGATACATCACTGAGTTAAATAACTGGATATCTAGTGTTCCGAGATTGTATCTACTTGCATTTCTGTGTCATTATTCAATGGTAGGAGATGGGATTCTAAACTCGAATTTTTCAAAAATTATTTAAGTAGACATTCTACTCAAAGTATCGAGTGTACCTTATATTAATTATATTTGAAGTTTGTTTACAAGATTTTTGTCAAACGTTTTATCATCTTATATTATAAGTGGATTGTTTTCTTGTCCACAAATAAGATACGAATGTGGATCGATAAGTCCATGACTTTTAAAGGTAAAAAGTTTTTTTGCAAAATTTACTCCAACCTAGTTCGTTTCGAATTTTTTTTTCTTTTCAAATTTAAGGTCCTCAACATAAACTTTTGTTTGAACGATGACCCGAATTTTTACCACGCAGCAGTTTCTTCAGATTTTGTAAACAGAAAATAGTAGGAGGGCGCTAAATCAAGAAAATAGGTAGCAGTTCATAACCCAATTGATGAATTTTTGCTGTGGTGGCACACACGTATGCGTCAAATAAATTTGATAGTACGAAAAACTATCATTTGTTTTTGACAAACATTAGGTCATTGAAAAGTAATGAGAAATTATAAAAAACAAATTAATTTGACAAATTTGAGATACCTGTATTGTCAAATTTACTTAAAGAATTAGACGTTTTGTTTGAACAATGATAGATGTAAACGCGCTTTAGACTTGCACTGTTTTGATTGTTTCTTGATCTCATATACGGTAATAAAACGGTGCAAAAATGTGTTCAAATTGCGGTAGACCACTATTTTGAATTGGTCTGATGGTTGTATTTATGATCAATAATGAGCAATCGCGCAATCATCGATTGTTTTTCCATATTAAATATTCACGCATCCACTAAACTGAGATGCTTACAGCTTCACACAGCTCACATTCATTCACTCTTCGATCGTTCATTAGCATTTTATAGGATTTTAACTATGATAATTTTGGGCGACTTAAACGTGCAGCGTCATTTGTATTGATGCCTCCATAACGGAACTCAGTAATCCACTTTTTACTATTAAAATTGGCGGTTCAGAGCCCACATATTATTTATTTTTCTCTCTTTGGTTTCGGTAATGGTTTTTTTGCGCCAAAAGTTCCTTTCATGTATGTGCTCAAAATGTTACAGTAGTCATAACTCGCTGTTGCCATTAAAGTTACTAAGTAGAAAATTCAAAAAAGCTACGGAATTTATAATTATTGGAAAAAATGCATGTAAGATTCTTGTTATGCTTCTTTTCTCTATATAGAAAAAAATAACACCATATTTCCAAATATTTGTAAATGCAAAACCAAAATAATTCATATTAATGTAAACATAGACATAACGTAAAAAGGATAGTAAAAACATAATTGTGCGACGTTTACAGTGCATGAACAAGAAATAAAATAAATTATACCATTTTAAACTTTTTGTGTTTACAAAAATTCAGCAGGTCAATGATTATAGTCTATAAAACTCGATTAAATGGATTTTCTTTAGCATTTCGCTTCAAGCAAAATACTTTATAGGTAGTCAACTCAGTATGTTTGTATATATTTTCTGTGGAATTCTACGTTAAAGTTTAAAAATATAAGTTTGTGTTTACATTTTAATTCATTAATTTGAGGTATTTAAACTAATTTTGATGAAAATGATTTCCGTCGCATATTTTTTAATTGTTACCGTCATGAGAAAACCTCATAACTCCATTTAGTTTTTCTCATGGGGGTAATGAATTGTAAACCAATCTTCATGCTCTTACTTTTGTCCTGGAGGACACTTACCTTTCATGCTCATAATTTGCTCTGCATTCAGATAAAATAATTACGCCTCATAATGTGTTATGATATTTTAAAGTAATGTTCAAAAATCTTAACAACCAGCTTTTATCAAATATTTTTGCAATATCTGCAAACTTTGCGCTAGTTTGAAGATTCATTTCAGACTACAGTTTCCGCTTTGTATTGATTGGATTTGGAGAATTTTAAAACTTTATTTGATGCAATATGTGCCTATTTAAAATTGACCATTTTAACATTATTTTTATGGTGAGAGTAAAATCAAAGGTCAAGTTTAATCACAGTTTTCTTGTTGCATAATATTGCTGCGTTACATACTTTTTTGATCAGTTGTTCTTTTTTCTTCTACCTTTGATTGTAGAGTATTCTTCTACACTTGACTATGAACCGAAAAATATTTTTAAATTACTGCAAATAGCATTCGGTCAACCACAATACAATATTGAATTTGCTGCATCAGAAAATTTGAAGTCGTTTAGCTAAAAATTAAATATCATTTCAAAGGAAGCAGACGTTTTTTTCTGTACTTAATTATTACCCCCATAAATACGTTTAAATTACAGAATATATGTTTGGATCAATTACAATACCATACAGAGTTTACTACAGCAGAAAGTGAGACAAAAACATCACCCTTGAACTCAAAACAAAACGTTGTGAATTATTGGAGATAGGGAATAAGACAACAAATAGCATTAACACTGTCTTTGCATTTTTGACTTTACAGTTACACTATTTTACTGTTTTACAGTTACCTTTCTTAATTGGCTTGCTCCATACAAAAAGATGCGTGCTTCTTGAGTGAAGTAAAATCTTTTTACTTAGAGAGAATATGTTCTCGGAGTAGTTTTATAGTTCAATTAAATTGAAAACATGATTCCGCAATAGTGTTTCTTCCCACCTTTTACTGAAAATACGGGATTGTTGGGACAGATGTAGTACAAAAAACTTGCTTAAATGTTTGTGTTGGAATAATTTTATCCACATCTCTTAAAATTCTCTATAATTCGATATAAATATGCATCTGCAAATAATGCATTTAGCTTTAATCTTTTATTCATAATGGGTTTCTTTCTCTAAACGGTACAAGTAATTATCTTTCACGAAATTCTCAGCAATATTATTCAGGCGGGTACTTATTTCAGTAATTTATTATGCAATTTCTTGAACCAATTTTTAAGTTTACCGTTAAAAGTATTATAAAATAACTTTCTAATGTACCTCAATCTTTAAAGAACGGTTTCATTAAAATTAAATTGTAGTTTTCTTTTACTGTGGTACAGGGTGGGCCAATAAGCGATACGATGAGTGGCTTCTGAGATACCTTAACTCTCAGAAACCACTCATCGTATCGACTTGTTTTTAAAATATTTATAATACCTGAAAATAGTAAATACTGAATATTTTTTGAGTTTATAAAATGGCCACTAGAAGACGTAATTGTCATATTCAATTTATAAACACGTTTTCGGAAAATTTTCTAATATTACAAGATAGTTAAAGTTAATGCTGGTTTAACACAGATACAAATTCAATTTTAATAAAACCGCCAAACAACAATACATATACAAAATATTTGAAATAAATCTTTACTAAACATTTCAATCGAATATTTATCAAATATTTTAAACTTGTTTTATAAAAATATTTAAATTAAGTTTCTAATAATATTTTCGGAACATTTAAAAATGATATTTGTGATAGCATTTGTTAATCAGGTTTTAAAAACTATTTTCGTAAATTACTGGGACACATATATTTTTATTATACTTTTGAAATATTTGTAAATAATATAATATTAGTATATTCTAATGTCTTTATATTTTTTATGTTTACAAAATAACATTATTAATATATAATTAATATAAAATATAATTTATTACGTAATATAAATAGACAGATTTATAGGTGTTGTAACATAACATTTAACGCTACAAAACTATAAAATAAAATATCAAATTATTATCGTAATTCAGATTTTCTCTTCAATTATATTAATCCTATAAATAAAATGGATTATTTTTTTATTATAAGCACCATTAAAAATTGTAATTTAGTCCTTAACATAAATTTTTATTTTTTAAATTCAATTGTAGAAACAAAACTAATCCCATGAGGCCGGTAATAGCAATTACAAAATAATTAAATACTTTAAGAACATTATACCTATTATTAGTTTTGTAGCTGTGTTTACATCTGATGGTTTTATTCACCTGCGCGTTTGCAGTTGATGAAAACAGGGAAACCGATTTTTTTATTTCTTGGTCGGAAACATTTAAAACCGTTTTTATATTGCTACTCTTATAATTTGAACTTATTTTGTAAGCTACAATTTTACACAGCATGCACTGAGCTTATTATGATAGTCACTGAAAATAATTCATTCTGAAATTATGTGTTTATTATCAAAAATAAATACTCTAATACAATAAAAAGATATCTAAAAAACCCAAAACATCTATATAAATTTTATGGTTTTGTATAGAACACTCTGTCTATGTTAGCAAATAGTAATAAATTGATGTAAAGCGATTGTTTATCTTACCACCAAGTGATGTTTTCTGACACAATCAGAGTAACTAATTTTCTGAAAAAAAATTAATTACAGTGATATGACTCTTTATGTCATTACATAGAGAAATAAGAGCCCAACAACTCTGCAAAACTGCATTTCAATATGGTTTGCTTCTATAATTTGCTAAATAATATCCTAATTTATTATTTAGGTTGTCATATAATATGTAAGAATTAAGAACTAAAATTATGTTAATTTATTTAATGATAGAATAGAGATTATTTGTTTCAATTTTAAATATTATTTAGCAATTTAAATAATACATTAACGTTTTATTTAGTAAATTAAGGATAACTAGACATTAATAACAAACCGTAAATCTGGAATTGCTTTTAACACTTTCACTGCTGATGGAAATTACATAGATCATCTCGAACTTTCTTCTTAAAAGTCATTATATATGGCAAAAAATAAACCTTCTAAAGATGAAAGTTGTCTACGAGGGGTGGAATATCCATTGGGGGTGGTGTCACGGATACGTGTCGTCAGCACCTGGTGAAGTAATTTGTTACCCTATGCGGACCGACACGGATCCGTGTCGCAACTTTTTAACAAATATTATGAAAAATGATAACTCAATTAAGTTCGATAGACAATTTTGTCTTAAAAACAATTTATTTTGTAATTTTCTACATAATTAATAATATACGTCATTTTTACACAGATTCGTGAAAGTTTTTGAAGCATTCTCCAGCGCAAAGTCCTGGTTCTCCGACACATGACGCACAATGAAAGATTGTTGCCTTTCGCTTTTTCTGGACAGAACACATTCGGCAACGTTTTCTTTTTGTTTGGCCCTTTTCATCCTTCTGCGAAATTTTTGAAATTACGTGAGCAGGCTGTGGTAAAGATCGTTTTGAAATTGGATCAAACTCGATCTGCAATAGTTTCTCTAGTAGTGATAGTCGAAAATCGTACAAATTGCTTCTATTTCCAGAAAACTTTACATATAAATTGAAGGAATTTAGAAGCATAAGCTGCATGAAGTGAATTCTAATTTTAGTGGCCACCTTATAGTCTTTCTCTCACAAGGGTAATAGGAATTCATTTGATCTTGTCGATCAACACCCCCATATGTTGATTGTAATAATAAATTGGAGCAGGTTTTTCTCAGTATTTGCTCTTCTGTTCACGTACTCCACCATTCGATTATCGTATTGATTAGATATGAACAAAACGTCTCGCTTATCTTTCCATTTTCCAATTACTATGTTGTTGGCATATCTAGCAATGCAATCTCCTTTTTTCAATTTTTTGAAGCACTTCCTTTGGATTGCCCTTCCTTTTTGAATTTAATGTTCCAGTGCAGTAGGTAGATCGTTTGGAAAGCTTGTCTGTTAAATCATAAAAATTATAATAATTGTCCATAAAAACTGAATGTCCGCTATCTAAAAAGGTTCTAAGAGGTCCAACACCACCTTTGTTGTGTGACCTTTTCCTCCTTAATCGCCCATTTGCCCTGTATATACTGATGATTTTAGAATAATGCCATTTGGTTCGGAGAGCATGTATAATTTTATTCCATGGGCTTATTTTTATGTATTGTCGAAATACTAATCGACCCCTCCACAAAACCATTGATTCATCTAATGATAATTCCTTTCCAGGGTAATAAATTTTGGCCATTTTTCTGTTGAAAAATTGTATAATCGGACGTATTTTGTACAACCGATCTCTGCTTGCTTCATCCACAGCGGAATTTGGTGCAAAATGTAGACATCTCATTATTCCTAGAAACCGGTCCCTGCTCATTTTTTTGCAAAAATTGGCAAACTAAATAAAGGTTTGTCTTCCAATAATCCTGTAATCGGTTCATTCTTATTGTTCCGGTGTGTAATAACAGACCAAAAATATTAAAATTCCTCTCTGGTAAGAGGCTTCCATTTGGATATTCTGGAATGTTGAAAACCCCCTGAGGACAAAAAATTTCTTCGGCGTAAATGTTCGTTTGTTCGACGACGATATCAATAATTTCATTCGTGAATATCATTTGAAAAAATGTATAGGTTGGTTGCCGGGATTAGGTACCAAAAGGCTATTATTTTTATAAATAAAAAATTCTTCATGGCTTGAGGAACATCACTCCACACAAGATTTGCAGAACTACCGTCTCCTAAATTTTGCGAAACTGACATCTGCGAAGCTTGCACACCTTTGGAGATTGTGTGACATTAAAACAACAATAAAAAAAACATAATGCTTACTATCATCAACTTCACCACAGTCCGATGATTCATCATCCTCTGAAATTTCGGGAGTAAAATCTTCGTCGGAATCAACAGCAAACTCGTACTCTTCATCGCTAGATGCACTGAGACCGCTCTCATTTCTTCTTCAGTAAGATTCTTAATATTTTTGTACTTTTGTCGTGGCCGTTTCTGCCCTGAAGGCCCAGCTCCAAGATCTGACATTTTAATTTATTTTCAAAAAAATTTAAGAAACACTACACTTCGTTCGCCTATTTCGCGTTAAAACGAACTGAAACCCATGAACGCAAAATACAACGAACTTAGGGAAATTTGCGTTATTAATTCTATGAAAAACGCTGAGACCTCTTTACATTGTCCGTCTACAATTATAAGGAAACATACCGAGGGTAGTTTATGGCCATTTACGATAAGCCGACCAAAATTATTGACACTCCTAATAAATTTTGTTTTGCCATCCTTTGAAGTATTTTTATTTCATTTTTCGTGTTCTTTTAGAATAAAATAATATATATATATATATTATCAATACCCATATTACCTTAACGGTGTAGGGTGTATCCTATTACAATTATTGTTTAGATACTCATTACATCATACATTACATACATAGATAATAATTCACATAAACAATTTATACTCTAATAAATTAAACACAATTTCCATTCTCTTACAACTGTTTCACATTATTCACTTTTCTATATATAAACTTGCACCACTCTTTTTATTTTTGGCCAAAGTTTCTGCTTCTTTCCACGTTAATCCCTATTTGTCAACGACGTTGCCACTATATTATTCCATGATTCTAGAGGCCTTCCTCTTGTTCTTTTAGTTGTCGTTTTGCTTCTAATACTTGCTTCACTTGTCGGTTACTTGCCATTCTTTGTATATGTCCCCACCAGCTCAGTTGCCTATTTTCTATGTATTGCAGTATTGATTCTATTCCAAGCTCGTCTCTGACATACTCATTTCTTATTCTATCTCTTATCGTAATCCCTTTTACTTTTCGTAGATATTTCATTTCGCATGCTACTATTTTACTTTTGACCTTATTTGTTGTTACCCATGTTTCGCACCCATATGTTAAAACCGGACGGAATATAGTTTTATATATATTTATTTTAGTTGGAATCGTAACTTCTCTTTGAGTAATAAATTTGTCTTTTAAAGTATAGAATAATTTGTTTGCCTTGTCTATCCTTTTAATGAGGTCTGGTTCTTGCTGCCCCGAATCGTCAATAGTTACGCCCAAGTATTCAAATTGCTTCACTTGTTCTACATCTTGCCCTTCTACTGTAATTCTTATTTGATGTGGAATTCTTGACACTGCCATCACTTTTGTCTTGTTTATATTCATTTGCATTTAATACTTCTTGAGCACTTGTTCCATACTTGCAGGTTCCATTGCAGATCTTGATCGGTTTTTGCAAAAATTGCCACATCATCTCAAACGCACATTCAGATATATATACAGCTTTTAAGTTTCGATATCCCACAATTGTTTTTTTTTTACTGTTTTTTGGCAATCCTTTATAATCTCATCCCTAAATAAGGTGAAAGTACTGGGCTCATTACTCTCCTTGTCGTATTCCTTCATTTGTATTGAAATGTTCCAGACATCATGTTTTTACTGATTACATAGTTGCGGTTCTTGTTGTATAAACTTTTGATGGCGGTTATCAATTCTTCATCTATTGCCTTTTCTTTAAACTTTCCCATATTAATTTTCTATTACTTCGGTCAAAAGCTTTATCTAAATCAATAAATGCACAGAAAAGTTTTTGGTTACCTTGTAATGTCTAATTGTAATTTATTGGGGTTGCAATTCAAGTACACGCGGCAGTTGTGGCTATTGCTCTCATAAACTTCTGTAGAACAATGTGATAGAAATACGTTTTTATTATAAGTGCAAAAGTAAAACAAAAATATTGTTTTATTTATTTATTTATTCGTATGGTTATGTTACAGGTATGTTCTTCTTCGTATTTATTTACAATCTAAAAAAAATGTACGCCAACTACGGATTTTGGATCGCTCTAAAACGCAATTTACGCTAAGCTAGGTCACAACGTTTTCTTATTTTTGAAGAATTACACTTTTTGCAGTTGGAAAACGGACTAAACTTTTAAACGGGGACTTTTAAATTAACCCTTGTCAAAAGTGTGCAACTGTCTTATTCGGAAACTAAGTTAATTTTCAAATATTAGAATGCTTAACCCATATGCTGACACGATATTAGATACTTCGGCGCAGTCCTGAAAGATTTATATTTAATCTGAGCAACACATATTAACGGCACGGATCCGGGTCGGCAGCACTGGAGTAAGAATACTAGCGTCACGGATCCGTGACATCAGCAGTGAATGTGTTAATATTCAACTTTTTTTTTGTTTTCGATTTCTTTATTAAGAACGAAATATTGATATTAAGATACGGTTTTTACTGAGTTTTTGGGTTCTTATTTGTCTACTTAACGATGTAAAAAAATTCGTGTCGTTGAATTTAAGTTTTTTCAGAAAATTATTTTCTCTCCGATTATGTCAGAAAACGCCATCTGGTAGTAAGGCAAGCAATTGCAATCACATCATTTGTAGTACGATTGATAGCTTAACTTTTTTAACGACACCAAGTTTATTAAAATACGTTCAGTCTTTTTAAGTTATCGATATTTATTTCCGAATATGTTTAAACGTTCCCCATAACTTACCTTTCAGAGCCAGCATTTATCAAAAAAGATAAACGGGTTTTAGGAAACTCGAAAATAATTTCCAGCATAAAAAACATCAAAATAATCTACGTCTAACTTTTAATCAGAACATTAATTACTAAATAATTGTACCTGAAATGTAACTTTTAAATAAATTCTACGTAAAGAAACAAATTCTTGTGTAAAAGTACAATGTAAAATGAGACTTTCATTATTTAACGATTTTGTGATTATTGATGCCGGGCAACCAACACTCAAAATAAAAAAAGTGAAACCGTAAGCGTAGTAACTGTTTCTTTTCCAAAAATTGTATGAAACACGTGTGTGAAGAGCTTTTATGCACTCGTTGCGGTTAATGCATTCACCTGTGGTTTGTAACGCGTGATTCAAAAAATTCTTCATCAAACTTTGTCATGAACGAAAAATCAAAATATAACAGGTGTATCTTAGCTTAACTTGTACATTTGTCAATTCTGACAGATTTAGTTTCAACACATCCAGTTTTAGGCATTTGGTAGACGTACGTAAATTTTTTATGGTCCACTTAGATGAAAAATTTTTGAATTACGGGTTATTTTAAACTCCTTAATTTGCACACTTGTTTCATAAACATCTATTAATTTTCAAAAAAATCGTAGATAAAAAGTCCCACTTCTAAAAAATTGGGGCCACAATGGATTCGCTATTTTACCTTTGAATGTATATCAAATAAGAACAGTTTTTCTATTCCACCAAAAACATGGGTCACTTATTTTTATAGCTCAAAAAATGACCCAAGTTTTTTTGTGGGAAATATGTAGATACATGTTATAGTATAACATTAATTATAAGACCCATTAAACTAGTAGGTTTCAAAAATACAAAATTTTGCACTACTTCAGTCTGTCTGGAACTTTTCAGATACTGTTCGCCTACTTGCAAAAAAATTGTGCTAATTGCTTTGGAATAATAACGTAAAATGGTTAAAATAGTTTTATCTAAAAGTGGGCGCCGCTTTAAAAGTCATTAACTACAATAGTTTCAAAAGCTTGGGATTAGCTCTCGGCGGGTAGCGCAAAGTGAGTCGGAACACAGCTGTTAATCGCGTCAACGCACAGTTTGCGAGGAACAATAAAATCCGAGGGTAAATTTTAATAAATTGTTAATAACTTTTAAAGCGGTATCTACTTTTTGTAAAACTATTTTCCCATTTCTACATTATTATTCGAAGCGATTGCACAATTTTGAGTAGACGAACAGACTACAAGATTCTATTTTTTAGCCAGGGTTCCTGGACTAAACGTAATTACACCCAACACCTATAGAAAGTTATAAATATTAAAGATTTTAAACTTTCTGGAATTTTACGCAGGATATAAAAAATA
Organism: Abscondita cerata; assembly: GCA_030710515.1. Lineage (NCBI taxonomy): Eukaryota > Metazoa > Arthropoda > Insecta > Coleoptera > Lampyridae > Abscondita > Abscondita cerata. The sequence continues at coordinate 352,850 of JALBCR010003122.1, forward strand.
AGAAATAAAGGAAAAGGCATACAATGATTCCTTAGGACATAACCGTAACGTAACACACAGACGCGGGTGAATACCTTCAATTCAATTTATTATTTTAATATTTTATTTCAGTTATAGCGGTATAGGCACAAAACAAAAAGAAATTTTATCCCAAAACAAATTTAACTTTATGATTTTATACGTAATGTACTTACTAAATAAATTTGAATTTAGTTCTAGTTTGCAGTAACCATTCTTTTGTAGGCATAATAATGAAATTTATCAAGACGTTATTTGACAAGAGCTTGTCTTTTGAATTTTAATCATGCTAGTGACATCTTGTCGATTTAAAAAAAATATTTTAAAATATTTTAAGAAAAATTTAATACAACCCAATTTGTTCAACCGTGTTAAAATTTTAATAAAATGTTTCTAAAATATGTTGCTTTTGTTAAAATTAAGAATATGAATGAATTCTGAAAAGATTACATGACTTTGTAACATCGGTAAACGAATGTACTCTAAAGTCAATTTTAATTAGTATTCAATTTGATTATTACAGTTCTAAAGTTAATGTTTACCTTTGAAAATTGCTAATGCTGAAAAAATTGTTTGCAGCGACGTTTAGAAATCAAACCTTATTTACCATTAATAAATTATAGACAATTTTAAAATATATGTTGGAACGTAGAAACGTAGATAAAAACGTATAAAACTTAAAAATAAAAATATTTTACAATAAATCAATTTTCTGCTATACGGCTTCTTTTCTTACCTAGAAAACATGAAAAAAAGCATCGTTATTCAAAAGCATTTTTTATACCCTGAAATCGGTTTTGTACGTAAGTATTGATTGATGACTTTTAAACAGTTCTGTTTGATGTCAGCATAAACGTTTCACGCACGTTTGGTTACATTTTCTATTTTTATAACTAAACAATATTTTATTTGCTGTAATCATTGCTTTAAATTAATAGTTTTAATTTATAATAAAAACAGTTAATGCCAAGTGGGTGTAATTTGTAAAGTAGTCGAAAAGTTTAACCAAACTACATTAAAAACTTTTATTTGATCGACTCCTCCCAACATTCTCGATAAATAATTGCTATTATGGATGTAAATAAAAATTGGTGGAATGTTGAAAAGCTGCTTTCTAATAGATCGTATAGTTTTTTACGGCCCTTTGATGAAGTCTTAAAAGGTAAAGCAGTTTCTGGATATAGATTTAAAACACTTCCGTAAGTTTTAATTTATAGTAAGCTTTTCAAAGGACCATTTAATGTGTTCGGCAAAACTCGAAACCTATGAAGTAGTTCTTAAGTTTTCAACTGTGAACAAAAGTTATCTTTACAAAACTTGTGACACTTCTTCGTAAAACAAGTTACGTTACTGAATATTTTTATTAATTATATAAAGCACGTAAATTTGCCTTGATTTAACATATAATTTAAAAAGTAGGAATTTATTTCAATGTAAATTTAGAAAACCACTTAAAATTTTTAAAATGTATTGTAACTAACTTTGGTTGGAGGCTTATGCAGATTTTGTCTTAACTGCTTCAAACAAGTATAAACTACAGTAGTTTTGCGGTTTTGCACGTTAATTTGAGAGAGTGATATTCTGCAGGCGCAATATAGTCGGAGCTACTTTCGAAGGTTTATGTCAAGCGAATTAAGTTTAATCTCATGAAAGCTAATATCATTGAAAATAATTTGCTCATTTAAAATGATCGTTTATATAATTAGTCGATTATTATACATTAGTTGAATTAAAACCGCCATTGAATACAATTCCAGACTTTTCAAGATATTTAATTCTAACTTTTCAAAACGGCATTGTAATATCCTTTACTCAGATTCTTTTGTTATAAAATTCTTTTTATTGTAAAGCAAAAAAAAATACAGTTATGATTTCCTTTTTGAAACTAAATAAAATGCTTTACCACCGCTTTTGATAAAATAAAAAAAAAACAAGCGGCAAAGGAATGGCAAATGAAATTTATTTTCTTAATTAGATTACATTTGTCATATTTCTCTGAACCTTATATACTTTTTAATTTAAACATTCTTTAAAGCTGTCTACGCTAACTATTTCCATAATTTGAAGTCGTAAATCATCATTTTAGTACAATAAAATAACTGCAAGTGCAATGCTTTACTAAATTCAAGTATTATCTAATTAAAATGGAAATAAATGCAAAACAAATTACGTTTACTCTTGCATTAACTTTAACGTTCTCGGGGCCTTTACAAATATTAAAGCATTGTTTTAATTTTGAAGTCGACAGTAATCGTATAATTATTTCATTATTTATAAAAGCAGCCAATTTTGTAAATAAATTTATGCTTAAGAACAAAAGTATGTTATTTGTGTTATTTTTGACCAATATGAGTTTTACGTTTTCCCAAGGTACACGTAACTCTAAGTTGTTTTTTGTGTAAAACTTTCTAGACTACACATTATCATTTAATAAGTAATATAAACCTATAAGGTGTAATATATAAATCAAATTTTATTCCGAAAATCATAAAAATCAATACTTTAAAATTTAAATATGTTTTTAACGCCACCCTCTTTAATTATTTTTTAAAACTTATAAAAGAGGCCTAGTTGGTACTAAACGTTAGATTGAAAACAATCTCAAATTGCCGCTGTAAATTTGCAAGAAATTGTACAATTGCAAACAAATACTGAGAATTGCTGGATAGCGGACTCTTCAATAATAAACTTAAGTGAAAGTTCACAATTGTACAGTTTCAGTTTCATACATGTTTATTCGCTACTTCAATTTGTACAATTTTATAACTTAATCCTAAATGACATACAATACTTAAATAACCCCGTTGGATCAGCTTTCCAACTTCAGAGTTTCTTCGTTCGCTTATTTCCGATCCTCTGGGTTGACAATTCATTCTAACTTAATCTAAGACGACATACTTCGGCCTCTTGTGCCTTGGCGTACCATCTACATTGTAATCCCAACACTATTGTACATTCATTTTCATTTTCATACATGTTTATTTGCTATTTCAATATGTACAATTTTTATAGCTTAATCTTATGTGACAAATTACTTAAATAACCCCGTTAGATCGGCTTTCAACTTCGGAGTTTCCTCGTCCGTTTATTTCCGGTCTTTCGGGCTGACAATACATGCTAACTTAACCTAAGATGACATACTTCGGCCGCTTGTGCCTTGGCATGTCATCTAAATCATAATCCCAGAGCCGCTTTACAAGAGGGTTGTGATGGGCCGCAATTACTGCGTGAAACGCATTTGCGGATTGGCGCGCGAAGTCCGCTATTTTGGGAATCTGGAGTTCGTGATTTAGACGATCGTTGCGGAAGAACCAGGGGCGTCTGCGATGATGCGGAGAATCTTGTTTTGAAAATTTGCAGTCTCGTCGTGTGAGTTTTAGCAGCGTAGAACCAGGTTTCAGCTGCGTACATCATGGAGGGGCGGATCACCATTTTGTAGATGAGTAGTTTGTTGTCGATGCTGAGTCGGCTGTTGCGGCATAACATCGGGTAGAGATTTGTCAATAAGGCGTTGGCGGTAGTCATTTTCTGGAAGATGTGCGCTCTCCAAAGCAGCTTCTTGTCCAGGGTCAGGCCGAGGTATTTGACTTCGTTTTCCCAGGGGACGTTGTCGCCGTTGATGTGCAGTCGGCGAGCCGGGTCGATACCTCTTCGGTTGAAGAGGATCGCTGCGCTTTTGGTTGCGTTGACCTTAATCCGCCAATCTTCGTACCAGGAGCCTAGGGAGTCCAGCGCGAGTTGAAGATTTCTCTCAGCTTGTGTGGTGGACCGTGATGTTGCCAAGACGGCGGTGTCGTCGGCGTAGAACGCGTATGTTAATCCGTTGATCTTAGGGATGTCGGCCGTGAAGATGTTGTACAGCAGCGGCGAGAGCGTTGAACCTTGCGGGACTCCTGCGTATATGCTGCGTTGTGTGGACTTCGTGGATCGGATTTTAACTGCGAAGGATCGTTTTCTTAAAAGTTGGCGATGATTTGCGTCATTGAGGTGGAGATGCCGAGGCGGTGCATCTTGTATAGCAGGCCGCGATGCCAAACCTTGTCGAACGCTTTCTCGATGTCGAGAAAGACGCCTCCGGTGACGTCGCGGTGGTTGAAACCATCTGTGATTTGCTCTACTACACGAAGACCTTGTTGGACGGTAGAGTGTTTTCTGCGAAAACCGAACTGTTCTGGCGGGATTAGTTGAAGATCGTCGACCTGTTCCTGTAATCTGGCGAGTATTATTTTTCAAATAATTTGCCTAATGTCGGGAGAAGACTGATGGGTCTGTAGTTCTGGGGCATCGTGTGGTCCTTGCCGGGTTTCGGTATGACGATAACGTCGGCAGTTTTCCATGCGTCGGGGAAATGTCTATGTCTAAGACACGCGTTGAAAATCGCGGTGATGGTTGCAATTCCGTTTTTAGGGAGAAGTTTGAGGCTTTGTTCGGAATGCCGTCTGACCTGGAGCTTTGCGCGGTTTTAGATTTTGATCTCGTCTGTGACTTCTTTAGGAGTGGTGTGGCGGATGTTGTCGTCCGGGATTCGTGAGATAATGTTTCGGACTTCGCGATGAATAGCGTTTGTACGGCGATAGTCCTCGTCGTCCGGGTGATTGGGTTCGAATTGCCGTTCGAGGGTGTCCGCGAACGCTTCGGCTTTGTCGTCGTCACTGTATGTTAATCCACCGGGTCCGTGGATTGCGGGCATCGTCGGTCGGTTTCGATTTTAATAACGTTGACCATTTGCCAAACGCTATTGTCGAACACGGATAGAGACCGCATTTTGTCATTCCAGATGGAATTTCGGTGCTCTAGGATAAGATTTCGTACGTTGTTCTGTGCGGCGTTGAGAATTGTTTTGTCGTTAGGTGGCGAGTTAATTGCCATCTGCGGCGCAAGACGATTTTGTCCGTTATTAGCTGTCGAATGTGATGAGGTAGTTGAAGAGGGTCAGAAGTTGTCTTAGTTATTGTTCTAGTCGCCTTGTCGATACATTTCTTCACGAGATCGATGAGATTTGTAACCGCGTCTTGAATTTGTGGGATGCTGTCGATAATCGGGACTTTTGTAAATAGTTTTTTGGCCTTGTTTTGAAAAGTCGGCCATGATGTCGCGTTCTTTTCGAATTGGCGATTGTCGTTGTCGGCGGAGTCTCCGAGTTGGAGTAAGACCGGCTCGTGATCCGAGCTCAGGTCAGAGATCGTCGTCAGCTCGTGTAAGAGCCTGATGTTGTGAAATATTGCGATGTCGATTACGTCCGGCAAACCGTTAGCTGGGTGCAGCGTAGGTTCGTACGGTCCGTCAACGACGAGGTTTCGCGTGCTGGCGAAGTTGTGCAGCAGTCGACCGTTTCGGTTTTGTCTTCTGCTGTGCCAGTCTTGATGTTTCGCGTTTAGATCTCCGGCGAGAATTGTAGGTGTGCGGGTGTTGCAGATGGCGTCAAGGTCGGCGTCGAGTATGTCTTTAGTCGGCAGGTTGTAGGCGGCGCGAGAATAATATCTCCGTTGGCCGCCGTGTTTATAACGATTTGTGTGGCTTCTAAGTTTTCTATACGTGGCGTCGGGATGCGGTGGTGGGAGATGGAACGCTTGATAAATATAGCTGTTCCACCGCCTCTTCCTGTCGTCCGGTTGTCGTTGTACCTTACGTAGTTTCGTACTTTAGGATTGTCGCAATTTCGAAGATGCGTTTCGGAAATTAGCGCGACGTCAATGTTTTGTCTGTAGAAATTCTGAAAATTCTAAGACTTTATGTTGAAGACCGTTCGAATTCCAAATGGCGACATGAAGAGAGTTCGGTTTCTAGGGGACGTGCACCCATTATTCGGACTTGGAGCAGGTTGTCTGATGACCTCGCGGATGACGCGGGCTTCTTCCTTCGTGACCTGAACGGAGTGTTCTCGCGGTTTTTCTCTGGGTCTGACGCGGGTTGAGAACGGCCGGCGGCGGCTTCCGGCGAAGGAGGTAGTGGGATCTACCATTCTTGGCGGCGTGGGATTCGATCTCCTTGGAGCCTGTGAATTAGAGTGATTAACTTGATGTCTTCGCGGGTGCGCCGGGCAGCCCTTGTAGTTGGCGGGGTGTTCCTGACGGCAGTTGCAGCGGTTTGCGGGTCCGTCTTCCCTCTTCTTGGTGCACTCGTGGGAGAAGTGCGGTTCCAGGCACTTGACGCACCGGGGTGCACCTCTGCAGCAGCGGGCGGAGTGCCGAAACGCTGGCAGCGGTAGCACTGCCCGATGTCGCCTCGCGGGTGCGGTGCCTCGACGCGGACTTGTACTACACCGATCTCGGTGAGATCGTAAATAGTCTTCGCCCGCGGGTTCCTCTTCAGCTGGACCAAGAGTAACGGCGTCGGTTTCTTCGTGCGACCTGAAACCATCCTCGAAATCTTAGCTACTTCAAAGCCCTTACCGACAAGGTGGGCCTTGACGTCGTTGCTCGCATCGTCGTACAGCGGCATACCCGGATGACCACCTTCAAAGGTTGCTCCTCCTTCAGAAGGTAGTAGTGAAACCCCTGTCGGTCAGTCTCCAGCGCGGATGTTGCTGCCCGGAAGTCGTCGACCGTCGCTACCTGGATGGCCACTCCGTGTCGCGTCGTCTTCACCCTGGAAACAGACACGTTGTTTTCTCGTAACGTCTTAAGGGCTTACCGTAATCGTTCTGGCTGTGCAGCACGATAGGTGGTATCTTCTCGGTCCTCGGTGCGGGGCGTCGTTGTCGGAGTGCACGGAAGCAGCAGGCCTTTTCCTCTTGTTCGTCACAAGAAAAAAGCCGTCTTGCTCCATGAACTCCTGTTCGTCCATTGGCGTCTGCTCTTCGGGGGCGTCTTCGGAAGGGTGCGGTGGCGTCAACGGGTGGCGTCAGAGGGGCAGGTTGCGACGTCGATGCGGCGACGGGAGTCGGCGGTTGCGAACCTCTTCAGCCGGGGTTGGGTTCGTGACTTCTTACTTCTTTTCTTCTCTTTCTTCGTAGTCTGGGCAGCGATGAGGAGGCCAACTTCTCGGTCAGATCGGCGATCTGCCGGCGGAGTTCACGGTTCTCTTCCATCAGCTGTGTCAACAGGTCCAGTTGACTCATCGTAACGGCGGTTGCGGCGGCGATGTTCCAATCTTCGACAGGCAGCTCGATGGAGTCCATTGTCTGGAAATTAAAAGAAACAAACGGTTTGGCTTTGAGAAAAGCAAAAGCAAACGCCGTAAAAGAATTCTTTTCTTGTTACATTAACTAGTTAATGCAACGAAACGTCAATAGCGTAAATATAGCCTTCAAAAGCAGGTTGCTCGAGAGCACACAAAACATGTCTGTTCTCTACGGATCGCAGAGAGCGAGCCTATTGTACAATACGAGCAACAGTCGACTTATAATCAATGGTGGGTATATCGACTACGACTAATAAGATGGTTGCGACATCTAATGCCGTTTCGTGCTATCTAGCACGTTCGGAAAAGCACTAAACTTTGGTTTTGAGAAAGAAGGTTCCTTCCGCGCATCGTTTCTTTTTTTTATATTTTCTTCATTCCTTGTTCTCTTTTTACTTACAATTTGTTTATCAATGTATTAAGTACACTTGCGGAATTACATACCCTCAAAATATTTATGTAGAACCAGGTTTTAAAATCAACTAGCAGTCAAAATATCAACGAAGTTATTATACACTTACACATACCGTGTGTCCCACGGAGAACGCAACATAGGACTTTTATTAAGGCAAAATATAGAATGGATCTACTAGTGCTTTGAAATTTTCAACCAATGCGACGTCGGTATGTGTCATTTTGATTGCTCTGAAGTTGCAGCAACCAACTTAAATTTGAATTATTAGCGCTACTTTTATAACTTTCTGCAATAATGAGTGTGTATACAACTGCTGAAAAAGTTCAAATGGTTAAATGGGTATGCAGTGGTGAAAGCTATAGAAACTGTTCAGCATTATTTGCTGCACTTTTTCAAGATCGACCGATTCCAAGTGCTAGTACAGTCATGCGAGTATTTCAAACTCTTTGAAAATACTGGCAGTGTTTACAGGCGGTTAAAGCTGGTGCAGCTTGACAGGCCTAACAACAACAACGACGAGATTGATGTACTAGCAGCAGTTCAACATAATCCGATCATAAGTATAGAATACTAAAAAAACACAAGTATAAGTCCTACCATTATTGTCAACATCAAGAGCTTTTCAGAATGGACGCTGAAAAAAGACAAGAATTTTGTGAAATTTTAATGAAAAAATCTAATAATGACGATAACTTTATTAAAAATCTGTGTTTTACTGATGAATACACTTTTACATTAAATGGAACACCAAACATTCAAAATTACCGTTTTGGAGCACAGAAAATCCTCATCTGTTTATACCAGCTCACACCCAATATCCCCAATCAGTAAATGTTTGGGCTGGGATATTTTCCTTTTTATTTAGGGTACACTTACTGCTGTTAAGCACCGTGACCTATTAATTGAGCATGTGCTACCAGCATTGCACAGAAGTTGCTGAAGAAGATACTGTTGTTTGGTATCAGCACAATGGGTGTCCAGCTCCATAGTGCTAATCTGGTAATAGGCCTCTTAAATGATGCGTTGCCCAGAACTTGGATTGGAAGAAGTGGTGAAATTTCTTGGCCACCGAGATCACCAGATTTGTCTTCTAATGACTTTTTCTTATGGTCATATATTGCCTCTAAAGTGTATTCAGATCGACCACACATCACTGTCGAGTCATTAATGGGCAGAATTGTAGAAGTTTGCTGTAATGTTCCGGCAAACGTAATCTCTAATGTGGAACGCAATTTTTATAATCGATTAGGGCATTGTTTAGCAGTAAATGGACAGCAGTTCGAGCATTTAATATAAGCAGTTGCTGGCTTAAATAAAATGTAGCTTTTACTTCTTCATACCTTCCCAAGAAGCAAAACGGTCCTTTTCAGGACCACCAAAAATCACAAAAAGAATTTTACACGACTTTCAAAGAAAATCATTTTATTAATAAACATAATTTAAATTTATTTTACAAACGTTTGGCGATTGTGTGCATAGATCTCATGTGTGCATTTGCAGAGATTTAAATTTATGATCTGAAATTTAGAATATGAAACAAAGAAAATAATTTAAAATACAAACCTTATTTTTTTGTTTCAAACCGAGGTTCAAACATTCAAAACTGTTAACTATTTGGCATTCTCAAATAATCACAACATTTTTGCTTACCTACATTTAGCTTGTACAACTCCTGCAAATAATATTCCAAGTTAAATCACTTTTTAGGTAGGTACTAAAATAATAATATTCCTTGTCTATGAAACTGTCGTCTTCTGGCTTTTCCTTCATCGTGTTTTACACAAGTATCGGTCTTATATCGTGTTTTTAACATGCTGTATAAAAATGAAACCTGAATCCGTTTACATAATTATACTTTCATAGACACTTTTAATCATATTGATATAACCGCATCTTAAATCAGCTTAATATTCTTTATAATACTAAGCACCACAATGTACTTTTTGTTTATAACCTAAAATTAATTTACAAAAATAAATATGCGTAATTATGTAAAAGAATTTGTTGTACTACTTGAGAAAGCGATCACATCAAAGCGACTAAACAATTAGAATTTTCGAAAAAAACAAAATAAAAAATTTTAGGTTGAGAAATGTCAAAAGGAATATTACAGTTGTGGTAGACATGACAATCGTCACACACACAAACCGCTCTCTCTTTCTTACTTCAACTGACACCTACAACGCGTCGTATTACGACGGTAAAAAATATCATAGCACAAGTAAATCCGTTCTATATTTTGCCTTAATAAAAATCCTATGTTGCGTTCTCCCTGGGACACACGGTATAAAAAATACACATACAAATGTATGTGTATGTACACAAAGAAACTGAACTCACGTTTCTTGCTGCTTAAAGTCACTGTCGATAAGCATGTACTCAGTTTTACTGCGAATCCTCTCTGTAAAGAGTTTTGGTCAATCTTAATGTTATCCAAAACCCGACAAGGCGCCTCTTACCTTCCCGACTTGTAATGTTCAGTCGTTCGTTGGCAGCACCCTGTCGGTCTCTTTGTCGTATATAATCTGGCGGATTTGTCTTGTTCTGACATTATCTGAAGAGTATGGCATCAGTCGCTGCAAAGAGTTAGCGAACTTTTTAAACAAGGTTTACCCCATTCTCTCCCGATTATGGGAGTGATATCAGGAGTTGTTGCCAAGTCAGCCCGACCTTTGCTAGCTCAGCGTCTTCGACTCTTTGTTCCTGTTGTACTAGCGTCGCACTCGTTGATATCATCTTTGGTTTTACAGATTCTGTGCCGATACGCATTGAAGTTGCCCCGACCGGTCATGAGTTGGACTTATAAACTTGTCGAGTTAACCGGAAGCGATCATCTGGGCGTGCTGGCAGATTCTGACTTAGGCGAAGCATCACAGCCAACACCGAGCATAGAACTTCTCGCACATAAACTGTTTGCCTACTAGGTATTACCGTACGGGTACGACCACCAGGCATCCTGGGCACGTTAAGACGGACTTACGTCATTTATCAAGTCGTAAGCCCCTAAGTATGAACTCCGTTGTTTATTCTGTAACAAGTGAGCTCTATTGAAAGAAGTTTTAACCGATAAACGGGTTGTAAGAGACCGCCACCGATGATTATAATAACTTACCTGATTCAGTGATCCAACAGCACAAGACGCAGAATCATCAAAAACCTACAACTAAAGATTTCACCTAGAATTTCCGTCGTTCAAAGCACGTAGAAATTCAGCACATGACTGACCGTACTAACCCGGAGCCGTATCGACACTGGCCGTGTCTCTATCGCCGTTGTCCCGTTCGCGACTTGCGGAATATCCAAGGCAACCAAAATACACTGTAAATAAATACCGTGTGTACATAATAACTCTCACCAACTGTAAATAATTGTTAATAGAAACCTTAAAATCAAACCTTGGGCATTATTTCTTCACTCGAAGCTACCCGCGGCGGATTATAAAATTCAACCCGGTAGTCTGTAGCATAAAAGGTTTGCGTTTACAAAGTTGATATTGTATGTGGAAATTTATTATTCCTATAGAGTTTGGGATGGAGTTTTTTAGAACATTTTACATTGTGGGGCTTCAATACAAATATCCCAAGAGAAAGTTGTTCATTGCTGTCATATTTTGAAGGAAAATTTAAAATTTTGTTTGGAATTTTCATCATTAACAACTACCCTTTTGTCTACTAATTCGTTTTCTTCTACATTAATTTATGTTCTGTATTAAGAATTAAGTTTACATACACAAATCTTATTAGGCAGCATAATTTATTGTGAAATATACTACTCTCCATAAACGGACACTCAGTTGCAGAACTTTCAAAGTGTGTTGTTAGTGTTCGTTGAATTTTTCTATTCGTTAAAGGTTTCACATTCTTCACTGGGCAACTTCAAATAATTCTTATTTCTAACAATTTTTAGGAATTGGTTTTTGAAAATTTTTCAAATAGACAAGCGTTACAATGCAAAGATAATTACGCAAAATTAAATTTTCTATTCTGTGGGCCATATCATAGACTGTATTACAAATATATTCAAAAAATGTCGACCCTGTCAACTAACCACTCTCTATTTTTTTTGCTCATGTAAGTAAAATAAAAATATGAAATTTTGTTTAATTTCACATTGTAGTTGCTAACTATTTTTTTGTATTTGGCATGGTCAATCCAATCATTGTGTGCTTATGTTAGTGAAATAAACGGTGTTCAAGGTATATTTGTAAACATTTTTACTAATGTACCTTGACGATTTCAGCACGTTTTGAATAATTTACATATATTTTAATAATTATACCTGTAGACGATTTTTTTAATGACGATATTTTGCTAGAATAAAATAAAATTAATTACCTATACATTTCATTACACTCTACGATGTTAGTATGCCTAACTAGTATCTCTCATGTTGATTAATGAACGTTCTCTTCAGGAACTAATTTTTCCAATTCTCTCTCCCTAAAAAGGCCCACTACGTGGATTTAGATAACCCACATTAATTACAAGGAGATTAATAATTGCCTAAGAATCTAAAGTTCTCTTATCTGTGTTGTCGCAGTTGGATATTGGATAACGCTGGTATGAGTGACCTTGCGTTGATTTTTATTTTGCTTTCTCTTCTTGATGACAGCTGAATAAAAGTAGATTCAATGAAACGATGACAAAATAATTCCGAATTCCTATAAAGAAACCAATGTTTTTGATATACATAAACTGGTTAACAGCGCAATAAACATTTTCAACGTAGGAATTTGTTCATCATCCGCGAAGGTTAATATGAAAAGAACGAATATCTACAAGAAAGAATTAAAACGAGTACCTAATAAATTTAAATATACTCACCGCCTAACGAGTCACAATATGTAACATAAACATTTCCCGTTTTTGTATTACAAAAGTAGACCATTTTTGAATTTTAAGAAACTATTTACAAAACGTCTAAACAGATACTCAAGCGACGAACAAAAGGAAAAGGCAAACGCGTTCGCGTCTTAAACACGTGGCACCCATAATAGATATTTGTCCAATAATGCCTATAAACAGGATGTACCAAAATTTGTCGTAATACACACAAAAATCTTTTTACTAGAAATCAATAAGCAATATGCATACGCATATCTTCCACACATGTCGAAACCCACAGACCGCATTAAAAGAACTCTAAAGAGGCATCAAAATTGCAGATCATAAGATCAACAAAAAACAAAACAGCAGCCGTAGACTATTGTATATTTTGTTCTTGTGGCACGGAACTACTAAGAAATTGATGGACGTTGACTTTGAGAACACTAAGCAAACTTTTGTTTGTAACATACTGAGAAGTCAGCCAAAGCCGAGTATGCGCTTATCATAACAGATTGATTAGATAGGCCATGAGATCCACAAAGCTTAAGAAAACTTCAACAAAAAGGAAGAAACCCTGGTGCTCAACCAGATCTGGAATTTGATTCTCAAGAACACCCGTATGGTACCTTACGGAGATCCGCATTTTACAGGGCCAATTATAATATAATCTGCAAAACAGAAATCATCAGTCTTTTTTTGATATTGGATGAAAAAACCTTGGAAGAAAATGACCATTTGCAAAACGGTAGGAGCAATAAATAAATTGTCTTAAGTGCGGCTGAAAATATAACATATGGCGTACTTCAGGGAAGAACTCGAAATAATCCAGTTTTCACAAAAATACCAACAACCTCGGAAGTAGGAGTGTCAGGCACTTCAGAATAAATCTTTAATCATAATGTTTTTATACACAAACTTTAAAGAACCAACAGAGGAATATATCCACTCCCCAAAAAATGGTACTTAAAAAAGCACTACTACCACCGCCATCAACCATCAACAAACTATGCTTTAAACTTAAAGGAAGAACGTAAGAAACAAAAAAACTTTTAAATTCCCAGTTGCAACGATTAGTCCTGTTGGAACAAGAAGTAGTACGACTAAAGAAGAAAAAACTTAAAAATTATATAGGTGTTTCTGCAAGTAGTGATGGTGGCAACTTTTCGTATGTGGAAGAAAATAAATTGTTTTAATCGTACACTTCTTCTTGTTGTTTAATTTTCTGTTAATACAAAAAAAATATATTATTTTATTTTTAAATTTCATTATAATTACTGTCTGTGAATGATTGCACTTAAACGTTGTCGTTTAGTTTCGATTATGTCTCTTTTTTTAGTAATCAATTGAAATCGATTTCTGGAGATGTTACAGGATTTCTGAAAGGGGTTTCTTATTGACTATCTATATCTTGATTACCTACGTGGTTAAACATTTGCATTCTTCTACATATGGTGCTATTATTCCAGATTCGGATATCATGTACAGAACCTGGCTATTCGTAGCGCTACTTCTTTATTAGCATTACAAGTAGGGTGTATATTAATACTGGGAAATTTTTTCTGCAAATATACTCATCGCGGTGTAGATTTTAGACAACTTCTTTTATTTTTATATGCGTATAGTCTAAAACACAAATACCTGTTGAAATTGGTACTTATCTAGTCAAGATTCCTTCGCAGCATTTAGGTCTTCAACTTGAGATGGAAAAATGATTCATATGTTAGTTTTCGCACTCATCGCCTTGTAGATTTTGTACAACTTTTTTTATTTTGATAAGCCCACAGTCTAATACTCCAATAGCTGTTGGTAATTGGTACATATCTACTCAAATTCCTTTGGGGCATTTAGGTCTTCAACTTAAGATCGAAAAATAATCCAAATGTTGACTTTTTGCACAATTTTGTCAGTTTCATATCTCACCATGTTACACACAATAGATTCACTCACGCCGATGTCCTTTGCAACACCAGTTTGAAGCCCTGAATGCAAGAAACTTATTTATACACACAACTTAATTTGCTTGTACTTGCACCACAAACTTCAAAGTTTACAAAAGGTTTTGTTTAATTTTAGGTGGGCTACTTTATGTGTATGTGGAAAAACTACAATAGACTTACTTGGACCAGACCTATATCTTAAAAATATCTTAATTTTGGTGTTTCGATCGAGAGCTCCTCCTCTAGTCTTCCCAGTCTCGCATAGAAAATGTTTTGCTAACAACTTAATATTTTCCAGTCAAAATCAAAATGATTTAACAAAATCTTAATCCCGAGGATCTCGTCGACGTTCTTAGTACATTTTGATATTACGTACTTGAAAAAACATCTTCCAACTATTAAATTTACAATTTATGTCAGCGCATAAGCAAGTGTCAAAGGAGACAGATTTGCTTATATATGAATGTAAGTCTTTAGAGTAACTTCTGAAGAAGCTAACAGCATGGTTAGAGAAACGTCAAGCAGAGAACGTAGGAATGAAGGACAAACACGGCTCAACCCGGAAGATAATAATCTTATTGCTTATGTAGATAAGTAAAAGGTCAATTATATTAATTTGGAGGTCAGGATATTCTTATACTTACGTAAAAGTACTGATTTTTATTAATACAAGTTTAAGCATTTGCTGAGTAAACTGTAAGTAAAAGCAAATCCTTATTTTTATTAATTCCGTATTGTACCTTACTTATTTTTATCATTAATGGCAGTTTTAACCACCGAAATTACACTATAAACATTGTTAAAGCATTTAACACTATTGAAATCTGCTTTTATTGCATTTTATCATTACGAGATGAAACTATGTGATAAGTGATAAATTGTATTGTACCAACACGTCAACTTATCGCATATGTACTATTAAACAATTTCAAGCACTTGAACACTTTTTTTCAGAATGTCTTTTCAGTGTTGAAAAATTGTGATAAATTATAAATGATGTCACATACTATTAAAAGTTTAAAGTTTTTTTATTTCGTCGTACAAAATTTAATGGTTCAAATTGTAACGTATTATAAATTATAGCAACAATAATTACACATATTTAGATGTGATTTTAATATACGAAGTGGATTATGAAAAAGGAAATAATACGGTGTTCAGATATTTAAAGATGAAAGATAAGGGAGGAGATTTTCACAAGAAAATTGAATACCACTTGCCTTGCGTTGTGACCACAACTTCTAGAATTATAAATAGGATGACAGGGCAAGTGACGTCATACTTAGAAGCTCTTCCTGCCCTAAACACCAAACGGAAAAAATTCAAATTTATCAATTTGTTTTCAAAATTATTCAATTTCAAGATACTGGCGCGTTTAAGTAAGTGTGACAAAATTTGTACTCATTAATAATTCAGCACCCAATTATCCAGAAATATGTATAATCCAATTTATTCACAAGCATATCGTAACGATTTACAATATTATTGCGCACTTCATTACTGAAATGGCAATCACAAGCACGCAACACTATATACATCAAAGCTTTATATTTGTTTAACACGTAAACTTTCCAAGCGAATACAATATGTTACTGCTCCAGATAATATTTTTTAATATAACATGCCAAAATACTACATACAAAAGTTTCAAATTATTTAACATATTAGTAAATATCGTTAGGATTTATATTTTACTAATTTATTATTGAAGTTTTGTTTCGATGAAGTTTAATATTAACAAATCAAATTGCAGCTTAAGTGCTCATCAATCAATTAATTACTAAACATTATAAAAAAAATATAAAACGATTTCTAATCAATCATTCAATTTGCTATTTAGTATTTAATTTGAATACATTCAGATATAAATATTGAAAGATGGATAAATGGGGTTTCCAAAAATTTAATGTTTTTATTTTGGTATAATTAAAATACTGTTTAATTGTATATGAGTTCGATTGATGTTATGTGATGAGTACCTATTTAAAAAGATTCACAAAGATTTATAATTTTTGTAATAATTTATGGTGATTTTATGTGATAGTTATCATAGTTTTTTGTAAAGTGGTTAGAGCATCAATTATTAATAAATCTAGGAGATCGTTATCTGATTGTTGATGCGATGTTATCTTAGGTCGTAAAACTCTAATAGATGAATTACAATACAATAGTTGAAAGTAACTATTACGACATTAATATAGAACATTTTCAATAATTTGAAGATTTTAAACGAAAAAACGATTTTAGTTTATATTTTACTGTGTTTCAAATAAATAACGTTTGGTAGACGTTCACTTACTTGATTTTTTTAATTAAGTGGTAAAAAAATGATGCAAAGGTCGTTGCTAAGCGTAACTAAGACGATATGAGTGTAAACTATATTTTGCATTTTCGGACACAACTTTGTGTTGTGATATGGTTACTTTCGAGAGTAGTCGTCTACAAAAATATTTTTCCTAGTCGAAATGGCCCCACCCGATAGGCAACTAATGTTGCGCACGTACCTTTGAGGCGTTTTCTGTATTTTGCGATTTGTATCTAGACTAAAACAGCGCTGACAACTTTCCTTTTTCAAGACAAACGCTGACGTGATAAATTGTTGTTCGGTTCCAAGTTAAATTTGGAGATAACTTATGAGAATAATTTAATTACTTTATTAATTCTATAAACCCCATTGGGAGCTCTCTCAAATTATAAAGAAATTGGCGTCAAACCGCCCTCACGTCGAAAATTGAATGTCTCAAATATTTCTGTGTGAACTCTCTACCGCCATTTTGTTGCGTTATAGGAAATCTACCGATATGATTTATACTAATTAAAATTATCAGGGATGCCAGACTACAAGTTCTTGGTTGCTTAAAATCTATCTAACTACTTGCCGGGGACCGAATATTAAGCAACTGCTACCTACTAATTGCGATTCCACGGTTAAGGGTTATCCCCAAAGAAACGAAATATCCATCTCGAAATACTGCCTTCTGCCTGCTGCTACCTACCTCTTTCTACTTATACGTGTATTCTAGAGTACGAATCTATAGAACCTGTTATCTAGAGATTGAATTCGGCTACACGACTATAGATAAGTTGCATGCTTTCTTTAAAAAGGTTATGTTTACGCGTAATTGTACCTGTGTTGCCCGTGAATTTGACATCCTAATTTTGCGCATTGCTACTCGTTTTCGGTGAGTTTGAAAGATCTTTCGACACATTCATTTATTGTGTTTGCGCGATTTTATCTTTTGAATTTGTCAGCAAGCACCAGTATTCTGCGAACTTTTGTTATTTATAATTAACGTGATAAACGTTGATCAATTCATTGCGATCCCGCCTAACCATAGGCGTAGATACCATCGCAACTAATATATATTTTTCTTGACTGTTTGAACTCAATATTGCTAGATATTGTTTGATATAATTACTCGTTAAATATTGTTTATTATGTGTATAATATTTTAGTCATTTCCTTCTATGAAAAGTAAAATTTTAGTTCTATCATTTTACGGTTTGTTGTCTGTGATTCAGAATCCTAGTTGCTTTCGATTAGCTACTACACATTTAGCTAGGTGGCACTTTATTATTATCTCTTCTCCAGTGTGAAATCCTTTGATCTAATTACTAATAAGTACATTCACGATCCCTTTGCGATCGACAAAGCTGCCAGCAAGATTTTCAACACTGCTTACTAATTTTTAAGTTTGTTTACAAATAAACCGTAACAAACTCTATAGGTACATATTTTGATGGTTTAACCTTTTGTCAAATTGCTAGATTTGTAGTTCTATTGAACACCACTCAGAGACGAACTTGGAGAGATTGGCAGGAAAAACATTTAGAAGCTTGTCGTCGAGGCAGTGGACGTCCCCGAGTAACAAAAGGGCTGGAAGACCGACTCTTAAGACGAAGTGCAATTTAAGCCCCTGCGAGATAAGAGCAATTGGTCAGAGAATCCAGATTTTGTTTGTGACATTCGGATAGACGTTTACGGGTTAGACGACCTAGAAACTCAGAGGCAAAATTTACAGTCGCATACAGCTCAAACTCTTGGAGTAATGGTGTAGGGGGCAAGTATTAGTATTAGTATTATTAGTATTAATTCCCGGCACTCTAAGTGCAAGACGTTACGTTGATACAGTTTTGGAGCCTGTTGTTCTTCCTTTTCTTGAAGACCTTCTAAAGAGTTGTTTTCAGCGTCACTTTTAATAATAAGAACATATGTTGTATTAAAATTGATATTGAATTTTATACATTGAAAATATTCAGTTCACTTTAATCTCAGGACCTTGAATTAGTTTTTTTATACATAAAAGAATAAATTTTACTTATTAACGAACAAAAAGTTTTAAACGATATAAAATTCAGATTACAAAAATTTTTGACACAAAGAAAATTTGTTTCTGACTACAATAACATAACGCGTCGCGTGTACGTTCAAAAAAGAAATTTAATTAAAATTATTTAAATTTGTTTACAATAATCTTATTTATACATTAAAACTAATACTTTGTTTTTGTTGTTCCGGTCTGCATGACAATTTTCTTCAAAGTATTTAGTGTTTACAACCATTTATTCCTTTAAATTTTGTATTTTTCTCTTTAATCTCACCAATTCACTTTTCGATAAAGAACAAAATTACCACACGTCTTTATTTATCACTATTCGATTATGATTTTAAATCAACCACACTTTAATATGCTTCATGGTTTTTATTCGTCTATTGTTTTGTTTTTACATGATCTTGAATACTCGCTTACTTCTTCATTCCTAAACTTATTAACTTTTGACATATTTCCGTTTCAGAGTTGCATTAGGTTATATCCTATTGATTTGTTTATTTTTTATGTAAACATATTTTTACAGAAACTGTCAATACTCATAATTTTTAACATTTAAAAATTTTTATCTTGACATTGGAGTTTTTAACTCTAAAACAATGGTCGTGCTGTTAATTTATTAAAAATAGTTGGCGAAAAATGTACTCTCACTATTTAATTTTAACTTTAATTTATCAAATTTATGTTGACTACACAATTGCCAAATAGAAAAAGGTTAATTTAAAAATTAATCTTGTTTAATAATTCAGATTTTATTAACGACAAAATCTGCATCAATATTATTAGTGCATCCGCACTAAAAAAATATTTGAGCTTATTTTACACCTGCACTGATAATTTAATCTTTCTTGCGTGTGTTATACGACACACTAAATATGCACTTTTGTCTCGTACACTGCGAGTTTGATGCAACACCTATATCAACAAGTTCTTTATCAACGGATATGATTTTGCAAAAAAACAATACTTCTATTTTACACTTACGATGAAATGTCCGCCTACAAATTCTTTATTGCAACTAAATAAAAACGTCTTAATTAATTATGGTCGGTTTTTAAAAATTTTAATCTTTAATCACCTGATTGTACGTTTTATTTGAAAAGAAACATTTATTATAAAGTTAAATAATCAATATTTCAATTCAAAATAAATTTTTTATTACTTAAAATAACTGTTTTAGCCCAATATGGCTAAGCACAGTCATGTTTGGAGTAAAATCGTCAACTTTCCTAGCGCTTCAAACTGTCCAACACTTAACAAACGAAAAAAGAACATCATATTCTTTGGCTGATAAAATTCTTAATTGCGATATGTACGTGGACGGCCTTGTGACAAGTACTGATTCGAAAAAGTCAACCCACAGTTTGTTTAGTCAAGCAGTCAAACTCTGTCAAAAAGGAGGATTTGAGTTAACCAAATGAGTCACAAATGCTAATAGTTTACTAGAAAAAATTGTTTTGGAAAATTGCATTCTCAACTTCTATAATAATTTCAGTGGCATGTTGAAGTCTTATTGTTTGCATTTAAACTTGTTAACGAAGTTTGTTCGATACGGTATATTTTATCTACTAGAGTTTGGATTTCTTGCTCCTGTAAATTGGTTTCTATTCTTCGTTTGAAACTTTGTGCAACTTATCTTGAGCCGCAATACTAATGGATTTACAGTTGATTGTTGCAAACCTAGGACTATGGACTGACAAATACGAGGGCATTCGTACAACTTTGAGTTAATTAGAACTCGTATGTTCAAGAAAAAACGTAAATATAGTAAAATCAGAGCAAGAATTAATTTTATAAGTAGAAATCAGTGAACCAGTTAATGCATATTTTCCGTTATCCGATTTTCTACCTAACCCATAATCATCACTAAACAAGATTGACTTAGTTAGTTAATTAATTTTTATTAAAAATATCGTAATACGCAAAATTCAATAAAGATGGTTCATCACTAATAATAAATTTAAATGAATAAATTGAAAGTAATGACTTTAGTAGCAGATGTTATAGATACACACTAGCTTCTGAATTAAAGAATATGTCAACTTCAACTATTTAATGCATTGCATAACTCAAAAATTTTGAATAACGCTCTTTTGCACAAGACAATTTTAGATAACTTTTTATGGAAGCTTTTAAAAGCTATCGATTTTGCAAGGTTTTAGTTTTTAGTCTTTAAATGCCTACAGAAAACATTTTTCAGTCACTGGGCTCTCTACTATAAATGTCTAAGCGGACAAATACATGATTTAAATTAAAACTTTATATTAGATTCATTTTAAAATCATATTAAAACAAATCATTGTATTATTGGATATCCAAAATTTGTGGCCATTTCAGAAATTAAATTATCATAGTAATATACATATTAAGTGTAATAAATTACTAAGTTGACGATCATCTTATTCTTAACATAACCGGACTTTACCATATTATAAATTGTACAACAATACATTATATTGTGGCGTTTAGGTGTATTACTCTAAACACTGGTTTGGAATCAGAGAAAGGATTGCGTTTGGTAGTATTTAGCAGCGTTTATTATTTTTTGAACTCACTACCTCGAAACAACGTCTGACGCACTGTGTAGTCAACCAGAACGCGTGTTTCCCGGTTTAGTCGACCGGGAAACATACAGTGGTACCAACCCTTTCAAAGTAGAAAAGTTTCATGTTACCGCGACTATTTCATAATAAGATGTCTATAATTCATTCGTTTATTGTTTAAGCTAACATAGGGTATTGTTTTATATGTTTCTTATTAGGTAACTGAAAGGATAACATCAACAACAAATTTCGATTTATTGTACGATCGCACAATTTTGCAACCAACTTAACGTAAATGTCAAACGTAGTATTCCCTTATTATAGTTCATCTCGTGAAAGAAAATTGGTCTGATAATTTGACGTTTGGAAATTGTTATCGGTGCACCTGTAAAGTGGTTTCGACATAATTGTGTGGATTTTGTGTAGACCATGTCCAATAGTCGCAGAGCAAATATAACCTCAATAACAAAATCGAGCTAGAGAAGAAGACTGTCTGTTCCGTTTCAAAACAGATTAAACATATTTTATTTGACTTTAAATAAAGTAAGTGACATTTAGAATTAAATTAATGTATACAGTATCTTAAAACAAACAACTTAAACAGTGATACTGTTATATATATTTTATCAGTACGGTTGGTGCAATTTGAAATTGTTATTCCAGAAGTTTCCTGGAGGGTGAGAATCAGATAACGACTGTGCCACATTTACAGTATGAATTATATGAGATGGTCCCGGTGCTGGCTCCATTAAACGATCGGCAATACTAATTTTACTTTGAATGGAGTCATCAACGTAACGATTCAGCCACGCTTGAAGATTTCCATCCTCCAAGTTTTTAAGTGTTGCAGATCTCCACCTTTATCAGCTAACAGAGTTGCTGCACTTTTTCGAAAACAGTGGCTAGTGTAGTCTTTTGGATTCCCTAACTGAAGGAATTAGGCTACTTAGCTAGCAATTCTACCAATTGTATTAAGCCCTACTGGTGAATGAATACATTTGCCGTTTCTGTAAGTGCAAAAAAAACGTTTGATTGCCTCTGGTCTTACATTTCTATATTTTATCAGCAAGTTTATCTATTCAGGTTTAGTTACTGCAAAACATCGAGAAACATTTGTTTTGTTTCTGGTACATTGACGAGAATAACTTCAGATTTGAACTCGATATCATTAATTGACATTTTGCACAACTCTTTACGACGACATGCACGGAAATACCCATTATTACTACTACCTATAAAATGAATTAGATACTTAGTTTATACGTGTATTTATGAAATATGTTGCTGGGGTCTCAACAATGAACTTATCAATTTCGTTATCGTTTAAAACTTTGAATTTTTTCGTTTTAAATTGTACGTTTCCTTCTTTAAAAAGGACACAAGTTTTGTAAATTTTGAAATGTCAACGTTATTGTGTATTATCAAACAGGACTTTAACATAGAATAATGCGACCAAAGAGACTTTTGACTGGAAAACGTTTGAAAATATCCCAGTAAACAATTTTCAGTGTATTTACTAATTTTATGTAATTTGCACCAGTCCAGAAACTTTGAATACACTAATTCATACCGTTTTTGACTTATCCGGTAATAAGTTTTCGATCGCCTTTTGGCCGTTTCTGTTATTTCTGGTGGTGTAAATTCAATTTCAGAATAAGAAGATAATTAATATTTTGAATTGTAAAATAATTGTAACACAATAAACAACTGTCAAAATTGCAATTGGTTTACCTAAGGTTCCTTTGATCATTTTTCTTAAATAAAACTTCAATGAAAGTTAGAAATTTATTT
Source organism: Abscondita cerata (assembly GCA_030710515.1). NCBI lineage: Eukaryota > Metazoa > Arthropoda > Insecta > Coleoptera > Lampyridae > Abscondita > Abscondita cerata. The sequence goes on from JALBCR010003122.1 coordinate 375,833, forward strand.
GAGAATTATTGTTTTATGTTCGTTTCAAAAAATATTGTACAATATTCATGCGTGAACAATTTTCTCGCTTTCACGCGGGGAACATTGTGTTCCCGCACTTATATCGTAAATAACTAATACATAGCGTAGTCGGGCTATACTAATAATAAAGAATGGATGGAAACGTTGGTGTCAGCACGTAGTAATCGCGTACTACGTGATATGCGATGTTACTTGATATGCCGGTGTTGTCGTGTCGTACGGAAGGAGGTGGCCCGTCAATGAATTACATCGTATTGATGGCGAACTGGACCGTGGGACAAACAGGACCGTGCGCCGAACGGAACTGATGAGACCAACTGTTGGACCGTATTGCTTTGCCGAACTGTAGAACTCGAGTTTTCATTTGCTTACTTGCAATTGTTTGTTAATGTTTCCGCGTTTACTACATATAGCCGCGGATGTAAATGGTTAGAATGGGGTTGCGATGTCAACGCCACAGGGGTCTTTTAGTGGATGAGTCTACGATAAAACGTCGGAGGTTTTAGGGCCAGGGTATGCGAGCAAAGTGTCGATTTCTTTGTGTGTGCATGTTTTGCTGGCTTTGTTGTGGATGCTGCGTTTTGGTGCGCTCTCGTTGGCGCTGTTGTGGAGCTGCATTTGGTGCGCTCTCGTTTGCGCTTGTTGTGGATGCTACGTTTGGTGCGCTTTCGTTGGCGCTGTTGTGGATGCTGCGTTTGGTGCGCTTCTCGTTGGCGCTGTTGTGGATGCTGCAATTGAGGGGTTTGTCGTTGCTGCTTTTCGTTTTGTTGCTGTTGCTGTTTGTGCGTTGTGTGTGCTGTATTCGACAGCTTTTGTGCGCAAACTCGTTACTCCACGCGTCCTGTATGTGACAGGCGAATGGACGTCAGAACCAGGCGTCCAAGCTTCGTGACGTGTGGGCGAGCATGCGGCTCCAGCGCGAATGTACGTCGAAGACTTGGGCCTGTGGGTTTCGTGACGTGTGTGAGTGCGGTTGATTGTTGACGGCTATGTCGCCGAGACGTAGTGCGTCGTGATCGTTTGCTTCTCTGAAGCAGCGGTCGTGGCGTTTATGGTTTGTTGCAGCGTCGTTGCGTTTGTGGTCGTTGCGTTTGTGGTTGTTGCAGTGGTCGTTGTGTTTTGGGGTGTTGCAGTGGTCGTGTTTTAGTGGTTGTTGCAGCTGTTGTTGCGTTTCATCTTGGTGGGTTTTTCTTAGGCGGTGGTGTTAATGAAACGTCTTTGTTTGTGGTCCATCAGCCTAAGATAATGTGCGTTACATCATTGGATGGGGTGAAGGGCGGTGCCGATGATGTCCATGGCGGACGCAGCGATGGCACGTGTTGTGTTGGCGGGTGTCGTCATGGTAGGCTTGATGTGGCGGAAATGTTGTAGTTGACGGACGTGTTGTCGGGCTGTAGTTGGGGTGACAGCTAGCGTAGCGGGTCTGATGTTTTCCTGTTCATATCGTAGCGTAGGTATAAAAAAATTTTGCGATTATATCTGACGTTGTTGCCGTGTTGCTCCTCGTTGAATGTTGTCGTCCTTTCCTGATTTAATCGTCGGGGTCACCACTGTGGCGTTTAAGGTGTATTACTCTAAACACCGGTTTGGAATCAGAGAAAGGATTGCGTTTAAGTAGTATTTAGCAACGTTTATTATTATACATAGCGTAGTCGGGCTATACTAATAATAATGAATGGATGGAAACGTTGGTGTCAGCACGTAGTAATCGCATACTACGTGCTAAGCGATGGCACCTGATATTCCGGTGTTGTGTGTCGTACGGAAAGCGGTGGCCCGTAATGAATTACATCGTATTGATGGCGAACTGGACTGTGGGCCGAACTGGACCGTAGGCCGAACTGGACCGCGGGCCGAACGAAACTGATGAGACCAACTGTTGAACCGTACTGATTTGCGGAACTGTCGAACAGTGGAACCGAACTGAACTCAAACTTAAACCGAATTGTGTTGTTGTACCTACTTCGTTTTATACATGCGAAGTAGGTTAGTGTGCTTAATAAGCAAGGCCGTTAAGTTGTTGAGTTTGCATTTGCTTACTTGCAATTATTTGTTATTGTTTCCGCGTTTACTACATACGTAATACGCGGATGTAGAATTAGTTAGAATGGGGTTGCGATGTCAACCCCACAATATAAACAAAAATTTGTGTTACAAAAATGTATTATACCTGTTTGATTAGTAAATGTAGGTGAATAAATCAAATTTTTAAACGAAATTTCGAAAATTTTGTTATGTACTTCTTTAATCGATTTTATTTGACTGAAACTACACCCTATTAAAACATAATCCTCGTATTTTAAACACACATTACAAGCTTTTCAAGAGATTATTATTAACAAACCTACTTTATATAGAAACATCTTATCTTAAACTTAAACTAATATGTAATTACCTATAGGTAAATTTAAAAAAACTTATCAAAATTTGAATTCTATTCGTATGGCGTCACTTTAATAAGATGTAAATTTTTAAGTATCATTCAACCACTTTGCTCAAGCATTTACGTTATTAAAATAAATATGGAGAATATCTCTCCTACACAATGTACTTCGAGTGTAGGCAAGAACCTCTTGAAATTTTGATGTTTTGCATTCATATTTATTCATAATAAAGACATTCTATTTTCTAAATACCGTTTTAAGACTAAAGATTTGACTTAAAATTTAGCAAATATTGTATTTGCTTCAGTGATTAGTTTAGGTTTAACAAACACGATGCAAGCATTAATAATTAATAATTAAAATATTATTAGAAATTAAAACAAGAAAGAACATCATTCAAAGGTCACTTTACTTGCACGAATATCTTATAAACTCACATTCACTTTATATGAATAAAATAGAACCCTAAAATTAAACATCAACTGACGGAAAATATGTATAACTTTTGATTTATGGTTGCACCGAAAATTAAATTAATGATTATAATTTTGATAAATGAACATTAATCTAGCCAGCACATTTCAAAAGAGTTTCTAATCCAACAATGTTCACAATGTTAAAGAGAAAAGTTTTGTTTAAGTTCTTCAAAGGTAGTTTCTATATGTTCTTTAGAAGTTTTCTCATCAATAGCCCAAGTTTATTCCAACAAATTTATTTGTATTGCCCTTCGTAATATTTACTAGAATCTTCTTATGTATAAAACGAAATTTATTTGTTCGGGTCTACTTTATTCAGTTACGTTTATCCTATTCAAGTTTACTGCACAACAGAAGTTTAATTCAATATATGTTAAGAGCATTTATGTACAACTTGGTACTAAATCTGTTTAATGCGACAAAATGCACTTGTTATAAAAGTCAAGTAATGCAGTTACAATTTATGCAAAGCAAAAATAGAACATTTTAAACTAAAGCGTGTTTAATCGAGTCGAAAAAGTTTTGGAGTTTTATTTATAGTTTCAGTAACTGCTACTATTAAAAACCTAATCTGGTGAAATGTAACTCGCAATTAGATTTTTATCTTCTCCACATAGCCGTACGTTTTAAAGAGGTTTCAAAATATAATACATAGTAATAATTATAATTGCACACCATTTTGTGAACAGGTTTATATTGAATCGTTGAAGAAATCCATTCTTTGTATTGGAGGTGATGAATTAATTAAAACTATAAGATTTACTTATTGTCGGAGGCCTCCAACTATAAAATTTTTTTATTTGATGATCAAATTATATAAAAGATTTAAATTTGATAAAAAACGTTTCACACTCAACATCTGGTTCTTGACATCATGCTTGAAACTGAATAAACAACCAAAATTCATCTATATCAAGACCAATAATTCATCGAAGTCAACACAATTAGCAAGTTACAATTATATCAGAACAATTTTAAAATCCGAAATCAAAAATTTGTAGTCAAAATTAGATTCACTTCAATACAAAATATGGTACCTACATTGCGACATCTTGTCTTCCATACATTCAACCATCTGGTATTCTTTAGAAGATAATAATACACACTAATTCATAAAATTTAAAAAAATTATAGTTGAAGGCTTCCGACAATAAGTAAATCTTATAGTTTTAATTAAGGTTTATACTGACTATTTTATTCATCATCGTTTTCGACCAATCCTAAGCCTTTGTTTTTTTGAAATATAAAGGTAATTTCCATAATCCTTCAGATTGGTTTTCAAACGTTTTCATTATTAATGTTCAAGGCAACGATCGATGTTTTATTCCAAATAAGAATTAATTTTATTTTACACTACCATCAATATATTTATTTTAAACACGTATCGATAAAAAATTGTAAAATATGTAAATTACTGAGGGCTCTTTGTCTCACCAAAAATCCGTAAATTGTCACAAAGCGGTTCACACTAACAACAAACATGATAGCAGGAGATTTGCAAATAAAATCACAATTACTCATTTGATAAACAAAGAACAATTTTTGTACTCCACCCCTATCCTTGTCATCATTCGGTTAACTAGGTTCATTTAATTATTTCACACAGTAATTATATAAATTAATATACCCTTCGACAACTAGATAGAGTTACCTGAAATAAGTGGAGGCTTCCCCGGACGCTCAACCTAGTTGGCATCCCAATGAGCAAGATTGGGGCACCTAATAAGGCCACCCTCTCCACCTGCATCATGGCTTTCAGGTAGCCCGCAACACCTCCTTTTGCAGGTAACCCCACCTGAAGGAACCAAGACATTGTGTCGGGCAACTGTGCACCGGGGGTGAATGATTAAATGTTATTCAAATACACCAAACAACCTTTTTGTTGCCGGCTCACTACTTACTTGCGTCTTCACTATCGCTCTACTCAAATTTCATCATTTTCCAAATTATAATAAAATATAATCTCATATTTCTCATTATTAAAAATAAATCTTATTCTATCTGACAGTCACTGTGACAAAAACCTCCGCACTCTGTATTTTTATATCCAATTAAACCTTTCTACAAAATGCATTTTTTATAAACCAGATGTAAATAAAACAAGAACAACAAATAATTATGTATTTCTACAAATAAATCAAAACAGAGAACATAATAAAATTCAGCTTTAACAAAATCGAAGTTTTTTTTAAATATCGTTCGGTTTGTAACTCTAATTCGTTACTTAAAATTATTACTAACCTTAACTTATTAACAACGTCGCGGGAGAAAATTCGGAAGGGCTAACTTCAGTGAAGACGGGTGTGGTTCATAAAGGTGTTACAGGGGCGCCAGCAAATCGGGTAAAATCATTCTACCTACCAATATCCTATTTGGATTTTCACAAATAAACAATGGTCTTCTTACACGCAACGATAAACAAAAGAAACCAAATAATAATTCTTTAACAAATTGTAATTTTGTAATTGTACATTCAAGCACAAACAAATATTAAAGAAATAACGTTTTCTTTTGGTAAAACATAAAACAAATTAAAGAAAATAACACAGTCAGAAGGTTTTAAAATAAATCACCAAATGTCAAATAAATTGTTAAGATAATAAATGTAACACACGAGGTGTATTAGGCAGCAAAAAAAGACAAAGATAACCTGAAAAGAATTTATGACCTGCAAGCGCTTACCTACCCAAACTCTTATTATAAATTTCGCGTAAGAAAATGTTCTTGTGTAGAAATTAAATTACATACTACACTCTACTGCTAAACCTACAATTAAAATAAGGAGTGTTACGTTTATGTCAAACTTGGTAACTACACAATTTGAGTTAACCCTATTATTAAACGTCACTTAGTTTCTATATTTCAATTAAAGTAAAAATAATTAAATTAACAAACTTTCTGAATGGTTTGAGTATAAAAACTATTTTACAAACAAATAAATATGAAACATAATCAAACTTAAGTATTGGCCAATTAAAAGAAAACTTCTCATAGTCAAATTATGAATTTTATGTAAAACAAAAATACAAATACTTCGATTACGACTAACCTGCCACACCATGAAGACTCCTACGTAGAACGAGGTAGTAGTAGTTCAAATTTAGCACAATAAAATAGTTTGTCGTAGAACTGGGGAATACTCCAAATCAGTCGCAATACCAGTAGGAACGGGAACATACAAGGACACCAACGAATGCAGAACAGCAGATCAAATTTACGGAACACAAACCAAAGGCACAATCCTCACTAATTGAGTATGATTTCAGTACAAAATTCCATTATATATTCGTAACCAAAATTTAACAGTGATATTCCAGGAAATCTTTTTAAGATTTCTAATAAGTATTGAAAAAACCAGAATAAACCCTTTTCCTTTAAATTATATGCTACGTAAATAGGTACTCTAACTATTTCAACTCTCCGTCAAAATTTTTCTTCTTTTTACGTTCGAATACTTATTTAAAAAAAAACTCATCTTTCTTTTTTTTAGTATTCACCCGGTAACAGAAAAATAAAATTCGAGACTACTTTTTTTAAATTAAAATTAATAATGATGGCCTGAAAGAAACAAACGTTACAGGTTATTAAAAAAAGATTAATTCCTATTTGTTACAGAATTGTAATTTTTGAGTAAAACATATCAATCTTCACGGCTTGATTGATCAGAACTACCATCAGATTCTAAACGTATGATGATTTATATCCCATCTACGCAATTATAAGGTTTATGTGGTATTACAAAGGCAAGCGTCATACACGTTTTTAATATCATTAATGTTATATGTCGTATTGTTGGCAGGTGTATTGTTTTATGTGTGACTATATCAATTTGTTCCACTTTTTTCACAATTTGGTAAATGACGTACAGTGTTCAATAAGATAGGCAACATTTACGTGCTACTTGTAAAAGTTTCGCTTTCAATAAGTTTTCAACCGCTTTCCTTGCATGTTTATTAACAAGCTATTCGACAATGGCCCATTTTGCCAAGTTTGTGATAAAACCTTTCAGATTTAATTTTGTTGCATGAAGTATTATTCATTACAATCACAGAATTTTTGTCTAAAATTAGTAAATAATCTTTATTATTCAAACCAGAGTTGGTACCCATTTGGACTTTAATTAAGCGTTTGGCTTTATCTAATGGATTTGTAAAGATAGTTTAAAGACCTTTCACATGTGTTTCTTTTTCCGCGGCTATTGTAGTACCTTTCCAAAATTTTGTTGTTACGTGTCTCGTATTACCCTAAGTTTTACCAACCATCGATACAATAAATTGTGCGCTCCCCTCACGAATCTTTTGATTGATGTTATACTTGCGTCGCCATAAAACTATTTTTCTATTTTAGGTCGCTTACAGAGCTATAAAAGCACCCAAATGAGTTCTTTTATAGAAATTTGAGTTCTTTTATAGAAATAGAACAATTTTTATTCCGAACGGTGGTAACACTGATAACGTCCAAGCCGTCATTACATTGAACTCCTGCGCGACATAGATAATAATTTTCTCACAACCCTACTTTTTTTTAAATTTTTACTTAAAATCAATGAGAAAAATTAACATTAAGTAAACGATAAATACTGAAAACTCTTGGAGAATTGTGAAATGAATGTACTCGAGGGCGAGTTTTTCTGAGCGCAACAGGCCCGACATGGAAGCCGATTAATATTAATAGATAAATAATATATTGTTGAATTGTTGATGTCAATTTTTTTGTACATGACGTGCATTTTAACAGTTTTAGAAACAGAAAAACAACAAATAGCTATTTATGTAACAAGAAATAAAAATAGTGAACCGCCTACTAGAAATCTGAAATTGTCCGAGTGATAGAACAGCCTTAAACTAGCATTTAAACCAAAGTTTAATAAAAATATTGCCACCTTAGCAATTACACTTCAAAATTCCTAAATTTAAAAACTCGCGAAATTTTATTTTAAAATCAATCTGAAAAGCCCAAAATAGAAAAAATAGTATAAATAATTCGTTTCAGAAGGCATTTTAGCGACTCGTCTTATAAAATGCGTCTTCTGAAACTAGTAATTAATATACTATTCTTATTTTTCAATTTAGGTATTATTTCCGCTTCATAAATGTTCGGCTATAATAACTATAGTAAAACCTTTTCAAATATTTATTTAACAATAAAGCAACTAATGAGTTATACAGTGTGTCCATTTAGTGTCTAACTGGCCGATTATGGGCCCCCCAGACAGCTTCTACAAAAATTCATAAATACAGGGTGATTTAAAAAAAGGTAGTCAACCAAAGATGATTTTTTTAATGGAACACCCTGTATATTTTCTGCACAGTCAAAAACTAGTAAAATTTTGCGTTTATTTGACCAGTAATTTATATCCCTAGCTTCAATATTTCAAAGTTTTTAATTGTTGTACGGCATCCAAGAAATTAGTGTGCTATTGTAGAGATAAAAATGATTTTTGTGAGGTGTTAAAGTATGAGTACAGCCCTAATAAAATTAATTCTTGATGCCCGAAATCATTGTACAGAGTGTCTAAAAAATTTGGGTTAAACTTTAGCATCACAAACACCTGTAGACTTTTTTTTTAAATGGAAACTACCATTTTTTTGTCACTAGTAAATTCTCCTACGAAAATCAAGAAATATCATTATAATGGTTTTGAGAAGACTGATTTTGATTTTTTTGTCAGAATTTTCTATTATTTTCATGATTAGTAGTTTTTTGAAATGCACTTTGACGTTTTTGATTACTTCTTTATCAAGTGGCTGTAGGTAATGAACACGTAGTATTTGGTGGCAGGAAAAGAAAATTAATTGCTTTCATATGTTCAACATTAGAATGGGCTGAGCTATTATCTACCAAATTCTCTTTTCTGAAGCACAAAGTTCTTTATCCCAATCTTTTAAAACCTTTTCAAATATTTGCCTGCTCGATCTGTAATCAACCGGAAGTCTTTTTTCTGAAAAAAATTTATTTAATCATTCTTCAGTTATATGTTTACCTAGATACAGATGCATGTACACTAGATACAGTGCCACCGACAATATTATAACATTTTAATCCAATTTGCGGAGTATGCATAATCGTTTAGCAAATTTGTTGGCTTTGGCTGGTAAGATTGGTCCTATTATAGAAACATTTTGGCTACGTTTCTCTTATTTATATTAAAACGTAAACACTTGCACTTTATATTACTCATCAAGGAAACGATGATATTTTGCTTAACTGAGTAGTACGAAAATTGGTTGAAAAATAATAAACAGTGTTAGGTCTGCTTCACCTCAGTTAATTTTATCTGTCCGTTAATCACGCTTGGAAACCGACTATAAAATGATTTGATTGGCTCAAAACTGTGGTTTCCATAGTAGTTAACCGACTGATAAAGTTAACTGGAGGTGAAAAGACCAGACCTTAGTCAAATTATTAAACTGTATGCTTATTAGCTAATATTCAGTCAAGGTACAGTTCACAATAATTTTATAAATTCTGTGAAATCGAAAACAAAATATTCAATTGAAAAATCACTATTTACGATAGGTTTTATTGAATAAATTGAGAAAACCAATTTGATGAGGAAATAGAAGTAAACCCAAAGTGAAATTTAAAGCGTTGGGAAAATAATTTGAGTAGGAAGTAGACAACAATATGAATTCCATTAATGAAATTATTTAGACGGAAAAATATAAAATTTTAGTGCATAAGTAAAGTGAATCAGAAGACAATTATTCTGATAATATTTTCTGTATTTAAAATACAACAGATAAGTACTTATTGAAACGAAATAAATTCTTGTTTTTTGTTAAGCATATAATATTAAATATAATAAATTACAACTTTTAACGTTTTGCCAAGAAGTTTAATTTTAGTCTTATTTTATCAAGTACCAAAATTTAAAAGTATCATCAAATAAATTAAAATAAAAACTTACACGTTTATGGCATACTATATAAAAATACAGTTTTATATTTTCCATTATAAACAATGAGCACAAAATTAATCCTACTTTGCAGCATTCAGTAATAACCTGGATTATTTAAGAAAAAGGTATTTAATTTACCTTTGCAATATTCTTTTATTTTATAAAAGCACGTGTTTTAAATTTATTTTTAAAAACCAATTAAAACGTTACACAATAATTTAAAGCTCATAGTTTCTAAAAGTTGATTAAAATAAATAATTCTAAAGATCTTTGTTTTTAAAGAAGGAACACTTGTGGTTAAAAACACGATCCTCAATGCTTCCCTAAAATTTTATGTGAAAACTTAAATCTGTTGCTCTTAATCATGTGCTTTAGTTTTCTTATTGAATAAATTTGATTTTATATTAAAAAAACGCAACGTAGTTTCATATATGCCTACCATCACAAAACATATATCTCGATAGAAGGAGTTTTGTACAATCTCATTATTTTATTTATCGACGTGTGAAACAGAAGGAAATTTTATTTATGTTACATAAAAGGTTTGATTTAATTTTATACGAGTTTTAAATTTTGAATAATATCGTGACAGCTGAGTTATTAATGATGATTTGTGTTGTAATCCTTCTTAATTTTGGTAAATTGTATTGATTTCTAGATTTAATACGTTTGAACATAACCTAATATGACAAGTGTGATGTTTACGTATTGCTCCGTAAATTAATATGTGTACGTCTACAGAAAAAAATATCTTGCGTATGAACACGTTCATATTAATTATAAACAGTTACTAATTCCTCTCTGGTGTTTTGATTATAGTTCCTCTAAATTTAGAAAGCTTTATGTAATACAAGCAAATGCTATCGGAAATTACATTTATAATAGGATTTATAATTGAGAGGAAATTTTCTAAACCCTATTACATATGATAGAAACGCAAGGTGATTTAACAGATCTCACTAATCTTAATTGAAAATTCTATATTTATTTTAATCGAAAGTAAATATTTTTTTAATTATTATATAATGGCAAAAAGTTTAAACCTTATTTAACAATTCTCTTTTTTTACTATCTTAATTGTTTAAAATTCTATATTTTTTTTATCAAAGAAATAAATATTACTATTAATTTTTTATAAATTTTAAACAAATGTTAATCTTTAAATATTTTTTTATATTTCAATATTATAATATGTTACAACATCAAAGACGTTGAATTGAAAATTGTATTACCTAAATACAAACGCAATGTTTTAGAATATTATATTTTTATATTTTGCTATATATTTATTAATGGTACAAGATTAGATATTAATGATGATCTTCTTTACGAAACACCTAAAAATTAAAAGTTCAGTTAACATCAAAATATAAATAGTTTAAACATACCACTTCATCGCTTGCTTGAACTAATGATGTGGTTGTCTCCATTGTTTTTTTTTGCGTCTGTTGCATCCGTCCCAATCTCCAGCTGATGCTAAAGAAAAGCTAATCATTTGTCCAATTGAGGATTCGGTAGCGCTATTATTTATACGTCTTGTTGCATCTGAGAAACTAACTATTTATAAGTAGTTTTTATAAAAAAATATTTACCAATAATAACAGTACTCAATTTTGTTTTCGAAAAGTTTTTTTGCCCTTGCGCCCTTTGCCCGAGAATTCAAGAGCCAAATCTTTACTTAAAAGTTTCTTTAGCATCAATGTAACTGAATGTCGTAAACTGTGACCTCCCACAAGAGATAAAATTGTAGCCTAAAATTAATTGAAAATTTGTAAATATATTTAAAAAAATTGTGACTAATTTACGTATATTGCAGAAAATAATACTTACAAGAATATGCTGTTTCTCAGGGAGTAGTTTTTCAGCTTCTTCTACGTCCTTTAATGATGCCAAAGGAAATGGGATTGGCCAGTCGCAGTTCATATTCACATTATTGAAATTATTGTTGACCAACATATTTTTTATATCATTTTGAGTACAATTAATTTCCTTCACTTCTATTGAAATTTTGGTTAGTAGATGCAACATGAGTTTGTAGTTTTGTTAACTTCATTTAACTGAGTTAAAACCGTTTCCTCATTTCCACAAACATCCTTAAAACGTACACTTGTAACTACATTAGTGCTGCAGCTTGTTGCAGAACCTGAGAATTAAATAAGCGATAAATAAATATATTTACACATATAAAAATGTACCATAATCATCATCAGTTTCCACTGCTGATGAAAACTGGAGTTTACTCAGCAGACGCTCCCTTTCGTTAAATCTTGAACCGTCTTTTTAAATGTTGCCTCCAACTCCTCGTATTGATATTCAGTGGAGGGTTCACTGCAGTTTTTGATGAGTTTTTGATTTTAGAAGATCGAATATTTGTGGGAAATAAATACAAATTTTATTTGAATTCACGGCCCAAGAGGAGGGGACTAAATCACAAGAATTTTCTGTTGTCCAAATTATTAAGCCCCACGACGCCATATTAAACAATGAATGTTGTATACACTAAAACTACAAAAAGTTGTTATAATACACACACATATCTCTTAAATCGATTAATTTACGATAGTTTTTTACATTTCGTACCTTTGCTATCAAAAATGCAGTACAAAAAAGTATACAACGTATTATCTCAATAAATGTACAACAAATAATACAAAAATTCAATTATAAGTATACATCTAAAAAACTGTATTTTTTAATTAAGATTTTAAATAAAAATGAACTTTTGTTACACACAACAAACATATTAAGTTGATTGGAAGAAATATACTTTAAATTATAAAGTTGATGGTGTGATTGAAAAACATGGCAAAAAAGAATATTTGAGAATCAATTTCGTGAATTTTTAACACACATTGTCTTATTACATTTTAACAAGACATATGAATCAGAGTCTGTATTAGGTTTGATCAAAAAGTTATTAAATTGTACATAGGTGATTAATCCTAATTTGTTCCTTTTAACTTCATTCACTTTATTCTCGTTAAAGTATACAAAAACAGACGATTTTATTTCGGAAAGGCTTTTGCATATTTGCACTAATGGTTTGTTAGGTGTACGAATTAATTTTTTAATTTTCCTAAAAATGATTCAAACATGAAACAACTAATGTCATCAACAACAATTTTGTCATTAACAGAATCATGAATTAAATGATGAATTGAATGCATATTATAAGTCATTTCTTGTTCACCATAAATTTTCAAAGCACCAAAAAAACTTTTAATGCACTGCACAGCTTCGGCTCCAATACTTTCAAGAAAATATTTTGAACACACAATACGTAAGGCAGAATGAAAGTATAAAAATTTCGATAAACATTTTTCGGTAAAATATCTTTTAAAACTATCGGACCTACGTACAACATAAAAAGCGTAATTCGGTAGCTTTCCAACGATCAAGTTCGCACAAACTTCGGGGTTTACGTTGAAATTCCGAAGGCACATATTTGCAGTAGAAATTAATAAATTACTAAGTAAATTTATTTTGCAATGCGATATGCTATTATTTGTTCTAATTTTAATCCAAAGTGTAAGAAGTCTCTTTATGATACCCAAACAAGCCATGTGCATATAATCTAATCTCACATCATTAATAAGATCAATATTTAATTTTAGTAAAGGCGAAGTGTCATTATGATGATCTTTATTTTCTTTACTTATAAAAGATATATTTGTTCTTTGTTCACAATCCAAATTTGGAAAAACTACTTTGTTATTATAAACTCCCCTAATTATACAATGCTGACATCCATAGTAACTGTTATGATTCTTAATACATTTAATAAATGCTCGAGCTGGAGCATCGCATATAAAAGATTTCAGTCGAATAATATAAGTAACGTTATTATACAAAAAGCCTCTCTCAGATAATGCTTGCATTTCATATACAAAATCAGAAAGGTACTCATCTACAGAAAATGATTTACTATCTCCATAAAAACTGCAACTGGCCATGGTGTAGTTTTAAAATTTACTAAAAATATTGAAACTAAAATAGGCCACAGTTGATTTGATGTACTCTTTTGAATGGGAATGAAATTATGAATCCCAAAATACACATACTGACAATTATTATTTCGCAGTGAATTCATTGATTTTAATACATAATCATTTTTAACTTTTAAAAGTGTTTTTGAACAAGTAGGCAAATTATTATTATTATGCCTCTTTAAGATCGGCAATAACTTGTCTAATTGATTCAGTCGAACATGACTTCCAATATACCAAGCACGTAATTCTTCTTCTAAACTTTTATCATTGTTACTTAAACTAATGCTTTCAGTGTTAATATTTTCATAATTAGTATCAGCATTCATATCACCTTCTTCATCAAGGCCTTGAATTGAATTTGACCTAACATCTTCATCATCTATGTGGTTATGTTCTAGACCGATTTCAGAATATTCTGTGCGGACAGTATTTTGAGATGGGCATTGCAAATTAAATTCTACAGAAGCAGTTTCATTCGTTTTGCTAATGATACTTTCAGTTTGGTTTCTACTAATTAAAATTTGAACATTTCTTTTAGCCGCAATATGTTTCGCAGCTCTACTTTTACATCGGTACATTTCAATTTCAAAACGTAAATGGTGCAATGCCAAAGTGAGAAAAAATGTTAAACTTACGTCCCTTATGACAATATCCCGATACTGCAACAGTAATAGATAACTGGATTACCAATATACCTACAGGTAAAAATAGAATTCCCACAGATTACCTAAAAAAGAAAAAAAATTAGCCACAAATTAATAACGATGTAGTAACAAAACATGAAACTTACCTTAATTAGGATACGAATAAAATGTTTGTTATCACTAATTAAACTACCTACGCAGGGAGAAATAAGGTCCACGCTAATCATAGGTAAAATATCCGGTAAATTAGAAAAGTTAAGTTATATTGAACTTATAAAGCACCGTATACACTTGCTGTCGCACAATGATGACGGTTTACACTATATTGAACTTTAACCAAAATTAAAAACTCTATTAAATAGTATTATAATCACAACCTACATTTAATTTTACATAGTATATTATATATATGTATATTAAAGTATATTTAATACTAACACTTTTTTTTCAAAATTTTAATTTTATATAATGTTTCCACAATGATCTATCAATCTTTTTTTTAAGAAGTAAGTAAAATATTGTATTTTTTTATTGTTGCAATATAAAAATTTAATTATACAAAAATATTATTAAAAAAGCATTTTACAACATTGTTATAATATTTAAATAAAATGGTTTTGTTAATCAAATTTTTAAGCAACATACGTTAAATATAGAATTTATATATTGTGTGTTCTACAATAACACAATATTAGACAAATATTAAAATATGTTGTACAATATTCAAATATTTCTACAACGTAAACACAATCCTAGTACAATGTTTGTTTCTACTAGGGAAATTTAAAATGCTCGCATTGACATTTTATAGCAAAGCGTGATATTAAAAAAAAATTGTAGAAATCAGCAGTGAATTTATGAAAAAGAAAAATCGAAATTAACCAACGGCCAGTGATAATTGAAGAATCACAAACAGCACCTAGATACGCGTGATTCGTTTTATTGAGGATCGTCAGAGTAAGGTAGTTCGAATGATAATTTACAATATTACTTAACAATTTTTTTTTTTCAAAAGAATGAAGGAAAGCATGTTTTGTAAATAAAATGCAAAAATCATTTTTCTAAATCTGTAATACAGTCAAACTAAATTGATTTGAAAGAACTTGACAGAAAAATATATTTTTTTTAAATTCGTTTTTTAGAAATGATAACATTTGTTTTATGTTTGCTTTAGATTTAATTAGTATTTTAGGTTGTCGTGTCCACGCATATTCATGTTGAGTTGCGGGTCATTTAATTAAATAGAGGCTAATATGGCACCAATTAGTGTTGTTCTTGCTTCCATGCCAATCTTCATACTCTTCTTATTTTGACTTGCGAAATGACAACAGCCGTCATTCGTCATATCCTCAGTTCGTTGGTAAATAGCTTACGGATACGGTGTCCGTTTGTTAAGTACCAAAGACAAAACTCTAATTAAGGATTTGTGACTTTTTACATGTAGATTTAGATTACTTTCTACAAAGAAGTGGTTACACTTCAATAATTAAAGCCAATGGTGTCGAATGTTTCATCCCGCCCACTTCAATTGGTAACAAATTTTCTCAAACAAGTCACCTGTTTTGGAGTTACTCCTAGAATTATATGATGTCTGGTTAGTAACAGGGTCAGTGTTCGAGAATGTACATTAAAAAAACTTTTACCTGGTAATCTCAGATTTAAAAACTAACTTAGTTTATTTGTGAGGTTATAATTTAATATATATATATAAATTGTTGCGATTAATATGTGTAAATACTTACATTTAATTTATTTTTGTTTAAATTGACAACTCTCAGAACATTTATTTCTTATTAAGGTTTGGGATTAATCTCGCCATTTAATTCGGGTGACACACTGATTTGACATTTAATATACAGTGGATGAACGGTACATAAATTTAAGTAAAACAAAAGTTATGTGTATAAGTAAAAATCAATCCACAACATGAATGTAGTACCTATTTGATAATAAACCAATTGAACAGGTTCGTTAATATAAATATCTCGAAAGCTAGATAAGTGAAAAATGCGATCCAGAACAAGAAATCAAATGCCGAATAGAGATTGCAAAAATCACTTTATAAAAATGAGTATCTCCTATACAATAGAAGCATTAGTTACGAAACTCACTAGAGAACAGTTAAATGTTATATATTATCCGTTCTTCTATACGTCTTCAAAAGTTGGACGTTAAAAGCATCCACTATCAATCGTTTAGAAGCCTTCAAAATGTGGTTACACCGCAGAATGCGTAAAATACCCAGGACTGCTAGATAAACAAACAAAGAAGTTCTACATCAAGCTAATAAGGAAATAAAACTATATACAACGATTAAGCTAAGATTGGCGAAATATTTAGGGCATATTATGCGTGGTCCAAAGTTTAACATAACACAATTAGCTATCACTGGTTGAATAGAAGGTAAAAAAGGTATAGGTAAAAGAGCGATGTCAAAGCTGAGGAACATTCACCTGTTTTATATAGTTCGAGATAGATAACGATATGAAGATAAAGTGGTCGCACACTTCCGTTAGAGAGCATTAGAAGAAGAAGGGTGTACGGTGGCGCCATAAAACAAATTTTGTTTACAATTGTGGTCTAAATAAATAGGTATGTAAAGATACGATTAGTTGGCCCGCTGTGTTCAAAAACATTTGGTATGAGTCTAGGAAGAAAAAAATATAGTTGACCTTATTTACTATAAGTTGACATTTACCTGACAACTTAAACAGGCACTTTAAAACAATCTCTGAGATAACCTTATTTCCTCTGTCTATTTTCTGTATGTTAGAAGTTAAAAATGCTGTTGTTGTTTTAATATGATTTTTGTGAAAATATATAGATTACTACCTCGTGTGTACCAAATTGTACGTAATAATAGAACTTGACAAAAGCACCTATTTAGTATTAGGCTAGTCAATAGAGTTTTTGTTTTTTTTAAATTAATTAATCCACCATTTTTTGAGTTACAGTGAACAGCTTCCGGGACATAATAGGTTTTGATAGGTACTTTATTTGTGCAATAACCTGAAGCTGTCGGGTAATTAGTTTTTGTACCATTGCAATTTGAATTTTTTTTTGCATTATCTTTGCCGAAAGCTGAATACTTTGGTGATCGGCCAATTTCAATTTTTCAACAAAATTTTGAAAATTTAAATAACACACTATAACATGTATATTCCAGTTTTGCGATACAATTTGTTTTGCTAAAATCAGTTACCCCAAAATG
Organism: Abscondita cerata; assembly: GCA_030710515.1. Taxonomy (NCBI): domain Eukaryota; kingdom Metazoa; phylum Arthropoda; class Insecta; order Coleoptera; family Lampyridae; genus Abscondita; species Abscondita cerata. The sequence continues at coordinate 393,459 of JALBCR010003122.1, forward strand.
AAAAAAAATTGCAGTATATGCTGTGAGATACGACGAAAAGTATCTTAGAGTTATCCGTAGCGCATGTGTATTACTATTTCTCTCACGCGATGCTTTGCCGCGCCGGTCCGACCCCCTCTCTACTCAAGTAAATACTCGCGCGCGGCCGTTCTGAGCCATGTTTAACTGCAATTTGCTTAAATTTACAAATTTTGATTGCATTGGAATATACATGTTGTAGTGTGTTATTTAAATTTTCAAAATTTTGTTGAAAAATTGAAATTGGCCGATCTCCAGAGTATTCAGCTTTCGGCAAAAATAATGAAAAAAGAGCTTTTGCAAAAAAGAAGGTTTTATTAAAATCTATTATGTCCCGGAAGCTGTTCACTGTAGCTCAAAAAATGGCGGTGTAATTAATTTTAAAAAAAATTGGTCGTTTTTTTGGTTTTTCTTGGAAAAAAATCCGATCAAGTCGTGTCTGTGCTCATTTTGTTTGTATTTTAATTATATGCAACGTTTTGTTACGGTGTTGTTGTTACCTCTAAACATTTGATTTTTATTATTTCTAATAGGTTTTTGGCACGTCGCTCTTTTTTATTCAAAACAAGTTGTAAATTGTAATATAACGGGTATATTTGTATAGTAATAAAAGATTACTGCTCTTATGAAATAGCATCATACTGTAAAAGCAACATAGATGGCAACTGAACTGAATTATTGAATAAATCAAGAGAATTGCTTTCTCCACACTCTCTTATCTGTGATTGTGGTTTAGTAATAGCGTACATAATTATTTCTCAAATATTTATTGTAAACGTGATATTTTGAGAATTACGAGATATATTTAGGTAAACAAGCACTTAAAGTTCGACTCAGTTTAAGTTGTGTAGGACTCAGACCTTAATGTTGTTAAAAATAAATAACTTGCATGCTAAGCATAAGCCGTGTCGTAAACGTACCCTTGAGTAAAAAATCGGGACACTTTGGTTCTACAATTTAAATAAGCATATTTAATTATTAACCCTGGGTTTCCTTCATTATTTACAATCTAACAAAGAAGATAGTAACAGTTAAGATTAACTTTAATGTATGGATATAATTGTTTTCTTATATTAATTCTGTTCCAATGCTACAATTCCACATTTATTTTTAACATTCAGTTAATAAGTTGAATATTTTAACCATGTTTTTTGCTTTGTGTTTTTAGATTTTTTATCAATTTCTTTAGAAAGAGTCTCAAACTTATTTTCACTATTGTAATTGTGTTGTCTAATAAATCTTTAATTAATAAGAAAGGGACAATTTCTGAAGATATTGTTTTTTTATTGTGAAGATAAACAAATACACCAATAAACAATCATTAGCAATTAATCATAAATGATCGTAAAGAAATCTTCTACTGTTAAACACATGAAATTACCATACGTTTTTGCGCACAAAATAACTCGATTTTAATAATAACCACAATAATGAAAATAAGAAATTTACAATAAGTACTTGTTATTGTTTTTCTAAATCTTCTACAGTTTCCTTCCGTTTTTGTAGTGATTTCTTGTTTTATCATGTTTTTGATAGTCATGTGATTGATACTTATTAATATAGGTAATGTGTAATGTCTTTGAAATGTCTGTTTATCCCACGATAGATTTAAAAGCTTGAATTGTTACTGAGTTAGAGAGCGGTCGAAGTGTTTACTAAATTTCTCGTTTGTTAAATGTTTTGCGATCTACTGTTAGACGAGTGCAACAAAAATGGAATCTCAAACATACGATAACCAAAGCGGATGGTAGCGGTAGACAAAAAATAATAACGTCAGCTGGGGACAACAGACTAGTAGCCTACGTAATGGAGCACCTTTTTACAAGCTACAGTAATACGAAAAATGAAACTGAATTTTCTGGATGTCGTCTAACAGTTTGTGGTAGAATGAAAGAGGTTGGAATAAAGCAATATAAAGCGGTTACTAAAAAATTATAAACGAACGACAACAGAACACGTTGCTTAGAATTTGCAATGCTGTATATTAACAAACCCTTTAAATTTTAGACTAGACTTATTTTCAGCGATAAAAAAACTTTCAATCGACCATTGAAAGTATTTTGACCCCTTAGAACTTGATACGAAATCGAGTAAAATTGGGGTTAGATAAGCCATAGCGGGCCAGGAGTTTGCTGTGTAATTGACGGACGCCTTAATTCCGAAGCATTCTAAACATTCTCGAAAATGTTATAACGTCTTTTATTGAGGTTTCACATGGTGAAGATTACTACACTTTCCAACAAGTAAGTTAAAATATATCTATTGTCTTATTTCAATTTTGAACGTTTACTGGGATAATGATGATTGATTATTACAAGGAAAATACATCTATACATTTGTCACGGATAGTCGAAAATTTGCTCCAGCAAAATAATGTGCTTGTGTTGCCGTGGCCTGCCAAAAGCCTTGATTTCAGTATAATTGAAAACGTTTGGGGTTTACTGACAAAGATTATTCAAGACCAACAAGAGGTAAATTTCATTGCGCAATACCTGGAACAATTAATTACGGCAATTGATAATGCGTGGGAAACGATTGAAGTCGACTATATTTAAAACTTAGTAACGTCAATGCATAGACGACTGCAGGAATGCATTGACAATAAAGGTGGTCATACCCACTATTAGTTTTATATTGCAATATTTTTGTCAAATACAGCAAAGTAGTGTCAACATTAAAATATCGGGGTAACTTTTTCCGATTTGTATTGATTGTCTCGTGTTTTTAATATATAATAATAATTATAATTTTATTAAATTGATGTTTGTCATTAAATATTTGTTTTACATCTGTTTTTATGTTCTTGTATTTCGATGAAAAAGTTATGTCTTAAAGTGCACGACAACAACAATTTTAATTTAATTTTAAAATAACTAAAAATCAAAAGAAATAAACAATTTAAATAAGGGCTTAACGCAGCAAATCAAATTACTGTTTAATTTTATACAATAACATTTTAAAGAAAATTGTCTCGGCGTTTCAATAATAATACCACTAGCGATTGATTGATTAGTCTGTCAATTTATTTAATAACGACCCGTGAAGGTGTTTTCTTCAAACAATTCTGTTGAGTTATGAAATAAATGACAGACTTGTGAGATAAATTCAATTACGAGTGGTATTTTATTAGACTATTTCACAAACAAAATGAAAGATCAAACGGTCCATATTCATGGTTACTTCATTAAAAACACCAAATATAAGACAGCTGGTGTTTTTGGGGGTAATACCATTCGAGCTTGTGTTTACTCAGAACAACTTTAAGTTTGAACGAAGCTTTGTTGCTTGGTAATTGACGAGAGCAAATAACATGTTATTTGCTCGGGTCCTATTACCTATAAGCAACAAAGCTTTGTACATTTTAACATCAGTACTTATTGTTTTTTACGTATTATAATTGACCGCATACATGTTTTTGCAAATGCAATAAATACAGGATCAAATGTTCGGTTTGTGGATCTTAAAACTTAAAAAATAAGTCATTCAATTACGTATAATCATTAACTATTCATTTTATGGTTAGTGTTTTACTTGTGTACAATTTAAACAAGTATTAATATTCTTTTAAACCTTTGAAATGTTATTTGTTGTGATACACAAAGGACATCTACTGAATAAAATACGAACCAAAATAAATAGATACTGCTACCTACGTTTGCTTAAGATTGTAACATACACTTTTCAACAACGTTTTTTTTTGGAGTAATAATACGTAATTTTTTCTTAAACACTTTAGTTAATTTAAACCTTCTGAAACCGTGTAGTAAGTCGGAAAAAGTGTTAACGGAATTAAAGAACCTGGGCTATGTTGTATAAGTTGAAGTACTCGCACAGGAATACGAAAATGATACATTAGTTGATCGCTGAGTTAACAAGAACAAAACTTTAACACGACAGAAAAAGAATGTTTATCTGCATTATTTTCAATTGAAAAAATTCGTCCGTATATCGAAGGAAATCCCTTTGTTGTCATCACGGACTACTATGGTTTGAAATGAATCAAAAAGTTAAAGAAGCCTACCAGACGCTTAGTTCGTTGGTGTGAGCAGTACGATTTCGAAGTACAGCACCACAAAGAACAATGTCGTACCTGATAATGTATCAAGAGCAACAAGAAAATACAGCAAATTACATAAAAGACATTTATTAATACGTTTCGCTAATCAGTTATCATAGTTTGTTTTTTTTTTTAATATCTGTCTTAGAAAATATACCAAACGTCAGTAAAATAAAAAAAAAACTTAACATTACTATCATTAAATACTAACAATGAACGACATAAGTATGTATAAAAAATGTTTGTACAAATTTATGTCGGCCAAAAAGCGCTGTGGCATAATGTCGCACATCAATATTGTATCAAACAATTTTAATCGTCTTATTGTTATATATTAAAACCGCATGGCTGCATAGCACTATGTAACTTGTTAGAGATTTTTGCCCCTACGGTGACTTTGCCGCTAAGTGCTCGTAATACAATTTAAAACTGTTCGACACAATATTACAGTGCGTCATTACGCCGCTACGTCTTTTGGCCGCACGATCAAAATCTTGTAGTGCGCGCCTGGCCTAACACAATATATTTTGTTGGTAATTAACACAAATCCAAGCAATATTTAAAGAAAATCTTTGTAATTAATCATAAAATGAGTTATGGCGCCTTATTTTATGTAATTAAATAAATAAAACCGTTAAGATTAAAAATTCGTTAGGCTTTCCAGGTAGATTTTGCAAGAAATTTTATTTTGTTGGTTTATAAACTACAACTCCGTCTTTTTCAAAATTTTTTTTGTTGATCAAGTTCAATTATAGTGTAGTAGTAGTAGTGCAGATAAATGTACGTCAGTAACATAAAAAATTCTGGTTACTTCGCCTGAATTTTTGATTCTATAAAATAAACGGACTTGTTCTTAAAAAAAAACAAGATAAAAAGTGAGGAAATAAACAGAAATTTAGAGAATTATTAAGTACAGAAACATTTTTATTCAAAAATTTTTGTACATTTTTAAAGAAATAGAAAATTAAAAACGCTGAAGTACACATTACGCTCTTTTCAAGTGCATTCAAAAGAATTAATAACAAGCTAGAGTTTCTAACTCGTTTCATTGTAAAGGCTCGAACAATTCTTCTGAATTTAGAGTGATATATAAAGAATAACAGCCAGTCAAAGAAAAATCATAAAATATAAATACGACTTAATGGAAACCTTACATTTCGCTCTATCAATTCGAAATTAATGTGTACAAAACCGCCAACATAGCAGAAATAGATCCCAGAAAGTCAAGTAATGCATAAACAATTCGAGGACTCTGTGTTGAATTATTTGCAGTTTGTTGGCCGGACTTCATCAGCCGGTTACAAAGAGCTTGTTCCTCATTCCCACTCGTATCCGGAATTTTGTAGGAAATTACTACCAAAGGCGATGTATAATATCGCCTACCATTTCATTTATAAGTTTGCAATATGCGATGTTGTTAACTTTACGTCTGCGAAAAGGCTTTTTGTTTAGATATTTCTTTTTTTGGTTTCCTCAAGCTATATACGGAACGTGAAATGTGCTCGACGGAAATGACAAATCAAAGTCGTTGCGCATTAGAGTAACTTGCAAGTATCCGTTTCCTCTTGCTTCATGCATATAATCGATTAGTTACAGTTTGTGTTTTTATATGAACTTAAAATAAAAAAAAAATATGTTATAAAATTAGTTAATGATAAATAGTTTTAGTTTTAAACAAAGAATAGAGATTAACTTGAAATGTCTCACATGCAGACTGAAAGTAAGGTAACGTAAGTATTTGTTCAGAAAATGTGTAGCTATTAAATCACTTTCGCTGTGTAAGTTATGGCTGGATCTTCCTCGACTTGGGGCTATTCTTTATGTCGAGCTACAATACAAATTCATTGGCGCACGTCAAGTATCTGCCTGTAAAAACATAGACCTTTAGTTGTGCGAATGGAGTGCAAATAACACACACACACACACATCCTTAAAATGGCACAGACCAGAGAGGTTCCGATTTTCATACTTTAACCTAGGAGAATCTAAGTCATAAGGTTCCTTCCGGCCCTTTGTCCGATCTTCTACACCCTTCGTTGTATTTACTGCTGCTGTTGCCGTTATCTTGTTGCCGCAGTTCATTGTCACAAGCACGTGCCTACGAATCTTCCAAAGAGGTTATAAATTTTACACCTTCTTGTTAACGTTTGGGGGTTTCAACACCCTTTCAAAACGTTTTTATAATAATTTTACTTTATTTCCACGTTCTGCAGAAATTTAGTGTAATAGAAGCTACGTACACGTGTTCAATTAAATTTAATTATGAAGATACTAGAAATGGAGAAAAACGACACAGTTCCTATCCTCTTGGGTTAATTTTAAAGATTAATATCTTTCAGCGTTTTCATCTTTTGTTATGGTACGTTAATGTTCGGAAATCTTTTATAAAATGCGATTTTTGGTATGGGATCACGTTATCAAATGAAGCTTGTGGAAGAACTTAAATTAAAATGTTAATAAAAAATTATTACTTCATTTTTTGCTTTGCATCAAAAGATTTCAGAAACAAATTAGTTAATCACTAATATTTTTTGAAATAAGAAAACACGTTTCTTTGTAAAAAAATCACATCAAATTATCATTTTACAAATCGTAAAATGAATTCTGTCGTACTAAAAATTCACACACCAATTACTAAATGTAACAAATTAGTATTAAATTAAAAAATTTCATAAAACTAACCACAACTTACAAATAATATTTATTTTTTTTTAATTTTAATCAACGTTTGTATATATATTTTTCGTGTTGTTTGTATTTTATATACATCCATTTTATTTACAATTTGATCACATTTTAAATTTTAATATTTGGCGTCATCATCAATGGATGATTTTTAAAAATACTGTAATAAGTGACAATCAACACAATTAAGCCTTGATAAAACCATCACAATGAGATGCAAAACGTCAGCAATTGCATGCCATTGAGTTGTGTTTGTTTACTCCACCTCCGCCTACAAGTTCACATCAAATTATAAAGAAAAATGTTGGAGGAAAACTTACTTGAAATGATCAACATTTAAATGTTAAACTAATTAGAATTAATTTACTTTAAATAAATAATAAGCAACAAATGGGATTTTTTTTACATTTTTCTATTTAAAACCATCGGTTCTGTTTGATTAGTAAGTTTTAGGCTGCTAAAAGTTATATTCTTAACAACACCTAATAAATAAAAAAAAATAAACAAAAAAAATCAATCGTTTCAATTTATTATTATTTTTTTGATAATTTAGCTCGCTCTGCATGATAAGGTGCAATACATGACTTTGGTACAATAACTAATTTTATCTTAGTAATATATCAATTTAGAGAGAGGATGAAGTGAGTATATTCACACCTCCAACTAATTATTATCGAGTTCAAATTTACCTATTTCTTACAGTAAATTAAATTAAATTAAGTCCTGTGGAAGCTTACGGTTAAATCTTTTGTGCGCGTTCTTGTGTCCAATATTTAAAACGATGCACTTTTGTACTGAACTAAATTTTAAATAGTTGACAGTTAAATGGTGAATGTACTCTTTCATTAGTGGACAGTCAGTGGCACATGAAGCACTTTGTTTTGTATGGTTTGCAATATTCCTTTGTTTGCACATAGATGTTAAATAGGGTTGGTCCCAGAATGCTCCCTGAGATACTCCTGCTTTAATTGTTTTAACACTATGGGGTTGATTCAATTTTAACTCTAAATTTTCTAAGTATGTTTAGTTGAATCATTTTATACAAGAATCCCTTCAACCAAACCTTATCGAAGGCTCGTTCCAGATTAAGAAAGACCGCTGCAGGGTATTTCTTTTTATAAAACCCTTTCTCAATTATTTTGGATATTCTAAAAAGTTAGTGGGATGTTGAATGCACTTGCCTAAAGCCAAACTGGCGAGGATGATTCCATTTGCAGATAGAAAATTGTGTAATCTTTGACGATCACTTATGGCAAGAGTTTGGAGAGAGAAGGTGAGAGAAGGTGATTTAGTTTATTTAGTAACGTTTTGTAATAAGGTCGCTAGGTATTTTGGCACCCTCTTCTTCTAAACCAATTTTTTTTATTTTATTAACTTAATACTGAAGGTGTTAGATTGTAAACACTAGTAGTTCTATGTTTGCTTGGCGTTGTGGTAGATTGAAGGCTCTTTTTTATTGTCGCCGTGTGAATGCTCTCCAGGAATTGGAGAGGTCCATTCCAACTTAGTTTAGCGTCTATAAGTTTTTGCAATGTTATCTAACCAGTTTTACCATTAACCAATTTGGGGTTAGGCTACTTGAGACAAATTGTAAGATGAGATAATTACAGGAACATGATCATAGTTCAGTTCATCTGTTACTGTTTGCTGAATTGGTTTTTTTGAGTTTTTATGTAGAACAACATATAATATGTCGGGTTGATGGTCAGTTTTATAAAGATAGTGTGTATATTTGGTAGGGGCTAAAATTAGTATCCCATGATCTATAAGAATGTTGTTCAGTCTGATTCCTTCAGTACAACCCTATATGACATTTTTAGAATTTAGGTCTAGAGAAGCATCGCGGCTTCTTTAATATCAAACAGTTTTTCTATATCTGATACAGTCAGTTTTTTCTTGGGTTGTTTGTATGTACATTTTGATTTTAAAGGTCGACTATTTTCAGTAAATATTTGTATGGAAATAGCTTGTATATTTTTTCTGAACACGAAATGGTTCGGAGTTAACAAGGTGAGTTTCTGTGATGCAAGTAATGTTTATACACTAAAGCAAGTTAAAAAATTTATAAATTGGGCGTTGTGTTTTAAGTCCATTGGCATTCCAGTTGATCAAGGTTAATATAATCGAATTTGGTGATTATTTTGATCCATTTTTTTATTAAAGTGGTAAGTACTATATAATATATAATATATAATATATAATAATAGCATTAGTTTTTCTAAATGTGGATTGAGTTTTGTTAATATAGTTGAGAATATGTCAGTTAAATTTTGAGATTTATTTGGTAGGTTGGAATTGAGGTAGGATGGATGTTCTTGGTGTGTGTGTAGTGGATGATTGGTGAGAGTATCCTGCTTTGATGTGGCACTTTGTGCATAGATTTTATTTAATGTTTTATAGCTGGTATTTGTTAACTGCTTTAGTTTTATAAAATAGGGACAGATAACCAAAAGATTATTAACTTCTGGGTCTTTGAATGTGTGATAACTGATCTTTTTCTTGTTATAATGTTGAGTCATGCGCCAATAGCCCTTTGTACTCATTAAATTTATTCTTAATTGGTTGTTTTCGTGAACAGTCGTAAATTTGTATCTATATTTTTGTTTAGTTCTGTAAGTATTAGTAGGTATTTTAGTTTATCAGCATTATGTAAATGTATAGGAGAAATATTTATTTTATTATCCACCGATGTACAGATGTTACAGTATCCTTCACGTTAATTGCTGCTCCATGGCTGCCGTAATGGATAGTTTTACTAGCATTTTCAAGTTGTTTTTCATTTAAATGAACTTTGTTTCAAGAGATTAGTTTATGTGGCTTGAACAAGTACTTTCTATCTGGTTCCAATGCTTTTTTTGATAAATCATTGCATATTTTTTTGTTTTTATTATTGATGAAGAACCTCTCCGCAGGGGTAACAGAATGTTTACATTAAAAATGAGCAGCAGATTTAGAACATTTTGGCTTTCAGGAATTAAAGCACTTCCCCGGGGTCACTTACGTGTCATGTAGTGCTCTTTATCCTAAAGGCATAAAAACAGGAATATTTGGTATAACCTCCATGCAATCCAGGATAGAAGCTTAACATTTTGAAATCACTACGTACATCCCATTTATAAACACTGTATTGAATCCTTGCAAAAAAAAATCTTTGTAAGTATATTTTTCTTTCAAGTACACTAAATGGGAAACTGGAATTAAATGAATTTTGTAGTGGGAAACAATTGTTGCAAACGGCCAATAATATCAGAGTAGTCTAACAGAGCACCATCCTTTGCAAAAAATGTAAAAATTCTTAGTGTCGTTTTCTGTAAACCGAAGTTTCACTTTAATGAAATTCCATTATTTTAGACGTGAGCCCAACAATTTAATCTGTTCTTTGAATAAACCCGTATCTCTCACAATATCTTTCTAATCAGTTTGACTAAGAAAATAATGTCGATGAACAATATTGCAGACAAGGCAAAATTAGTAATGGTTGGTCGGTCTCCTCTATATAAGTGGGTAGTTCTTATGCTCCAACGGTAGGCCTAACGTAGACACTGCCAAATATAGGCAACCGTCGTAGGTGGCTTTTTTGGCAGAAGGATGTTTGGGTCGTTTACAATTAAGCGATACTCTGGATTTGATTTAAGGTACGTTTCATTTTTTAACTCCAGTGTTGGTTCTCTATGGTGTTGCAGCTCGGTTAATGGCCCCAGTGTGTATATTACGCGGTTAGTGGACTTGATGTAAATATTTCTCGGCTCGTATCCGATATTGTCTAACTACGGTGTCTGACGTCCTGCTTTTGCGGACGGGATTATAGCATAATAATAAAATGTAAATTGACAGTAGGTGTCCACACAACGGCTGAATGCAAATCGGTTAGCGTCAGACTGAGAGAGTTAGTTAAAGGGTTACGCTTATGTATTCAGAACGCAGTAAATTTAATTACTAGACTCTTTGATACTGTAGACGTAACGAAGAGTAAAGTTCAGAATTTTTGTCCGCAACACAATTAATTGCCGGAGACTGCTGGTACTGGTGGAAACAAGAATTGTAGCTGGTTATATTAAGTATCGGTTTCAGGCAGGAGATCAAAAGAATATACAAATTCAGGCGGTGGTCAATAGTATTCAAACAGGTTGGAATAATTCATGATTTTTGTAAAGGCAGAGAAATTCCTAATTGAAGTAAACTAAAGAAAACAGACGAATTTATACCCAATTGATATCTGAAGTTCTAACTGGGTTTGGTAGTGGAGAACATGGTGGGATATGTAGCAATGCTCAATGACGCGATAATAACTTCCTTATCACAAATACGTCACTAAAAGTATAATGATTACAAATGATTAGGAGCATTATCAAACCCTCACTAATTAGAGACCAGAGAAGTGGAGACATTACATTACCATGAGAACAAGGGGATTCTTGTAAGAGTATTGGCAACAATGAATAGAAAGGAGGTACAAACAGATACAGTGTGTTTCAATCTGAGTAGTATTGTTAGGGTACCTTTGTGATTAATAAAGTTAGAGATTTGGTTAAAAAGGCAATGTTGTACAAAATTTTCACGCATTCCGAAGGAATCCGAAAAAAACAAACAACGTCATTTTGTCAGTTACTAAAAAAAAATTGTTATTGCAAGAATGGTTTTGGAGATGTTGATTGCAATTTTCTTATTTTAAATTGGATTTTTCATAAAAACTTCTACTCTTTTTTTGATCTTTACAGGCCAGTTACTATTTAGTATCTGGTAAACCATGGAAACAAATAAACTTTCAATTATTCAAGTTGTCATTCTCGATTGTTTATTACTTTGTTGTAAAGTAAGAGACTGGCGATTACTTGAAACCTGCATTAATATTGATTGTACAGAAAAAAAATTCCTAACATTCCTTTTATTTTTTTTATTTTAATTGTTACTCACTCAAAAGCAATATTTAATCTAATAAAGACATAAAAAAAAATAAAATAGTAAGAAAACAAAAAAATATTATAACCGAATATAATGTTACTTTGTGCAAACTGTTCGACTTCGATTGAGATCAACGGTCGATAGCTTGTACGTGGCTACAGGCTGATATGGTTACTAGAAACAGACTAAGATGTTTAAAGATCGTATGTAATTTCTGTGGCTCTAACATTGAGCAATTTGCAGATATAAAACAACTGATGGAAACATTTTGAACTGAAGTATCAGCAAAATTAGATGCATGGGAACATAAAATATCAGATTTTTAACGTCAGCTTTCTTTGTCGAATATTTCCACTACCAATAGCGAAGTTATAATAAGTGAAGCTATAGAACGTATAATTCGTTCTAAAAATATTATTATACGAAGTATACCCTAGATCGATGCTCCGTTCGATGAACGTAAAACAAATGATTTGTTAAAAGTTTTCGAAATCTTAACTTATATCGGTTCCTATTCCGTACCCATTAGCTGCTTTCGATTAGGGCACCCTACTGACAAACCAAAAGCTCTAAAAGTTATTCTGCCTGATTCGTTCATGGCTAAGAATATTTTAAGAAATAAAAATAAGCTTCTAAACTTGCAGAACTATCATAAAATAAGTATAATGGACGATAAAACATCAGGCCAACTGAGCTATTTAAATGAGCGCAACTTCAGAGACGATTGGACGCTGGCGAGTTAAATTTGACAATAAAACACATTAAAGGCGTTTCTCAAATAGTTGGCTTAGTCCAAAAGAACTGGTTAATAATTTAAACCAATGAAAATTTTTATACATCAATCCTGCGTCTATCTCTGCTAAATTCTCTGATTTGGTTTCTGTGTCTAAAACTCCATTATTGCCCTTGCAGAAACTTGGTTAAAACCTCAAATTCCTGATTCGCTCATCTCCTTAGTAGCTTCCAAATTTTTAGATCTAACCGTCTCAATGCTGCTTTTGGTGGCGTCTGTATATACATTAGCAACCAAATTGCTGCTGTTTTTAAAATCTAAAAAATTGACTTTGCTTGTTCGAATATTAACACTCTGGGTTTACTCTAAAGTAGGAGACAGTTTTCAATTATAGCCCGCGTTTACACACTGCGCTATACAAACTTACAAGAAAATCTGACACTTTTCGAAAAAATTGAAAATCTTACATTAATTAGGGAAAACTGTGTTATACTTGAAAATTTTAATTTCTCTGAACCCATCTGGCCTATTGATAGTACTTCTGCTCCCCATAATGCTCTTACATGTTTTTTAATACAATCAACAGATGTGGATTGTCTCAACTAGTTTCGGACTTCAATCGACTTAGAACTGGCCAGCAATCATCAATGTTGAATCTTCTGCTCACTAACAATATTTAACTCGTAACGAGTTATGAAATAGGACCACCAGTTGGAATATCGAATCACGTTACCATAACCTTCACAATTGCAGTTCTTTTTAACTGTGCCACGTATACGTAACAATAAGAAGTTCAAAGTAACCGATTTTAATAATATCTCTGCAGACCCCAATTGCATCGACTGGCCTAACACTTTTTCTAATGTCGATCCTGATGGCGATTGGAGAACATTTCATCAAATACTATCAACCTTACTTTTGTAACATACTCGGGAAAAATCTGTCTAGCAAGATAATCTAAATCCTTGGATTAATCACAAGATTCTTACCATGATTAAACATTAGAGAAAGTTATGGCGCAGATTTCGACGTAATAATGATCTAGCGGATTATAGAACACATAGAGTGTTTACAATCTCTTTCGGTTGTGACTTATCATTCCTATTTGTGTCTAATATTGATTCTCGGCTTAGGGGTCATGAACGTAAACTTAAAAAAGAAAACTTTAAAAGTGGTGTCCGCCAATTTTTTTTAACTAACAGAATATTTTTACCTTTAAATAATCTCCCTGCTTCTGTTGTCTGTGCACCCTCCTTAAAGACATTTAAAAATAGATACGATGATTGACTTTTTACATCAACTTAATTATCTAATTTTTACGTGTCATTTAATTAATTCAATTTAGTTGTGTTGGTTCTTTCACCTTTACTTTCTTATGTTTGATTATTGAATTTTAGTTATTCTGTTTATATGTATAATGCTATTCGATTTATGTTATATTTAAGTTCATATTAGAATAGGAATTTATTAATTATTTTTGCAGTTGAACTCGTCACTATATTTAATTTTATAGGGTAATATAGGTTTTGTGTCTCAGCTTTTATTATAAATAAATAAATTGAGTTATTTTGACAAAAAACCAAATAGATTAGGTACAGTAATTGATTCTTAATTTCAAATATTGCTAGACATAAAAATGTTTCAGTTTTCATACACATGCATTATTTACTTTAACTTTCTTCTAAAGTTATTGAAAATGTATTGAACATAATTTCCGTTTAGTAACTAGATTGATTATATGTTTTTGTACTACCAGTACATATTAATTTGTTTCAAAGTAACCCAAATCGCCCTGTATTCAAGTTGTGCTTTCTGTAAACGTTCTTTGTGCTTAAATAAACTGAACACATTATAAATTAAGTTTGTTTACTACTGGTTTAGTTTAGCAAGCTTTAGCAATGTTTTATTTTTTGTGATGATCTGCACTTTCAGAAAAACCGTTGTAAAATATACAATAATTTCTAAATTACTTTAATGAAAATACATTTAAAGTTGTACTGCAACGTTCAGTGCAGATGTCCACAAAGTTTCAATTTCAAGATTTTGTAAGTTTCTGAGCCCTAACAAAATTAAATGTAATTTCTGAAACTTAAACCGTTTCCGTTTTTGCAATTTCTTGAATTGGATTTGTTCCTTACTTTCTAATATTTTTGCACTGTAAATTAATATCTAATTGATTTATTTAATATAAATTATCAAGTCAAATCAATTATTTTGAGTTAGATTAAAGTAAAGCTCATAGTTTTCTAGTTCACAACTACAATTTGAGTGTAAATTAAATTAGTAGGCAAAACAGCAAGCGTTTCAAAAATTAACTCCATTATTGTTACCGCAATGTTAAACTAAAATCGATGTTGAAATATTCATAAACTGCATAGCTAAAGGTAAATGTCAATACCAATTTAATAAATGCAACTGTTTGAATAAGTTCAAAAGCACATTGTAAACGTTTTAAGTGCGCATATGTTTTTAAAACAAGTTTTGTGGTGTAATACTGTTGAATGGGATAATCCGCAGCTTTACACAAAAGCTTTGTTTTCTACGGAAATTGGATAGAGAAAGCTTATGTTTCCAAAACGTACAAATTATTGAATTTTTCTGCTAGGTTTTCTCGTTTTCTGCATGGAATTTCATGTAATGTAATAAAATTATATTGTTGTGAAATATTATGAACTTATAAAAAAATGGAACAGTTTGAAATTGTGTGGAAACTTAAATCTACTTTTATGGAATAACAATGAGAAAAGGAGATAAATAAGTCATCGATGACAAACGACTGTTTGAAAGAAAAATGTAATGTGCTTAACTTTATTGTAGTATAAATTTGGGCTATGTTAAAAAATAAAGATAAATTGGTTTCGGAATATATTTTTTATTACGATCATTTGTTACAGGTATCTTGGGTGAGACATAGAGATATACATCTGCTAACGGTAGGCCGATACACTTATACTTCCGATCAGCGTTTTGAGGCAATGCATTCACCCCACACAGAAGACTGGACGTTAAGGATACGTTATCCACAAAGAAAGGATTCTGGTATATATGAATGCCAAATCAGCACGACACCTCCTATCGGTCATCCCGTTTATCTAACAGTAGTCGGTAAGTTATGAGTATATTTTTAGAAAACTTGATCAATAAAGTTTAACTTTTACGGGTGAAAATGGAGACACTTTATGCATAATTTAACTTAATTGGGCAGTGAAGTTTGCAGAAACTTTCTGAGCTGGTTTTAAGCTTTAAATTTATACGTTGTCAGTATATGTTACCCTCTAGCTTATGGAGATGTATAGAATAAGTAATGAATAGTCATTAAACATATTTTATTAACTCTTGTATAAAAGTTTATTTAATATTAAAATTTTGCTTTTACCATAATTCTGAAACACTGTTAAGCGACACAACGCATACATATCGTAATATATTTTAATTGTACAAGAATTACTAGTAATGTGTGTAGATGTTTAAATTAAACTTAATTTGTTTATGAAAGGCATAATATGCTACATTAGAATTCATTAATTTTGAAGCAGATGTTAATGTTTGAGAATTAATTCAATATTTAAGTCGTGCCCCTTCTCAAAGAACAACGAATCATTTGAATTTGTTTTCTACTTAAATAAGTTTTTTGCAATAAATAGTAGTTTACAGTGTATATACTTTTCAATTAAACAAACTTTCGAATAGAAAACATCAAATCCGATATTTAATTTAATTAAAATTATTTAAGATACGTGAAGTAATTAAATATTAATCATTTATTACACAGAATTCAGAAAATAATTACCCATCATTACGTAAGTTGGTACTAATGGTTTTGAGAAATTATAAAGCGCTGTATAATGAAAAAATAATTTAATCTAACAAAAACTTACCTCAAATATATAACGTAAGATGGTAAAAGTATGGCACGGTATTTCTTTCAATTCATTTGCCGAATTCAGATATGTATGTTCAGAAATGTAACGTATTGACTTGGTCTACGAAAAAATCGTTACGGTCTAATAATTTACTACTATTTAACGAAAAATATTGATTAAATGGAATCAACTTAAACTCCTTAAAATAAAAATCACTGTTTCTTCTAAGTTATTGATAACGTTACGAGTAAAGAGGTCTAAAAGTATGTGGTGCTGGGAAGATTTTAAAAAATGAACAATCTTCAATAATGTAAAAGTAAGAAAATATTTTGCATGAATTAACAGAAATTATAAAACCCAAGATTTGTTTTCTGACTTTGCCTGGCACAGTAATCTTTTTAAGTTTACCATTAAAACATAAACCACTCCCAAATAGCACATAAAGATGCCACTACAATACTTCAAGTTTTTACTTCCACATAAGTGATTGATATGGAGGAATCTGAGGATCCTTGGTTATTATCAAATTTTTTTTTATACATTTGGGCCTTCGTTCTTTTGCTCTTTTTGCATCTTTTTGTTGGTTTGTATTTCAGCCTTCTTTTTTGCATTTTCTTCCCTTCTTGATTTTCAACTTTCTTTCCTTAATTTTTTTCAGCTTCTTTAGTTTCTAAGGTATCCTACAGTGCTAGTTATGTAGTAGCTTCTTCTTTGTTTTTTTTTAACTTTAGAAGCGGAAACAGGAAGAGAAGCAAACCAAATAGTTTTGTATTAGACTGTTGATGGATTATCCAGGGTAGCTGAGTGACCATTTTGGGATAACCCGGCTACTCCTTCGGTGTCCATATTTCCATCGATAGCATGATGTGGGTCTATATCAGTAGTTACAGTCGGATTACGACCTAATGTTATCAGATTGCCCTGTCGTTTACTTTCAGGTCAGATAAGATGGCTAACTCATCATCTTGTCATGGACAAAACATAAATGGTGTTATCACACGACAGAAACATGACAGATCTCATAGCTCATAAAGTAGAAAGTAAGATGTAATATTAATACACGATATTACAGAACAATTACTTTTAACGATTCATAAATATATGAATATGTATTTCGTGATATTTGTATAATATTATAAAAATCGGTATACGAACGTTTTTAAATATTAATCTATAGTAACAAATGTTTAACAGAAATATCAAATAGACAAATACAACGTGCCCCAAAAGAAATGTCTAACTTAATTTAAATTTCGGCAATTTGTTTTTTTGGAAAACGCTCGGACTCGTCTAATTTTATTTTAATGTTTTTTATGTAATTCGTATATACAAAAACACAGAAATAAATTACGACGGATGACATATAACCTAAAACTTATATTATCACTACGTAAGGAGGCAAACAACAATGTAACTCTTTCCGCTCAAATAGTGACTGGCTTCAATACAAGCAATTGCGTAACTATCCTACTTTTGCTATCAGAAAGAAAAAAAGAGATGTACCTGGAGACTTGTACTAAAAATAATTTAAAAATTTAGATGTTCAAAATCTACAAAAAAAATCAAATGTTCTACCGAACTCACTGAACAATCCAAACGAGTTGAATCGACTTTTCATTAGCGGAATAAGAAGTCCCGTACTAGATACACCTATACATTATGAATACGGCTGTAAAGTATTGACAAGGATACAAGGTGAATTTGTTTATAGCGAGGTTGACAATGAAACTGTAACCAAAGCACTTAGCAAAATCAATTCAGTTTCTGTGGGAGCTGATTTGTTAGGAATTAAATTACTAAACTTATGTACTCCACACATTTTTCCATACATCAGACATATTATAAATTACTGTTTAACTAACCATGTTTTCCTAACTACTTGGAATGTATCTATAGTTCATTAACTCAGTTTAGATCTCATCTCAACCAATTTAATATACTTCCTGGGGCACAGTCGGAATTTCGTAAGGGATACAGCTGCGCTACAGCGTTGTTAAGCGTTACTGATGACATTCTATCAGCTGCATATCAGGGAAAACTTACCGTATTGGTAGCATTGGACTATTCCAAGGCCTTTTGATACTATAAATATAAATTATGAGTTGTTACTCTCAATTGTACATTACATTGGCCTTGAGAAAGCATCAATTGCCTTTTTACGTAATTACATTAATAATAGACCTCAAGTAGTTAAGGTGTTCGTCTGGTGTTCCTCAAGGGTCCATCCTTAGTCCTTTGTTGTTATTAATTTATACGGTCTTTATTAAAAACGCTCTTCAACAATGCAATTATTATATGTGTGCTGATGACACTCAGATTTACCATTCTTTTTACCAAAAAGACCTTGTACCTTCACTTCCAATAATAAATAATAATCTGGATAAACTGCACAAGGTATCTCTTAATTATTGCTTAAAGTTAAATCCGATTAAGTCTTCAGTTATGGTTTTCGGCTCTAGAGTTGCCCAAGGTATAGCTTTACCTAAAATTAAAATCAGATGCGGAGGGGAGTTCATATCGCTTACTAAAAAATGCAAAAACTTAGGTGTCGTGTTTGATGAGGAACTTCGCTTCAAGTCTCATGTGTCGAAATGTTAATGGAAAAGTTAAAGTGCTCTCAAATTATTATATTCCGCAAAGCATCTATTAAACAGGAAAACAAAAATTACGCTTTGCTCCCTTGTGCTCCCACAATTAAATTATTACGATGTTTTGTATCATGTTTGCTTAGATAATACAAAAACAAAAAATAGAATACAAAGCCTCCAAAATGCTTGCCTACGCTTTATCTACGGGTTCCAAAAAAGAGTCACATATCACATACACTAGATTGGGGAGGTTGGTTAAACATGAACAGTGTAGACGTATATTACATCTAGCTAGTATAGTGCACAAAGTAATAAATTTTGTGGCTCCATCTTACCTTTGCTATAAAATTAGGTACCGAACTGATGTACACAACGTGAATGACAGGAGGAAAACGGCTATATACATTCCCTCGCATAGTTCCGAGATGTATCAGATACCTTTTACGTATATATCTGCAAAAATATAAAATTATTTTTCATTTTCTACAACATCATTTAAAAATAAAGTGAGGCAGTTACAATACGATATCAGGTTAACTATATAATATCTTACTTTTTAATTAAATTTAGTTTTTCATAGTTTTCAATGACAGCACCTATTAACCAATAAATAAAAAGCAGTATAAAAAAATATTAATAAATATGTAGAATATGTTTAATTTATGTTCAGGTTAAGCAGACGGAGAGTTAGAGAGCCAGTCTAAAAAGTACCTTTTGGTTACAACATTTCTTATACTTATATACATTATAATCATAATTTTTTTTATTGTAAATCTAATGTGACCAATAAACATTAAATATCAACTTTATTTTTTCAGATGAAATCACTTATTTTTTATTTTTTTTAAATTTTAATACAAGTGCAAACTGTTTATAAAAAACCCAAAGAATAAATAAAATAAAATAGAGTTGACAATATCTAAGGCGATCCATAAACACCCTTCTCACATTTATAACAATTTTTGGTGATGTCATGCAATTCTCTCATGATGCATAAAAGATACTTAGAATTTAATACAAGATTTCAAAATAAAATAAAAATCAGTAATTTCATTTAAAAAAATCAAAGTTAATAGATAGTCAAAACTTATTTTGCGCTATTTTGGATACATTTACCATAAAAGCCCAACTAAAAAATATAAATTGATAGAGACAGGCCTTTTTTTAAAGAATACACTGCATTTTCAATAAATTTAAACCTTACTTATTGAACACATTGTTTAATATTAATATCATAATGTTTCTTGATTATTTGTGTACTTGGGTACTTACGTAGGTATATAAAAAAATGTGCGTTATACAAATAACGAAAAGTTATTTTATTGTGTGTATCAATATTATAACAAAATCGATAGAGAAAAATAACAAAGGTACAATTGCCGCAATAGAAACTTGGTCAATAACTTCACTGAAGCGACACCTAATTTAGCACGTATAACACTATAATGTATTTTACGTCTTTGACAAATACTAGAAGTTTCATAGATTTTCTCTTAAGCATCAGCAAATCCGTATAATTCGATTTCGAATTTGAATAGGAAGTGTTTTAGGGACGGATATCTTTACGATTTTAAGGAATTTATTACAACATTTGTAATTGCTTTTAGCGTAATAATACATTAGATGTAATTCAGTTTTATCAATCATAAATGTTTAATTATAATTACCTTATTCATTTACTATTATAGTGGGCGATTTATTTAGAAGTACTTTTTTAAATTAAAAAGAATGAATAAATACAATTTTATTTTATAATCTTTATTATCATACAAAAGAACTATTCCTTACAATTATTTCTTAAAGATAATTGCTATCAAATGTTGGCCGTAACTACGGTTAACATAGTCCATTCTGAAGTTCCAATTTTCAATGACGTGTTCGAGTGGTATTTAGCCAATTACTTGAGTAATATTGGCCTCCAATGTCTCAATCATAGCCGGCTTATCCATGTATACTTTAGAGTTTACATAGCTCCAAAGGAAAAAGTCAGGAGGTGTTATGTCACATAATCTATGCGGCCAAGTAACTGGTCCAAAGCGTGAAATGATCTGTTCACCGAATCGTTCTCGCAGTATAGCCATGGTTTTGCGGGCTGTATGAGGAAATGCCATTTCAGTCGACCCGACGCATGCGCGATCTGCAATTGAATCCCCATTATAAAAAGTACTTCTAAATGAATCACCAATAGTAACCAACAGAAAAACACCAAAAACTGGTGTTTTTCTGTTGGTTAAATAGACGCTGCAGTTTGTGTTCCTTTCCTTTGATCCGATAGTACTATTTTTTCTAGTCTTACGTTATTGTCACTACTTAATTATCGTGCGACAGAAAGTTGTTTTTCAATTACTATTGTAATTGTTTAGAAAAACTATGTAATTAATTTGGTATAAACTGTTATGAGAATTGAGAGAAAAATAAATTACCACGCAGTATAAGTACGCTCGCTGACAAAAATAAAGCACTTGATGATGAATTAGGTTTTGACGGTAATTTCATGAAAAGGTAGAAGTAATCTTGAACAAAAAGTATAGGCTTTTTGTGTAAGTATGGTTGGTTGTCTGTATGTGTGTTAAGGTTAATTTTCGAAAGGAGTAAATAGAATTTGAAATGACTTTATTGGTAGGTGAAGAACTTTTTAGACAATTGTACATGCTATCTTTATCTAATTGTGCGTAACAATTTAAAAATTACCAAATAAATATTAACGGCACTGCTGTGATGGGTACAGGAATTTAAAGAGAGTAATGCAATTCACATTTAATTAATATAAAATTAATGTAATTTTAGTTACAATATAATTTTAAATATTTTTTATTAAATGTGACCGGTTCCGACATTAGAATTGAAAAAAATCAATTAATCAAAAATTAATAATGTCAAATTGACAAATTTAATTTTTAAATAAAAATTAAAAAAAATTAGAACTATATTAGAATTGACATTACATTAATTGTATGTATTTATAAAAATATATGCAATACATAATTTACATAAATCCAATATTTGTTTTTAACATCATAATAGATAATACCTACATGTTTGTCTGTCTACCTTTTCCTTCTGTAAATTTGTTTAAATACCTTATTATGTAAATAAATATTTTAAAATAAAGAAAACGTACGATTTTAAAAACCATTTAGATTTTTCCTAATGACATGAAATTAAATAAAGTAACTTTTAAAATATAAAATGTTCAATGAAAGGCTCTTAATCTTTACATCCATGTTATTATTCAATTTCAAAACGTATAAAACGAGTCAATTTCAGTATAGCTAAGCTCCATAAAGTACCAATCATAAAATAAATAAGCCCTTTAAAAAGATGCTTTAATTTAGCATGAAAAGATAAACGTAAACTTCCTTAAAATTAATTATTCACCACAAAACAACAACTACACTAACAGGAAGCGTAGCAAGCATAAAAAACTTTTTTAATGAAGTTTTGTTTTTATTTAAAAAAAATTATTCGTCATATTAAGTCAGCAATAAAAGTGTTAAAATACAGACGTTTCATTTTAATTTATTTTTTTATTGCGTCGTTCTTATACCTAGTAACTGATTCAATGACCCTCAATGGATCATTTCACGTATTCCACTTAGATGAAATATATATTTTGCAAGTTCAGTGTTAATGTGTGCGTTAGCAATTTTTATACGTAGTAGGGTATAACGTTTCATATTTAAATTAATAATTTTAGTAATAAAGAGCAAAATATTTTAATTTATTTCTTGAATAATGTTGTAAAAGACTTTTTACTAATTCTCATGAAATATGCAAATACATATTCTAACATGCATTAAATTAACAAATTTTAATTCGTTTCAAGTTTTCATTTTCGGAATGAGCGCCCAACAAAATTTATTTTAAAAATCTGCAGGTAGTCAGTTAATATACAAAGCGGCAATACCGATTCCATCGTAAAAATAATATTTTTTGATTATTTTCGGATTAAAGAATTAGTATATCTTTTATGTATGTGTAAGATTTTAAGGGATTTCAAGAAAAAATGTTGTAACATACTACTTCCAACACGTTTTCAAAAACAACAAAATTGGCAAATATTTATTTGTTTATTTATTTATCTTTGTTGCCTACGAGAGTAGATGAGAATTGTCAAAACCAAAACAGTATAAAATACAGCACAAAACACATACTATAAATAATAAATAATATAATAGTAGGTATGTTATATGCACGCCTGGATATAAAATGTAGCAGTAAGAAAAGAACTAAATGTGGAATTATTTTCTATTAATGAATTCGTAATGTGTAAAATGCATTTCAAAACAGATTTTTTTAGTGTTTTATTGAAATTTAGGATATCTGTACTGCTCTTTAAATTTTGTGGCAACTTATTGAATATTTCAATGCCGCTCATATTAGGAGACTTTGTGCAATACCCGTGTAAATGTTTCGCAACACAAAAGTAATTTTTTTTCTTGTGTTATATTTATGCAAATTTAAATTTTTTGTTAATTTAGTTTTGGTCATGTATATGTAACTACATATCTTATAAATATAAATTGAAATTAATGTTAAAATTTTGTTTTTCCTAAAAGTATTGCGACATGATTCATAGTATTGCAAGTTGTACATTATCCGAATTGCTCTCTTTTGGAGGATGAATATATTTCTAATATGTGCTGACTTACCCCATAACAAAATATTGTAACTTAAATGTGGATAAAACGTACCATAATATGCCGTTAGAAGACAACTGTTTGTTAAGCTATGTTTATTTTAATTTATTTCTTGAGTAATGTTGTAGAATACTTTTTAATAATGCTCATGAAATTTGCAAATACATATTCTAACATGCATTAAATTAACCAATTTTAATTCATTTTAAGTTTTCATTTTTGGAAGGAGCGCTTAACAAATTTTATTTCTAAAAATCGCAGGTAATCAGTTAACATACAAAATGGCAATACCGATTCTGTCGTAAAAATAATTTATCGTTTATTTTCGGATTAAAGAATTAGTATATTTTTTATGTAAGTCTTAAATTTTGAGGGATTTTAAGAAACAAATTGTAGCATACTACTTCCAACATGTTTTCAAAAAGCAACAAAGTTTCTTACAGATGTTGTTCATATTACATCAACACTTATTAAGGCTTGAGACAAGTTCCTTCTTAAAATTTTTAAGGGTCTCAGATATAGGAGAACAAGCTGCACTATATCATATATAAAACTTTTACATCACTCTCCACTACCCTAGTTAAAAAGATTTTGGGCTAAAGTTGGATTTTTCCAGGTTTTGTTGTCTGGGATTTTTCTTACTTTCTGGCATGCTCTTCTCCATCAGCCTTACAGTACTTTAGGATGTAGTTGTAGATGTTTTCGATAACATAGTTGTGTGGAATCAGTACTCACACTTGAAGAGATGTTTGAGGGACTATTATTATTGATTAAACAGTTGGGCGATGCAGCTAAAAACCCTTTACTGGGTGCACAAAAAGACCAAATATTTGAATATCCTTTTCCGTGTTGGTTGTTAAAAAATTCTAAATTATCCGCTGTATGTTGATGCCATTTGTGATGTTATAAATTTTAAAGAGGCATTTGTGTTAAAGAAGGGATTTCAGGTTTGTAGTATCTGGTCTCCAATCAATCAGTGTAAAAATTCATTTTACTTAGCTGGTTGTGATCGTAACCCTGTGACGTTTTTCCTTCCATTTAAATTGCATCAAACAGCAGTACGTGTTTGCTGATTTCCTTTTTTGCAAATTCTTTATATACAACATCATTATAGTAGTAAGGGAAACATCTGTCTGATGGTTTTTATTGACGTTCTTCTCAAATCTAGGATGACAATTGTTAATATCCACTTCACCTTTTTGAAAAGAAGTATTAGCAACTCCGTAGATCTTTGAATTTACGTTCTGGCGGATTGGTTTTTGCAATCTACTTATTATAATCTATCTTGGGTAGGTAGGGTTGCTTATGATGTCTCCAGCAAGCGTCATTACAGTAATCGGGGAAACATCTTTCTGATTCGTTCAGTGTTTGGAAAAGACGTATTTGCAATAAGTCCATATAGCTTTGAATTTTCGTTACCGACAGCTTGGTTTCTACAATCTACTTTTATAATCTTCTTTGGGTAGATGACTTTTGTTTGAAACTGAACGAGTATATCCTTCGGTAGACTGGCCCATGATCAATTACACTGCTTCTCGAAATTATTTCTAATAGATTGTCACCTTTTTTGGCTTAAGACGATTATACTAGTTGTGATCTTTAACGCCATTAGGTCCTGTTATAGAGTTGTCGCAGTTGATATAATTTTTGTTTATACGAGTGCCCATATTTAGCTAGTCGGTGTAGGATGCAGACTTTTGTTATTGTCTTTAAAAATTTTTTTATTTTAAATTCAGTTTTGACCAATCTTTTAGGTTACTCGATGGCTACAATTTAAAAGTATTTTCAATTATACGTGATGTATCCTGATAGATCATCTATTAATTTTGACGTATAAATATACAAACATATTGCAATGGAATGGTATTTTAATATTAAAAATAACTATGTTTTGAATCAAAAAATGAGTAAAATTTGTAATATAGGTTTCTATTCAAATTGAAAATAAATTAAGAGTATAAAATTGATTTAGATTTCTAAAAACCGAACTGAATTATGTTAAGAAAACAATATTTCATGTAAATAAGGTTTCATTTAGTTGCAATAAAACGGTTTGTAGACGCATAATAGTATCATCAGAAAACTATCAAGTGACTGAACCCACCAAGCTCCTTCCCCGCATAAGAGTCACTGGAATGATTGAGTTGCACAGCCCGGAAACTATTGTCAAGTTTGCAGGAGTACAAAATCCTGATTTATTCGGTTCCTCCAGTATTAAATGTATCTTGGTCAACCCTCTTCGGAAGAACAAAAGATCATTTTAAGCTGTTTTACAAGTTGACGCTGCTGCCTACAGATCTGCTCTTTCGGCTGGACATATATTTATGGGGTACGATTCTTGCCCTGTGTTTGATTCATTAGAATTTATTTGATGTTTTAATTGTTGCAGATTCGGCTCGCCACTTCCGAAAGTCGTTGGTATGCCCTAAGTGTGCTGAACAACATTTTATTGGTGACTGTAAATCTGATTTTTGAAGTGTTTTAATTGCTGTAGTTTCAGCAAGATTCTGCTCAACATTAAACCCAATCACGCTGCTTGGGATAGGAACTGTCCTGTTTATGTCAAAAAGCTGACTGCTTTAAAAGCAGATTTGGTAGGTTTCGGATAGCAATTACCCGCTTTAGATGTGACCGGTCACATTTCTCATTGCGGTAAAATTCAACTTTTATGTGCATCATATAAATTTGTATTTAATCTCTCCTTTATTCCAGTCTATTCTCGATATCAATATTTCTGCTGTATAGATAAGTACCTCTGGTGCTAGATTCTGTATATCTACATATCCGAAATTGTGTCTTATGATCACGTGATCACACTGTTTGAGGCACTTGAGCGAATTCACATTACCCACAAACCTGATCTCGTTGTGTTGGGTGATTTTAACTTTTTAATAATTTTTGCAACTTACTGTGTCTTGAGTAGTTCAACTTTGTCCGCAATTCCCACAATAGGTTACTTGATCTTCTATTGTCATCCAAACTATGTCTGATTGACAGGAACTGCGACTCAATAGTTGACGAGGACCTCCATCATCCTACTCTTCTCATAAGATTTTCCCGCAGCTTACCTGGCAATTTCCACAAATTTGTTGGAAATAATCTTCATTTGTCCTACAACTTTAAAAAAGGTAACTACGCCTCCTTATATGAACATCTTTCTTCCCTATCATAAACCTCTATCTTGAGAGACTTTTCCGTTGATTTTCTTTACAGAAACTATATTCTGTTATTTATAGCTCATTCAATGCATTTATCCCTAAGTCCTCTCCAAAATCCAGAACAAAATATCCGCCATGGTTTTCTAATGCTATAATCTCTGATATCAAGCTGAAGTACTCTCTGTCTGGCAGAATTATAAATCATCTAATGACCCTACTTTTCTTCATCGGTTTAGACTGCTACGCAGCAAGATAAAGTTGATATTCAGACTTCTCATAAATGCTTCTTGAGACGCATTGAGACCGACATTAGGTCTAACCCTAATCATTTCTGGTCTTACATCAATCTAGTCCGTAATTCCTCCGGTATACCTTCTAAAATGACTTATCTTGGTGCTCACAGTGACGGCCAAAATGATGTTGTCAACTTTTTTCTTCTTATTTTAGTAGCTGGATATGGTTTTTTTTAAAAAAAAGGGTGTTTGAATTTTTTTTTGAAAAATTTTATTTTTATTTTTTTTAAAGACTTCATCCCTGCTTTCTTCTTGCGACACTGCATTTCTGTGCTGTCGACGCCGTTACTTCACATATTCAATCTGATCCTTCAACAGAGACGCATTCCTGTTGATTGGAAATCTGCTTGAATTGTTCCCGTTCATAAAAAAGGCGACAGATCCAAGGTTCTTAACTATTTTCCCATCGCGCTTCTCTGTAACTTCTCAAAACTTTTCGAATTTTGCTTATATAATCACATCGCTTCTAGAATCTCCTAAAAGCTTTACAGCTGTCAACACGGCTTTATTAAAGGGCGTTCTACAATTACTAATTTAACTGTTATGCACCAATTTCTTTCTGAATCCTTCTGGTTTCCAGGTCGACCTTGTGTACACTGATTTTTGTAAGGCTTTCGATTGGTTAAACCATGACATTCTTATTTCGAAGCTTTACGGCGAGGTTCCCATACTTTTTTCTCATAGACCACTTTAAACATTTTGCTGGATCTGGTGGACCCCTGCAGCTATTACATTTACTAACTTACTTCCAAAACCCGAAAAAGTATATGTCTATGTAAATCTGTGTTGTGGCTATTTTTCAATCAACTATGAGTTGAAAGTTTTCGAAAAAAGGTGAGAATTTATATTGCTTTGATTATGCTGTGAGTATTGTCATTCAAGCTAAGTTTCAAAGCCAGTCTAAAAGCGTCTTCATCCAACAGTTGGATTCCTACTTTACTTTTTGTATTCTAAGATTGACTCACAGTACAAGAAACCAATAATCTCCCACTTCGGAGTGGTAAAAGTAAAAATAAATATTTTCTTGTTTTGTAGCTATTTATTCAAACACAAAAATTACTACACTTTTAATTATGTTGTTATAACAGTCTTAGTAGAATCAAAATTTAACATCAAAACTAATAATGATTATTATTTTAAAACAGTCGCAATATAATCAAAACTTTTTATCTCAGATTACCATTGTAATCTGAGATAAAAGTTATAATTTTAATGGGAGGGATGTACTTGGTGAATTGACAGCAAATTATCAATATTTGGCTTGAGTTTAGTTAAGTATAACCGTAAATCTCCTCGCTCTGTAATATTTAATCTGCTCCGTTTTTTGTCAACAAGTTTGTTACGGCACTAAAACTGCGTTCGACAAGATATGACGAAGGAAACGCTATGAGAAATTTTTGCACAATTCCCCACAGTCCTGGATATTTTTCAGGTATTTGTGCCTGCAGCCAAAATGATTGATACCCTCTTTTGAATGCTACTTTGAGCTCCTCATTAGTGCTAAGCTCGAGTAGCTCTTCTTGCAGTACCACATTTTCCACTTCAGTTTCATCATATGGATTTATTATCCATGGTGGTATATCCATCGACAGAATGTCTTCAAATCTGATTTTAAAATCATCATACAGGGCAATCAAATGTTGAACATACGTCTGAATATCTTCGTCGAGCCATTCTACCTGCGATAAATTTGGAAACTGGGAAAATTCACGTCGACCAATATTTTGCTTCATAAGTTTCAGTTTACCAAGAAAAGCTGAAATTTCACTCTTTGTTTTTATCAAATTGAGGCTGTCCCCTTGTAACTGTAGGTTGAGGTCATTGAATTTTTGAACAAATCTGTCAAATACGCAATGTCTGCTTTGAAATTCATGAGTTTTTCTTTTAAAACAGGATCTTTAGTGTTCAGAAACTCTAAAACAGAGTCGAAAAGCAAATAGAATCTTGATAGACATGCACCTTTCGACAACCAGCGTACTTCGGTATGTAGCAGCAATCGTTGGAAGTCCTCATCATTTTCTTCGCACAACTGTGCAAATAAGCGCGTATTTAATGCATTGCTTTTTATTTTGTTAACTGCATTAATCACAAATTGAAGCGCTTGGTGCAATCTATCACTCAATTTTTTCGCTACTAGATGTTGTCGGTGGATGACACAGTGAATTGCAATTACCTCTGGTATAATCCTTTTAAGATGACTTATAAACCCACGATATCGCCCGACCATGGCAGGAGCTCCATCTGTTGCCACCGAAATAATGTTTGTGAATGCAATTGATTTTTCCGTAAAAAAATCATTCAGAACATTAAAAATTGATTCACCTTTAGTGTCAGTCTTCAAAGTTTTCGCGAATAGTAACTCTTCAAACATTTGTTCGCCTTTGATAAATCGAACATATGCCAATAATAATGCTTCATTGCCAGGTAAAGTTGACTCGTCCAGTTGAATAGAAAAATGAGTTGTTTGCAGATAATTACACAAGAAACTTTCAACATCAGAGCTCATTTCATCAATACGTCTTTGTACAGTGTTGTTACTCAAAGGAATTCTTTTAAGTATGTCAAATGAAGATTTGTGCAGGACAGTTTTAAGACCTCAACAGCAGGCAAAATTAACTCCTCTCCAATGGTATGCGGTTTCCCAGATTTTGCTATAAGTAATGAGATATTGTAAGATGCCCGCAAGCCATCGTCGTTGCTTTCAGACGTTGAAGCGAACATACTATGCACGGTGGGTCTCTTTTCATACTTTTCCTTCAATGTTTGGAAATATTTCAAATCCTTACCTATTTTGTCAGGATGACACCTTCTTAGATGATCTTCCAGCTTCGATGGTTTCATAGAGTCATTGCTCAATACTTTGTTGCATTTTTCCAACACTGGCAAACAATAATATCAATTCACTTTAATTTTCAAAAGTCTGAAAACTACTTCCGTCACTGGTGAACACTTATATAGGTACACTTTCTTTTTTGAAATTCCGGAAACAACTGAGTAATGTTTATCATTCGCATTCGTATTTATATTAAAGAAAAATCCAACAAGTTCATGCAAGTTCAGACACGACTTTAACTAGGCGGGCGGGCGGCGCGGCATCGGCGAGTCTTGACACGCTCTTTGTCTTCCTATATTCATAGGAGAAGTCAAGCTTCTTATAATATTGTCTGCCTATATATATTATTGTCTCCCTTATTCATAGGAGAATTCAAGTCGGGTCACCTAATACATTTTATAGACCCCGTTAACGAGTTGTGGACCCCATTTTTTTCCACGCAAGCGTAGACCCCTATCGGGCTCCGTGGACCCCTGGGGGTCCACCTGGACCACTTTGGGAATCTAGGCTTTACGCTTTTGGTTTGAGTATCAACTTAGTACAATTATTCTATGTTCTTAGCTCCCTATTATTCAATATCTTTGTCAATGACGTCGCACCTACTCTTGATTATCATTGCCTACTGTATGCGAATCACAGGAAGATATTTTAGATTATACATATATGTCTGATGCTCTTGTGCTTCAGAGAAGGCTTGATCTTTTTGATAAATGGTGTCGGTCTAACCACTTAGATCTAAACGTATCTAAATGTCACATCGATTCTTATACCAGAGCAATTTTTTTTAACTATTCTTTTTCCGATGTTTCAATTACTCGCTCTAGCGCTTTTAAAGATCTGGGTGCCACTTTTAAATTGTCTCTGTCCTTTAGTTTGCACATTCGATCTATTGTTGTATCTTCACATAAAACTCTCGGTTTTATTATTAGAAACTCTAGAGATTTTTTTATTGCTGACTTACCTCTCTTGCTGTACAGAACCCTTATTTGAACTCGGCTGGAGTATGCCTCGGTAGTTTGATACCCTACGTATCAGGTTCATATCCACGCTCTGGAGAACATTCAGCGCAAATTCTTGAAATTTCTAGTTTATCACGTTGATAGGATTTACCCTCCTAGAGGTTTTACGCAATCTGATCTTTTGGCTAGATTCAACTTTTCTGATTTAAGTAGTCGTTGCGCCACCTCTTCTCTTTTCTTTCTATACAAACTTATTGATTACGTTGTCGATTATCCTGAATTGTTGGCAAAATTATCTTTTTCGGTTTCTCGACCTGGGTCTCGTTTTCCTACCACTTTCTACCTATCCACTCCTTGTACGCGTGTGTTGGAGTCATCTCCTATTTTCTCTGTATGCAGCAGCAGTGCTCTACGTAAATTTGATATTTTTCATACGTCCATAACCAAGATAAAATCATTCAGTAGCGACTCCCTAGTTGGTTGATTGATTTACCTTATTTACCTCGTTTAACGTTAACGTTACTACTTTTATTTGTTTTGGACTATATCTGTACTACTTACGTCTAATTACTTTTACATTTATATTATCCGATTCGTTTTTAGTTTTGTATTTTGCTGTTCCCGCCCATAATTGGTTTTTGCTGTGGTGCGGCTGTATTTAAATAAATAAATAAATATTAAGTATCAAGAACGGTAAGGGACATTTACCGGTCGACGACAAAAGTTTGGACGTTAAGTGATAGCAAAACCTTCAATTTTAACGGAGACCGGTTAACCCTTAACGTTAATGATGCTTATACTATTTTTTGCACAATCGTATTAAATTACACTCTAATGAAATTAATTCAATTTCTAATAAATAAACGAAAAGTCAAAAGTGACGTTTACATTTTGGAGAAATAACGGGATATAATAGTAATTTTTACTTATCTAGTAACTAGTAAACATATCCTACCGTCGTGCAAAACTGAAGATAAGATGTAAAATCGGATTATTCTTTATAAATTTATTTACCGTTTGATAAAATAAATGTAGAACGATAAGTTTGCTTACGTGATAAAATGTGCAATTTTAGTGTCGAGTCTTTAGTGTCGTCCGGTAGTGAAAGAGTCGTAGTATAAATTTGATCTACACGAAAAAAAATATTTACGTAGATGGTTGTATTAAGTTTTATGTAAATTAAAATTCGTTTTAGGTGCACAAATTTTACTGCAGTTTTGTTGCCTATAATTGCTTTACATTATTTATCAAAGAGTAATGCCGTAAGTCGTGAATCTTAAAAATTTTACTTTAAAGACTCGAAGCGTAGTTCTCGTTATTTAATTAGATTGCATAAATTAATTCCTTTAGCTGGTAAAACTACTTGCTGAAATCATTAGTAACGCTAATTAAGTTAGGAAAAGACATAATTTGCAGTATACGACTCGCGGTTTCTTTTTTTTAATCAAAATCTTAAGAAATTGAAATTATTTGTATGAAATAACGAAGCCAAAATAGATTGTTAAGGAAGATATGGAAACTGAAAGAAAAGAAAATTAATGATTTACCATTTAAACGTCGTTTCTTTTATTATGTAAATTGTTGACAATCGAAAATATGAAGCTTCAAGTTTTCAAGAAGTTTTGCTATCATCACTTTAAGCGAATACATTTTTACAATGGTTGTGATTTATCATTGTTATTATTTTTAAGTTTTAGTCAAAACATTTTACGAAGAAGATTTTTCATTTTGTGTAGAGTAAGTGGATAATAAATTTTGATGAAAACACATTTTACTTCTTATAGTTTTAGCAAATACATTAATCTAATATGCAACAGTAATTAGGTGGTCGTGTACAGACTCAAACTTAATGAAATATGTTTTATGATCTATCGGACGGTGTTTTTAAAATACACAACATTATACGCCAATGAGAAATAGATAAGTCACTTTTTACAAATTCCGGGTATCTTTAAATTAAACTAAATGTACACAGTTTCTGTCTTTTAAGTCTGGTGTTTTTACCTCTAGTTAACTTGATACTAATGACCCAATAAAATTATTAGAAAGTCGAGTTCCAACTTGATTAACCGACAGATAAAATTATTTAAATTACGTCTCTGTATTTGTCCGTTATTTGTTGTATTAAATGCGGCCCTGTATTTTTGAAATACATGAGTAATTGGGTTTTCCATTTCGAGTCCGCGTGGATTTCATTGATTGATAGGCATTCTGTTGCGAGCATTGACCACAAAACATTTGTTAACGGTGCCTGTATATAAATGGGGTTTGAAGTTTTCGGGTGACCCAAAGGGACTTTCGATAGGTGCGTTTTTGGAGAGGGTAGACGAATTACAGATAGCTCGTGGCGTTTCTGAGAACGAATTGTTTTTGTCTGCGTTAGATCTTTTTTCGGGAAGAGCGTTGAATTGGTTCAGAGGTGTGCGAACAGCTTTAAGAAATTGGCCGTTATTAAAAGCGGAACTTTGTCTGCAATTTCAACCTCCGGATTACGACGACAAGTTATTAACGGAAATTAAAGCACGTGTCCAAGGAAAAGAAGAAACAGTAGGTGTATATCTAGCAATTATGAGAAATTTATTTAGTAGGCTTTTAAAATATCCACCGGAAGAAGAAAAACTTAAAATAATGATACGTAATATTCATCCCTTCGTTCAGGACAGATTAGTGCTTGTGGAAATAAATTCGGAAGAAGAATTGCTGAAATATGGAAGAAGGATAGAAGAACTAGAAGCAAGAAAGAAAGCGATCTCCGAAAACCGAACTCAAGGCCACAAATGCATCTCGAACCTGATCTCGCTTATATGGAAGATGTTAAATCTAAATAAGAGCGTGAAGGCAATCATGTTGGTGGGGAGGTTTGCAGTAATTCAATTTCTGCGGCCCATTCTTCTGAATTTCGTTGTTGGAATTGTAATCTAATAGGTCATTCCGCTCGTGGTTGTAAAGCTCCGCGCACATTACATTGTTACCGTTGTGGAAAACCAGGGGTTCTTACTAAAAACTGTTGTAAATCGGGAAACGGTGCAGGGCGACGTTGAATCTCCGGTCAAAGTCACCCGCGAAATTAAATCCGGAAGACTTTTCTTCTGAAAATACCGATATTGATAAGAAAAATAAGTTTTTATTTGATTTTATTTTTGCTCAAATGGGACAAGATGAAAGACCTTATCTGCACGTGTCGATACTAACTTTAAAGTTTGTTGCGCCTTTAGATTCGGGAGCTTCTCGGACAATTTTAGGAAGTAGGGGTTACGAAATGATTAGGAAATTAAATTGTTTCACTCTGGTAAAATCTTCTTATAATTGTACGGTTGCTAACGGTGAAAAGTGTGAAAGCATCGATATAATCTCAGTGCCTATTCAACTAATAAATAAAACCGAATATATTAATGTTCTGGTAGTACCTTCGCTTCCTCACGTTTTAATATTAGGGCTTGATTTTTGGAAAATTATGGGCATTATCCTAATTTAAGAGACAAAGTGTGGCATTTTACAAATAGTGAGCCAGTTCATATCTATTCGATCTCTGCTTACAAGGATTTAACTCACGAACAGTCAACGCGTTTGAATTCCTTAATTGATTCTAAATATTCTCGAATGAAGGATGGCTTAGGACGGACTCATCTAGTTGAACACGTTATCACTACTACTGGACTTTCTATTAAAATTAATTTAATACTTTTGAATAACAGGCAGAACGGACGTGTTTTCCGGTACTCTGTGTAAAATTCACTTAAAATTGTGTGCATCAAGTATTTTAAATCTAATAAGTAGTGCAGATAACATTAAATAATGGTTTATTGGTAGGTAAGTCATATTGTGTGTGAAATCATAATTAATTTGACCTGCTTTTGAAATTAATAGCATCAAAAGTTGTTGTTTTGTATTAAGTGATTCTTGAATGTACAACAACTTATCTTTATCGTGCACTCATAGAGATACCGCACAAGCATACATCTAATTTTGTTTGATTTACGTTAAATTGAAGTGAAGGTTTCGAATACGAACTAATCTTCTGTTAATTTAAAACAATTTAAAACAATTTATATTTTTTTTCCTTTGTTTATTCATACTACTAACCTTCCCGTGATCCAGTCTGTTTGTCTTGTTAGTCACTACGAAGGATCCGTAAGTGTGAAGAGTATCCCCGTGTCATACATTAAAAATCACTATGCCTATTATTTGTACACTGTGTAACTCCGCTGGTACACCTACTATTCCTTCTTGTAAGTGCATTGCATGTAAAAAATACTTTCATTTAAAGTGCCTTAATCTAAGCGAATCCGAAAAATCAGTCATCTTACTTAATACGTCATCTTGGACTTGTAACTCCTGCAAGGAATCACCTACCAATATATCAATATCTGTAATAGAGCAAATTATTAGTAAACAGCTAACTATCTTTAAGAATGAAATTCTCTCTAATATTACCGAACAATTTGCGTCTTTTAATACTAGAATATCTTTTCTGGAAGATAACTTTAAGAAAATTGAGAAGGAATTTACTAGTTTCAAGAACTCTGGAGGTCAAGGTATACTGAACGATGTTGCTACTGAAGTTGCTGAGCGTCAAAAGCGTGCTTGTAATGTACTTCTCTTCAATGTCCCTGAATCTCAACTATCCTCGATAGAGGAGCGTGTAGCCGATGACCTACATAATATTGCTTCTATAGTTTCGCCTTTGGGTGCTGTGCCGCAACCAAAAATAGTTATGCGTATCGGTGTACGTTCTAATGATCGTATACTTACGATACTGAAGAGGACGTTAAGACAATTTTAAGGTCTAACAAACACAATTCTAATAGTCGTTTCCATTTTCGTCCTGACTTGACTTTATCACAAAGAGATTACATTAGGTCCACTAAGCAACAGTTAAATGAAAGGATTGCCAATGGTGAAAATAATTTAATGTTAAAGTATAAAAATAATATGCCATTTATAGCAAATAGAGGACCGCTCAGTCATCCTTTAAACTAAGTGACCCCAAGAGCAGTAACAGTCTCAATATTTTATATCAAAATTGTCGTGGAATTAGATCTAAAGTATCACATTTTTTAACTCTGTTTTGGCCAGTGACAACGATTTAATTGCAATAACGGAAACTTGGTTGGTCGCCGACATACTTAGTTCTGAATATTTCCCTTGCAACTTTTTAGTGTATAGAAAGGACCGCAGTTATGAATCACTCAACTTGTCTAGAGGTGGAGGTGTACTACTGGCTGTGGAAAGCAAATTTAAAGTAGCTAAAAATTATGACTTATCTCTTTTAAATGTGAATGTTCCGTCTATTGATATCATTGGAATTCAATTAACATTACCAAATAAAGACTCAGTAAGTGTATTTGTCATATATATTCCTCCAGCTCTGCCTATTACTGATTTTGAACTGTTTTTTGACTTGTTCTGTGAACTAGCAACTAACAATAAGACGTTAATAATAGGCGACTTTAATGTTCCTAGTTACGGCAGTGATATCAGCAACAGTTTCACAAATGTATTGGATAAGTTTAAAAATTTCAACTCGTTTGATCAGTTCAACTATCTTTCAAACGCTGATGGTCGATGTCTTGATTTGGTATTTGCAAATGTCTCTTGTTGTGTAACTCGTGGTGAACCTCTAGTAAGTGAGGACCGATATCATCCAGCACTGTCAATAGAATTAAAAGCTCCTATTAAATTTAAACATTTTCCAATTAATCATAATTCAACTACTTTTAACTATAAGAAAGCAAACTATCCATTATTGTATGAGCTGCTGTCATCTGCAGATTGGTCCAGATTAAATGACATTGAAGATGTTGACAGTGTTTGTTCTCTATTTTATGACATACTCAATAAAGTCTTACAGTTATCAGTACCAAAACTTAAACCAAAATCTACCCGATACTATTATCCTTCTTGGTACACTTCGGAAATAATTACATGTTTGCGCATTAAACATGCGCTTAGGGTAAAATATAAAAGATTTAACACCCAGTATTATCACAAGCTTTACAAGTCTCAGCGTGCACATGCAAAAAAACTTATTACAGCTGCTTTTAAGAACTTTGTCAAGGACTCGGAAAATACAATCAAAAGTGACCCTAAAAAATTCTGGGCTTACATTCAGAACAAGAAAAAAACTTCTCGAATTCCTAGTATTATGCATTACAACAATGATGTCCTATCTTCTCCTCAAGCTATCGTTAATGGTTTTGCAGATTACTTTAAAAGCGTTTATATTGACTCTGATCCTACTTGCTACAATCAACTTCTCACAACTACGAATTCTTCTTTTTATGCAACGTTACTTATATCTCCGAGGACGAAATATATCTTGCTTTAAGGTCAGCTAAAAACAAATCTACTGCCGGACCAGATGGACTACCTAGTTATATTCTAAGAGACTGTGCATGTGTTTTCGTAACTCCTCTCTATACTCTTTTTAACAAAATTATCAGAAACTCCAAAGTCCCGTCCTACTGGAAAAGATCATGTGTGATTCCTGTTTTAAAAAAGGGGACACGTCTAATATAAAAATTATAGGCCTATTAGTCTTTTAAATAATTTTGCTAAAATATTCGAAACTGTACTTTTAAATCAAATTTGTCCTTTAGTGAAACAACGCATAACTTCTGTTCAACATGGGTTTATTGCAGGTAGATCTACAATTTCTAACTTGGCAGTATTTAAACAATCAATATCTGAAATTGTTGACTGCAGAGGTCAAGTTGATGTAATTTATACTGACTTTTGTAAGGCGTTTGATCGTATAGATCATTTTATCTTAGCGAATAAATTGCATTTACTTGATTTTCATCAATCATTAATTAATCTGATTATATCATATTTGAACGATCGTGAACAATTTGTCAGATATGGTAATTCTTCATCTGTATCATATAAAACTTCATCTGGTGTACCTCAAGGATCCATTTTAGGCCCTCTATTGTTCTCATTATTCATAAATGATCTTCCATCATACATTAACTCTATGAAACTTCTATTTGCTGACGATTTCAAATTTTATCTTGAGATTCGTTCGCCACATGACTGTCTGCTTCTTCAAGATTGTCTTGATTGTTTGTTGCGTTGGTGTGCTTCAAATAAACTTTCTTTAAACATAGAAAAATGTTCAATCGTTTCATTCTCTTTGAAGCAAAACATTGTCAATTACGGATATAACGTTGATGGAGTCTTGTTACAACGAAAAACACCATTAAGGATCTTGGAATTACTTTCAACTGCAATTTGGATTTTAGTCAGCATATTATAGACATTACAAATAGAGCCTTTAGAAACTATGGATTTATAGTCAGGAATTGTCATGGTTTTCAGAAAGACTGTTTAATTACATTATATAACTCTCTAGTACGATCTATATTAGAGTACGGGTCATTAATATGGTACCCACGGTATGAATGTCAGAAGACTTCTCTAGAGGCGGTACAACGAAAATTTTTGAAGTTTTATCATTTCTCGAAGATGGAGTTTATCCGCTGAGGAATTTTGAACACTCAACGCTATTGAGAAGACACAACTTTTACGTCGCTACAAAATCGCAGGACTGTAATAGCTATCAAGTTTTTGTATAGTCTTCTTAATAACAGAGTAGACTGCCCATGGTTGCTATCGAGAATTAATTTCTTGGTACCGAGAATTAATGCACGACAAACTACCACCTTTTATATTAGCAGCCATAGAACGAATATACTAGCTAGTGCACCGATTTCAGTAATGTGCAACGCGTATAACAATATAACTGATCAAGTAGTCGACATTAATGTAGATAATATTATTATTATTTGTAATAGAATATGTTTCAGTTAGACATTTGGCAATTTAGTTTTAATTTTGATCTTAAATATTCTTGTTCCTATTAGTAATTCTCATTTTTCTTATTATTATTTTTTTTTATATATTTATTAATTTTTTTCTGTAATTGGGGCAAACCCGTTGGAAAATAAACATTATTATTATTATTATTATTATTATTATTATTATTAAACAAAACCCTTATCGGATGTCCCTTATGTACTCCAAGATGTCGATAAGGATCTAGAATACTTGATTTCTAATGATATTATTGAGAAATCAAATAGCCCTTGATCATTTAATCTTATATTAGTTCCTAAGAAAGACGGTAGCAAACAAGTGGTGGTAGATTTTCGAAAGATTAATAAAGTAAATAAAAAAGATATTTATGGGGTTCCATATATGGCAGACATTTTAGATAAGTTACGTGATGCAAAGTTTCTTTCGTCGTTGGATATTAAAAATGCTTATTTTCAGATACCCTTGTCTAAAGAAAGTCGAGAAATTACGACGTTTACGGTTCCTGGTAGGGTTTGTGGCAATTTAAAGTACTTCCTATGGGATTGAATCATGCTAGCGCTACCTGGCAACGTTTGATAGACCGGGTGTTGTCAGCAGATTTGCAACCTTATGTGTTCTGCTATTTGGATGATATAATTATTGCAACTACCACGTTTGAAAAACATTTAGAGGTTTTGGATGATGTTTTCGAACGCTTGATATCTGCCGGTTTGACTTTAAATAAAGATAAGTGCGAGTTCAGAATTGCGTTATTTGGGGTATGTTGTGAATGAGTACGGATTGAATGTTAATAGTAACAAAGTTCAAGCTATTTTTAATATCCCTACTCCTTCAACTTTTAAGGAAGTTCGTTTGGTTGTTGGATTATGTAGTTGGTATAAGCGTTTCGTTCCGCATTATGTTACTATCATGGCACCTATTACCGCGTTACTTCGGAAAAATTCTAAATTTTTTGGAACGAGAGTTGCAAACAAGCTTGGATAAAAATTAAAAGGTTTTCTGACTAACGCACCTGTGCTTTCTTGTGCTAACTATAAACATCCATTTACGTTCAAACTGATGCTTCCGGGTATGGAGTTGGTGCTGTTCTATCTCAAAAAGTGGATGGCGAAGAACGTGTAGTAGCTTATTTAAGTCGCTCTTTAACTAAGTTAGAGCGAAATTACTCTGCTACTGAACGCGAATGCATTGCCATGATTTACGCTATCGAAGTTTCGGGGTACGTTGAGGGTGTACAATTTTTGTAATTACAGATCATTATTCTTTAGTTTGGCTACAGAATCTTAAAGACTCTGCTAGAAGATTGGCTCATTGGGCAATTCGGTTACAAGCTTTCGATTTTGACGTTATACATAGAAAAGGATCAAAACATGTGGTGCCAAATTGCTTATCTCGTGCTGTACCGGTGATAGATGAAGTAAATGTTGGATTTTCTAACGCCACTAACGATAAGTGGTACAAGAAAATGATCGTAAGAATTAACGCTAATCCTCTTAAGTATCCTCAGTGGAGATGTGAAAATAATCTATTGTATAAATATGTTAAATGTAAGGAATACAGATCGTCTGACGAAGATGACTGGAAGTTAGTTGTGCTGAAGGAAAAACGTCTACAATTGTTGAAAGAAATGCACGACGACCCAGTGGCTGGGCATACAGGTGTCTACAAGACATTTAATAGATTTGCTACAAAATACTTTTGGTACGAGGTGCAACGTTACGTGAAGAATTGTACCGTGTGCTTAGAGCAGAGACCTTTGCAAAAGCGCCTCAAGGTCTTATGGGTAGCCACCCTAAAGTGTGTAAGCCGTGGGAATTAATTTGTTGCGATTTAATAGGGCCCTCTTGTTCGTTCCTCTCAGGGTTACAAATTTATTTTAGTTGTTGCGGATAATTTTTCAAAGTTTCCTGTTTTGTTTCCTCTGCGTAGTGCTACAGCTAATCTAGTGTGCAAACACGTCGAAGATGGTGTGTTCTTAACGTATGGTGCTCCTAAATATTTTATTGTAGATAACGGAGTTCAATTCCGTAGTTCTCAGTTCAAAAATCTCTTACAAAAATTTTCTGTGCAGCCTATTTTTACTCTTTAGAGAGAATAAATCGGGCGATTAAAACCATGTTGTCATCATACGTAAAGGACAATCATAAATCTTGGTGTAAAATTTATCCGCAATTGCGTGCGCGATTCGTACCAGCAAACACGAAGTAACGGGATACACACCGTACTATTTAAATTTTGGTAGGGAAATAGTTTTATCAGGAAATAATCACGGTTTATCTTTGACAGATTCGGGTATTGAGTTCAAAAAGCGTACTGTTACCGAAACCAAATTTGAAAAATTGAAAGACATATTCGACTACGTAAGGCAGCGCTTAGATAAGGCTTACTTTCGCAGTAAAATCAATTACGATTTGCGTAGAAGAAATGTTAAATTTTCCCTCGGTCAGAAAGTTTGGAAAAATAATTTTGTTTTGTCTAATACCAGTAAAGATTTTGCTGCTAAATTAAGTAAACGTTTCATAGGTCCTTTTAGGGTAAAAGAAGTCATGGGAAATAATACATATTGTCTGTCAGATCAGTTGGGTAACGATAAAGGCTGTTGGCATGTGAAAGATTTAAAGAGTCATCCTCCTGAGGATATCGCAAAATAAAATTTTTTCTTACCTTTGCTTGGTTGGGATTTTTTTTTGAATTTTTTTCTTGGGTTTTGAATTCACAGAATTTTTTGCATATTATAGGAAATTTGGGAAATTTTCTTTTTGTAAGGGGTGCTGTTACATTTAAATTACGTCTCTGTATTTGTCCGTTATTTGTTGTATTAAATGCGGTCCTGTATTTTTGAAATATATGAGTAATTGGGTTTTCCATTTCGAGACCGTGTGGATTTCATTGATTGATAGGCATTCTGTTGCGAGCATTGACCACAAAACATTTGTTAAGCTGGGTGTTGCTTATAGTTTCGTGAACGAGATTAAGTTTTTGTGGCCTGTATTAATTTGTATGGTTAAAAATTGGTGATTGGAATTACACTATGTAACAGTTAAAACTGATATTTATTTCTAGTTTCCGATTTTAGCGACACCTAGGGGAATAATAATGTATCCCCGATGTAAACAAAACATTTTGGCACCAAAATTCAAATTTATTATCATTTCCGTTTTTTTTATAATTATTCAAATTTGATCCGGCCCCTTTTCCCCACTATTCATTGTTATCTTCTATTTCCTGGTCAGGCCACGATAGCCATTTTACATTTAACTTTCGCCTGAGCCTGCAACTAAAATTATTTGTGAAATCGAATGCGGTTCAGTATTTCTTTATTCAATTCTCACATGATTTGTGTACGTGTATCTATAATATATAGTATTTTTAATGTCCTTCTCAAGCCGCCCTCCATCACAGGTATGTGTTAATACACCCAGAAGTGGCCGACCACATGTTTATATTTTAGGCTTTATTTTTATCTTCTTTACCTTATTCTTGATTCTAACGAAAAGGAAAACCTATGGGCCGTTCAGTTACCTGCAGTTAGAAAAGAATCTAAATTAGTTCACTGGCTGTCCCCTGAATTGGGAGAGTTCGTACCTTTGGCCCTAACGACGGCAAAGCAATCCGAGGTCCATCTCGGCGAGGTGGTGCCTGGAGCCTTTCTTTATCGCTCTGGCCGGTGCACTACACATCAGGTCCAGGTCCCGAGAAAGGGAATCCTCCGTTGATTGTCAACTAAAGGTCATATTTACTTTTATTACATTTATTTTAATTAATTGTGCGAGGTTAGCAAAGATATCAAATTTTGATTATAACTACTTACTGTTACAAAACTGTGAGGTAAGGCAACGATCGTAGCTGAGCTGATTCTAACGTGTAAATTGCTTTTATCAATCGCTACCACGCAAATAATATGCACCTACCGTAATTTTTTGTATGTTTTTTTCTCCCGCACAAATAAACATAATTGGCGCTCAACGTTTTTTTTTTGGTTAGAGGGGGGTTTATAATTATTATTTAAATAATTATTAATGTAACAACACTATACGTTCATTTAAAAGCAAAGTAAATGGTTTAACCAAGTTTTAAAGTGTAATTTGAGTGCGTAT